>CAUJNA010003747.1:175140-192640 GCA_963377175.1 Effrenium voratum | reverse complement strand
ATTTCGCGGCAGGTGTCTTCTCAGGACTTTGTTGCTCTTTTCTGGCTTGGCAATGGGGCAATGAAAGGCTTTTGCACCACATATGCATGCGTGGATTGATACATGTATGCTGGACCAGTACATGCATATATCAAACAAAGACTTCCCGAGAACTGCCCCGTGGCTCACATTGGCAACTTTCGGCAGAAGGCAGCTTTGCGAAGCGCGCGAAGCACTCTCAAGCTCGGCAAAATGGGACTGTGCAGCCCCTTCCAGATACTTTTAAGTAGGATTGTCGTGAAAATTACGATCCTAAGAAGAAATTGCATTTTCCCTGTGTCATGCTTGATGATTTAGGATTGCTGGACGGATCTTTTTCGGCTTACAAAAGGTTTGCGACTGATGGACAGAGGCCCACCTTGCACATCGTGCAGGAGGTGGGCTTCTGAGGGAAGAGGCGGACTCTGCAGTTTTTGCGGAGTCCTTGCCTCCTTCGTAAAGCTCGTCGAGGAGCCGGGGCTAGACCAGAGTTTTGTGCTCGGGGTCCGGGCCCAGCTCCTTGAGCTTCTCGGAGAGAGCCGCGTCGGCCCTCCTCCTGCCCAGTCAAGGCCCTCCTTGCGACTGCGAGGACCGCCTTCCAAGCTTCTTGAGGACGCGCCCTGGTCTTCTGAAGGCGGTGGCTCCGACGGTCGCCGGCAGAAGAGGCGAGTTCTTGCTGTGGAGGTGGGCCAGAAAGGGAGGAGAGGAGGTAGTGCTGCAGAAAGCACCACTTCCAAGGCTCCCCCTCCTGCGCCGCCAAGGGCCGTTCCTGAAACCCCAAAGTCTCCCCGGCCACCAGCTTTCCGCCCTAGTCCGCCACCGCCAGTACGGCGCAGGAGGGTGGATTGGGCAGACCTTGTTGACTCCGAAGAAGAAGGCAACCCACCGGCTAAGCCTCCCCCGCTCCCGAGCTACGTGATCCCCAAAGGAGGTGGCCAGCAAAAGGCGAAGAAAAAGAAGAAGAATAAAGGCCGAAAGCGTGCCATCGCGCAAGCGCCAGGATGGCCCCAAAGAGGCGTGCCTTTTGAAGGATATGTTGTTTAATAAGGCTTTCGTAAAGCCTTGTTCTGTTCAGGAGGTAGTTTTCAAAGCAAGCCCTGGCGCAGCGCCTTCGCTCACCTCCTTTCTATCGCGGCCTCCATGGCCTTCCTCCAAAGCCGCAACTTTTCACACACCTGACCAGGCCCAGCAAGCAGAACAGCGTTTGGTGGATAAACTCAGGCATTTGGTTTCGTCAAAAGGTGGTGACCTTCTTTTAGCAGCTGAAACAGAAGATGTTCCTTCTAGCCAGCGATTACGACAATCTATCCCTGCTTTTCTTTGGAAATGGAAGGATGTCGCCGGGTGGCGTTGGCGACAGCACGACCCCCCGGAACACATTAACAAACTTGAGCTTCGCGCAATGCTGACTGCCGTGAAGTGGCGCGTGTTGAAGCGGAAGGAGTCCAACACTAGATTCTTACATCTTGTGGATTCCCTAGTTTGTTTGTGCGCGGTCAACAAAGGCCGATCTAGTAGCCGAAAACTGATGCCCATTCTCCGACAGCTCAACACTTACTGCTTGGCCTTTGGCCTCTCGCCGCTCCTCTCCTACGTGTCCACTGATCAAAATCCAGCCGACCGCCCGAGTCGGCGAGATGTTTTTTGCAAACACAGGGCGAATCGCTAGCGCAGCAGGGAAATCAGGTGGACAAGCAGCTGGCTGAGTACTTGGAGCTTTTGTGGCAGGAGGGTGAATCTCAATACCTAGCCGCAGACACTTTATCTGCTGCCCAACACACTCAGCCCTCCTTAAAGCGCAATTTAAACCAGAGTTGGCGGTTGTTGAACGCCTGGCAACAGCATGAGCTGCCTGCTCGAGCCCCCCCCATTAACCATGCAAACATTGTCTTTCTTGCTAGGGTGGTTGCAGCCGCGCCATCCTCACGTGGCATTGGGGCTTCTGGTCGCTTTCCACGCTTGCCTCAGAACTGGTGAGCTGCTCACATTGCAAGCGAAGAGTTTGTTGGCATCTTCATCGACGCAGCTTGTGATTTATTTAGGCCACACCAAGACTTCAGGTAGAAATGCGGGTGCTGATGCCGTAACCATTTCAGACCCAACTACGACACAAGAAGCCCGATGAGCACTTGATAAACATGCCGGTTTCCAAATTCAGACAGTTGTTTTCGGATGCGCTTCTGCAGGCAGGTTTGGCTGACCGTGGCTTCAAGCCGTATTCCTTAAGAAGGGGTGGGGCCACTCACGCGTACTTAGCTTAATATAGCTACTCTTTTGTTTCGCAGCTGGGACGTTGGACTTCGGAACGCACGGTGAGAGTGTATGTCCAGGACAGTCTTGCCATTCTCGCTGATCTCAAGCTTTCTCCAACTCCGTGGCAGAAGCAACTGCAAGCGCAGTGGGCAAGTGTGTGCCGGCGTTGCAGCACACACTCAAACCCTTCGGGTAGGAAGCGGGGACGTGGAAGATGATGCGGTGATGCAGGTGTACGTGCATTTTTTAGTTTTGTTTGGTAGGTTTCTGCGCTTGGGGCGCTGCGCTTGGGGCGCTGGTACAGTATGTAAAAGGCCTTGGGGGCCTTCAGTCAACGGAGTGCTTGCAAGCTCTCCTGAGCATCGGGCATTTTACCCTGCTCGGTTTGGTTTCTTGAATTGGACAGGTTTCCACTTTTTGTACGCACTCACCGAGCGCTATGCTACCAACTTCTTGCGGAGCGAAAAGGCAGGCGCGGCAGTCCTTGTCTCATGCTTCATGATTTAGGACTGCTGGCCGGATCTTTTTCGGCTTACAAAAGGTTTGCGACTCCGGCCCGCCGCTCCCCAGGAAGATGATGCGGTGATGAGGTGTACGTACATTTTTTAGTTTTGTTTGGTAGGTTTCTGCGCTTGGGGCGCTGCGCTTGGGGCGCTGGTACAGTATGTAAAAGGCCTTGGGGGTCTTCAGTCAACAAGGAGACAAGGAGTGCTTGCAAGCTCTCCTGAGCATCGGGCATTTTACCCTGCTCGGTTTGGTTTCTTGAATTGGACAGGTTTCCACTATTTGTACGCACTCACCGAGTGCTATGCTACCAACTGCTTGCGGGAGCGCCGGACTGTGGAACGAGCGGCGGGCGAAGTTGCGCACCGATAAAGAGACGAAGACGCTTCTGGACCAGCCAGCGCAAGGCCACCTCGTTCGTCACAAGCCGCTTCTACCTGGACGACTTCGCGCAGTCCAGCGAGGACCCGAACCCTCGGCCTCTGCAGCACACCCCTGCAGGCAATTCCCGAGGACGGCTTCCGCACGGACAAGGACGTGTGGCTGGCCCGGAGGTCCAAGGCGCTTCGTCGAGGACGACCTGGCAGGAGACCCCAAGGCCGGCGCCTTGGCAAGCAACGGTCAGGGCCCGCCCTCCATCACGGACCGCCTGCGCAGCACGGCCGACGGCGCTCAGGCGGCAGCGGACCTTGTGGGCGCAGGAGCAGCAGGGCTCGCAGCCGCGCAGGCCTTCCGCTTGCAGCTCCCCCAGGACGCAGCCGAGTACGTGCGCCTGAACGAGCTGCCCCGTGGCGCGCAGCCGCAGCCGCCCCCGCAGATCATAGGTTTGCCCGACGACGTCGAGCGCCTCCTGGACGAGGCAGGGCAGCGTGCGCAGGAGGTGGAGCGTGGCGCAGCGCAAGCCATCGAGGAGACGGCAGCCGTGGCTGCGGAGGAGGGTGAGGTTGCCGTTGCCGCCGAGGGCGTGGGCGGAGCCTTGCCCTGGCGCCCACCGCGGGCGAGGTTGCTGGAACGTTGGCTGGCGCAGCAGGAGTCGGCGCAGCGGCGACGGCAGGGCTGGCCGTGGGCCTTGCGGGCGGCGCAGCCTACGGCCTCGCACGCGGCACGGGCTGGGCGCTGGACAACACGCTCTTCCGGCCTCAGCAGGGCAGTGAGGACGCGGCCGTGCAGGCGTCCGGTCCGCCAACAGCATGAATGACGCCACGCAGCCCCAACACTTTACGCTGCCCTCGCAATCGTTCCGTGTCCAGGCGCAGTCCATCCACACGGCGCGCCCCTTCTCTTGAGGCCTGAACCCCGTGACCCTGCCCCAGTCTCAGCCGAGCTCGCGGCCGAGCTCTCGCAGTTCCGGGCAGTTGCGCCGGAGCCTGCCTCCGCCCAGCTTCGACCAGAAGAAACGAGACATTGATAAAAACTCTCCTCCTCAAGGACAGTTTATTTTGCACGGTTTTGCGCTACAAAAAGCTATTAGACCAGGCCGTACATAAATGTACACTCTAGGCTAATAGCTTTTGCACGGTTTTTGCACGGTTTTTGCGCAACCAAATGCTATTACTCTAGGCCGTACATACATGTACACCCTAGAGTAATAGCCTTTGCACAGTGTTGCACGGTTTTGCGCTACAAAATGCTATTCCTCTAGTCCGTATATCTATATACGGACCGCGTTTTGCACGGTTTTGCGCTAAAAAACGCTATTACTCTAGGCCCTACAAAAATGTAGGCCCTATAGTTTCCTTCGCCGTACGACTCAAAATGCGTGTATATAAAGAAGCGAAAAGGCAGTCGCGGCAGTCCTAGAAAATGTACTTTACCACCTCGGCCATTTATTTAATGTCCTTTGGAAGTCTAGGGTGTCTGTGCCTGTGTGTGCCTGTCTGCGCCTGTGTGCCTGTCTGCGCCTGAGTCTGTGCCTGTGTGCGCCTGTGTGTGTGTGTGCCTGTGTGTGTGTGGCCGTGTGTCCGTGCGTCCGTGCGTTCGTGCATCCGTGCGTCCGTGCGTTCATGCGTTCGTTGGTTCGTGGGTTTGTGGGTTCGTGGGTTCGTGGGTTTGAGGGTTCGTGTGTTCGTGTGTTCGTGTGTTCGTGTGTTCGTGGGTTCGTGTGTTTGTGCGTTCGTGCGTTCGTCCGTTCGTGCGTTCGTGCGTGCGTTCGTGCGTTCGTGCGTTCCTGGGTTCGTGGGCGCTCGTATGTTTTCGCGTGTTCGTGTGTTCGTGTTACGTGTGTTCGTGTGTTCGTGCGTTCGTGGGTTCGTGTGTTCGTGTGTTCGTGTGTTCGTGTGTTCGTGTGTTCGTGGGTTCGTGGGTTCGTGGGTTCGTGGGTTCGTGGGTTCGTGCGTTTGCGCGTTCGTGGGTTCGTGGGTTCGTGGGTTCGTGGGTTCGTGCGTTCGCGCGTTCGTGCGCTCGTGCGTTCGTGCGTTCGTGCGTTGTTGCGTTCGTGCGTTCGTGCCTTTGTGCGTTCGTGCGACCGTGCGTTCGTGCGTTCGTGCGTTCGTGCGTTGGCGCGTTCGTGCGTTCGTGGGTTCGTGGGTTCGTGGGTTCGTGGGTTCGTGGGTTTGAGGGTTCGTGTGTTCGTGGGTTTGTGGGTTCGTGGGTTCGTGGGTTTGAGGGTTCGTGTGTTCGTGCGTGTGCGTCTGCGCGTGTGTGCGTGTGTGTGTGTGTGCACACATGTGTGTGTGTGTTTGCGTGCGTGCATGCGCGTGTGTGTGTGTGTGTCCGTGTGTGCCCGTGTGTGTGTGTGTGTGCATGTTTGCGCGTGTGTGTGTGGGTGTGCGCGGGTGTGTGTGTGTGTGTGCGTGTGCGCAGGTGTGCGTGTGTGTGTGTGTGCGCGTGTGTGTGCGTGTGTGCGTGTGTGCGTGTGTGAGTGTGTGTGCGTGTGTGTGCGTGTGTGTGTGTGTGTGTGTGTGTGTGTGTGTGTGCGTGTGTGTGCGTGTGTGTGCATGTGTGTGCGTGTGTGTGCGTGTGTGTGTGTGTGTGTGCGTGTGTGTGTGTGTGTGCGTGTGTGTGCGTGTGTGTGCGTGTGTGTGCGTGTGTGTGCGTGTGTGTGTGTGCGTGTGTGTGTGTGTGTGTGTGTGTGCGTGTGTGCGCGTGTGCGCGTGTGCGCGTGTGTGCGCGTGTGTGTGCGAGTGTGTGCGTGTGTGTGCGTGTGTGTGAATGTGTGCATATGGGCTTGTATTTTTTTACCGTGGCCGGGCAGGAAGGTTTGAGTATGGGGTATGATTCGCGGGTATGATTCGGGGGTATGATTCGGGGTATGATTCGGGGGTATGATTCGCCAGGGGTCAAGCTTACCTTTCGAGGGGCTCGCAGGTACCAAGTTGAGAGGTAAGATTTATAGGAAATACCCACTGCCTGGTGAAACTGGTCGTGCTCGCGGAAAGAAAGTTCATGTGTGTATCTTCTTTCCTTTCTATTGTTGCCAGAGGCTTTGGTGGAACACTTTCCAGCACAAGCGCGAAACACACCTTGGCAGCTCCAGCTCGTCCAGCTCAAATATCGCAACTTTCAGCGCAAGCGCAGCACAAAAAGCACACTTCGGCAGCTCCAGCCAGGCAAAGCTACACTTCCAACGAAGGCTTGCCCAGAGCCACAACAACCCCCTGTCCGTGGAGTCCGCGCGGTCCCCTTTTACTCCGAACCGCTTGAGCTGCCTGTGTCCGCAGAAGAAGCTGAATCCTCTTGGAGGTTCACAGCCAAGACCCTCTTCTGCCGCTGGAACTTTGCTTTGTTGTGCGCCTGCCGCTTCTCTCGCCTGCGGAGAGCCACCAGCAGTGGGTCTCGACGGCTGAACTGCACAGTGTCGGCAAAGTCCTTCTGCTTGGCCAGACGGCGTTGCAAAAGGGTCACATTGAGCGGGGTCCTCTCGGGCTTTTGCGCCCTGTAAGATCTGCGCCACTCATCGGTGCACTTCTGCACCACGTAGGTTGCCTTTCCCACCAGAATACTTGGCTTCGCGAGCCCGGGCCTATCAGAGAAGACATAGTTGTGGATTCTGACATGTCCACGAGGGGCACGCTCGAGAACAATGCAATAAGTATACTCGATCTGCAGGTCGATGCCAGAGGTATCCAACTTCTTGCAGTCTCGCTTGGGCTCGGGCTCGAAAACTTTGATTAAGTAGTTCGGCCCACGCGGCGGGGGATCTTGACACATGGTCTCTGCAGCCCCTGACTCCAATGCCTTGCGCATGCCTTCCAGGGAGTCGATTGTGTGGCTTCGCGCATAGTCTGCGACCCACCTGCGCTGCAGACCAAAGGCTCCGTCACACCGCCCTTTGCCATGGTGTTCTGCAAAGAAATGCAGATGCACCTGCGCAAAAGTATCCCTGCAGTGCTCAGCTAAGTTCCATAGAAACTCGTAGCTTCGGAAGTGCGCCCCACAGTCTGCCCAGCAATGCAGCACCTTCACTGTGTCCAGCGACAATGTCTTGAGCAAATCATTCCTGATTTGCCCAGAGCGTGCGTTGGGCCCCATTAACAGTTAACAGAAAATTTGTGGTTCTTACGAAGTTCTGAGCGCCAAAAGAAACCATTGCTGCAAAAGCCAGGGCGCAGGCACTGGCATGCGTACGCGGAGTCGTGGTTCAGAACTTGAGAAATGTAATGATAATTCTCTTTGCACAGCACACCGCCCCTCCACACACAGACGTAGAAGCCCAATGTTGTCATGGATTCGCGGGAGGTTGCCCAGAACCAATCTTGGGCCTCCTCTGGACCAAGAGGCCATGTCATGTTCTCCATAAAGTCTAGTTGGATCAGAACACTGTCCTTGGGGAGATTGTGCTCCATATGCTCCCGCTGAGCGTGCTGCCGACGAACACTCTGGAAATGGTGGCTGCAACTCTCAAGGACCTCTACATACTTGGAGATGTTGCTGACAGCACTGGCTTCTGCCTCCTTCAACCGCTGCCTGAGCTCCAGTGTTCCTCGCGCACTAGGCTGTCTCATCCGCTCATTTGCATTTCTGTCCAAGAACAACTTCAGAAACTTGACAAACTGCAGGGACAGTTGGTCATCAGCATCTGTGCGGCCTTGTCTTTTCATAGCCTCCCAGTGCGAGTCGAGGCTCTCAAAATAATTGGCTTGCGCACTCTCAACCTGACTTCGGGCAAGGTCTAAGTCTTTCCGCAAAGCAGGGAGCACGACTTTGTCAAACTTGTGACAAAAGGTACACACGTCAGTGCGGCATTTCAGCCGAACAAAGTTGGCATGCTTTGCCTTGAGGTGCTTGTACCAAATGGGTCTGCTCATGAGGGCCTGCATGGAATCGCTGCGAGCCCACAGCCTTCCGCGGGAAGCTTTGAGATTGTACACGGGCACCACTTGTCCGTCGAACTTCATCAGCTTGCTTGTAACTGCTGAGTTCTCCAGCAGATAGACCCGCACTTTGTCCGAAATATCTGGCGCGTGAACTTTGCTCTTACGCCCAGGCTTCTTCTTGCCAACGCCTAGCCTCACTCGTCCCCAGAGCCTGTACCCTGGCACTTTGATATGTCGCGCAGCCTTACGGCGACCTCCAAAGGCCGCTTGGGCTGCTTTGGCCACCGCCTCTTGCAGTCCGCTGCGCGCGCCGCTACTTTCAGAAATTTCTGTCGCAAAAGCGGAAAGCGCGGTCTCTTGAGGCTCCTGCTGCAGAACCGCCAGCTCTTCTTTGGACAGGCTGCGCCTAACACATTGGACCACACCGTCAGCACCCAGTCTGCCTCGGATTTCCAGCACCAAGGCATGCAGCTTGTTTCTGCAGTGCGTCTCGATGTTCTTTGTAGAACTCAGCTTCTCTGCCATGTCTCGCTGCTGGCGACTGGCGGGGCAAGCGTCCGTGGCTAATTCCACGTTTACCGCTCTCGTGAAAGCTGCAGCAGGCGCATGGTTCAGTCACAAACGTTGGGCCACGTGGGCAATCGGCTCAGTTTGGACGCTTGAAGGTATGATTCGGGGTATGATTCGGGTATGATTCGGGGGTATGATTCGCCCCGGAGATTTTTTTGATTTCCCTGGGCTGAAATCATCCTCAGCTCAAGAACTGCAACTTTCCTGCGCATAAGGACAGGTGGGACAGTAATGGTGAAGAGCGCGTCTCCAACATGCCCGCGCACACTTTGGCAGCTCAAAGGCGAAACGTGCTTTGACAGCCCCAGCTCGAAAATAGCAACCTTCCAGCACAAAGCGATTTGACAGCCCCAGCTCAAAAATTGCAACGTTCCAGCACAAAGTGCGCTTTGACAGCCCCAGCTCAAAAATTGCAGCCTTCCAGCACAAAGTGCGCTGTGGCAGCTCCAGCTCGAACATAGCAACCTCCAAGCGCAAAGTGCAATTTGGCAGCTCCAGCTCGAAAATAGCAACTTCCAGCACAAAGTGCGCTTTGGCAGCTCCAGCTCAGAAGCTCAAAGGTAAAGCGCAAAGTGGCAGCCCCTTCTCAAACATCAGAATTCCATCTGGTCGTTGTTTTCAGTGCGAACATTCTCCCAAGTACATGTCAAAGCCCTTTTGCTAGAAAACGCGGCCTGGAGAGAGTACACCTGCCGCCCTTGTTGCAAAAAGAAGACATCTCAGTGTAAGTCTAACCCGGCCGGAAGTTTGCTCCAAAGTCAGCATTCCATTTGCAACCTCCCACGGCCACGCTGAGACCAAAGTTGTTCGCCGACTCGCTCTCTCCAAACAGCAAACTCCAAACCAAGGGAACACATGATCGACCCCGCTCATACCTTTTGTTTGAGCCGCTTCCGGAGTTGCAACTCTTCGGTCCAAACCTTGTGTTTTGACGAGCGTTTAAACCAGAAGGTCACAAGCCCTAAGCGCAAACCCAAAAGTGAAGGTACGAGTTCAGTTGGCCTGGCTCGAGCGCGCAAAGCAATGGTGGGGTTGATGTTTTCTCGCACCCCATGCATGCCCGGTACTGCTGCGCAGTACTTCCGTACACCCGTCATCAAACTGATGAGCCCAAATCTTCCTCCCGCAAACGAGTGGATTCGCACTCGATATGCTCAAGCTGGAGCTGGGTAAAATTCTGCCCCATCATGCAACCTTGAAAGTATTTCCTTGCAAAGCGCTGGGTCACAATCTGACACCAATGACACTTGGCACCGTGAGACTTTTTCTCACTGCCAGACGGCCTTTTCTGTAACTTGCAGACTCTACAGCGATGCCAGGCTTCGTGCAGCTGGCGCTGCGGATTGCCGGAGTTGGCCTTGCCCTTGTCCTTGTCAAGCTTCAGCTTCTTGCAAGGAGAACCCCAGACCTTGTACTCTAAGGTGTTCTTGGAACCAGGGCTGGCAGCCTGAGCCCGCACCAATGTGGGGGAAGCAGGCTTGCCAACTTTCACGGGTGTCAGGGAAGTAGGGCTGGCAGCCTCAGCTTGCACCGGTGTAGTGGCCTCCGCGCGCACGACTCCTTGCTTTGCTGGCGCCTCTGCGTCCACAGGAGTGTGCTTCACAGTCGGGGAAAGCGCAGCGTCAGCAATGGGCGCAGGACAGTCCTGTGCTGGGCTGTGGCAACCGGGGGCCGGTTGTCAGGGCACATGGGAACACAAAGAGTTGGAAGGTAGCCTGGCTATTCAAGATTTTGCTCGCAAACGGACCGCAGCTAATTTTGACAATCTCAGAGGCACACTTGGGCACCAGGCCTCTGTGGCCAGGCTGGCTTCGATGGCTGGTTCGACAGAAGCAGCTGCGCTCTGTGTCGCCTTGCAAGAAGGATTTTATGAAAAGGCTCAGCTTTCCTGAAATTGGTGGTTTGATTGTGTGGCTTGGAGGCTAGGAAGAAGTTTCCCATCCCTCCTCACAAAAATCAACTACCCACAAATCCACAAAGAAAGGGCAAAGCGGTTGGGCCCCGTGCCTCCACGACAGTCTCCGCAGCTGGCTTGCCCTTGTTGCCAAGCACGGGTGTTGCCGGCTCGCCAGCAGCCGCAAACAGATCCTCAAGCTGCAAGCCCAAGCCCGCACTCAGATCCGGCGGTTTTTGTTGAGCATCCGCTGGCTTCTCTGCCTCTTCCTCGCAAGGTGGTGTTACTAAAAGCTGTGATGGAAAGGCATTGCAAATGGGGGGGTCGCGTTTTTTGAGTGTGCAATTGTCAGGGTGGTTCGTTTAGAAACGAAATGCAAAACCACAAATTTGGGCCCCTCTCTCTCTCTCTCTCTCTCCCTCCCTCTCTCTCTCTCTCTCTCTCTCTCTCTCTCTCTCCCTCTCTCTCTCTCTCTCTCTCTCTCTCTCTCTCTCACAGGAACCTGCAAAAGTAGGGGTTCCCACCCAGGTGACCAGCAGGGAACTCCAGAAAAAAAAGGCACTCCAGCATTGCTTTGGCAAGGAAAAGGGGTGTGTTGATGTGTCGAATTTTACCCGAATGTGAGTGGATATTCCGCCAAATCTCTGGTCTGCTGGCTGAACCTGATGTGAAAAACAAGGCGCCCTGCACCTCCAAACAATGAGACTACTGTCCTGGATCTTGTCTCTGCAAAGCTTTTTGAGCTCTGCAAGGCCGCTCTGCTCATGGCCCTTGCACCGATTCAGCAGCTCCTCTGCCGCAGCTCTCGAAGAGCGGGAGGCTATCCTCTGAACTTTCTTGTCCAGCGAAAGCACATGCACCACATTCACACCATTGGAGCGGAGGCGGTTTTCCTCCCACAAAAACAGTGACATCCTGGGCCAAAACCTGCAGAAACTTAGTTCAAAGCACGGTGCCAACAAGTATTGCCACAACCTGTTTTGGGGGGTATGATTCGGGGGTATGATTCGGAGTATGATTCGGGGGTATGATTCGGGGGTATGATTCGCCAAGGTCCCACCTTCTGCCTTTTGAAGCAACTCAACACGACAAAAAAAGACAAACCCATATGTGTGCGTGTGTGTGAGTGTGTGCGCGTGTGTGCGCGTGTGTGCGTGTGTGCGCGTGTGTGCGCGTGTGTGCGCGTGTGTGCGCGTGCGCGCGTGTGCGCGTGTGCGCGTCTGCGCGTGTGCGCGCGTGTGCGGGTGTGCGCGTGTGCGCGTGCGTGTGTGCGTGTGTGCGTTTTTTTATAGTGTGCGGGTGTGCGGGATTTTCTTTGTGCGGTGCGCGGGTTTGTTTGTGCGGGTTTTATGTGCGCGGTCTTGTTCGTTGTAGGTGTGCGCGTTCGTGGCAGTTTTTTATTACTTTATTTTTTTTATTTTTTTACGTTGCGCGTTTTGTTGCGCGTGTGCGCGTGTGCGCGTTGGTTTTTTTTTGTTGGTGCGCGTGGGCGCGTTGTGTGGGTGCGGTGGAGCGTTGTGCGCGTGTGCGCGGAGTTTGTTGTTTTGGTTGGTTGTTTTTGATCGTGTTTGCGGTCTGTGCGCGGTTGTGCGGTTGTGCGCTGTGTGTGCGCGTAGCGCGCGTATGTGCGCGTGCTGCGCTTATGTGCGCGCGTGTGCAGCGTTGTCGTGCGCGTGTTGGCCGTTTTATGTGCGCGTGTAGTGGCCGTGTGCGTGTGAGTGAGTGAGTGAGTGAGTGAGTGAGTGAGTGAGTGAGTGAGTGAGTGAGTGAGTGAGTGAGTGAGTGAGTGAGTGAGTGAGTGAGTGAGTGAGTGAGTGAGTGAGTGAGTGAGTGAGTGAGCGAGCGTGCGTGCGTGCGTGCGTGCGTGCGTGCGTGCGTGTGTGCGTCTGTGCGTCTGTGCGTGTGTGCGTCTGTGCGTCTGTGCGTGTGTGCGTCTGTGCGTCTGTGCGTCTGTTGTGTCAGGCAGAGTCATTTAGCCAGCAGGCTCCTGCCTGTCCAAGCTGTACACTGGGACAAGATTCACGACCCGACAGGGAAGCTGCCCATCCAGCAACTGCCCAGTCTAAGCATACACTTGCCCTCTCATCGGGCCTTTTTTGAGAAGAAAGGCCTTTGATGAGGGCCGCGCAGGTTGAAAGACGCTGCGGAAATAAGATGCTGGCCCCCAAATCTCAGCGATCGGTAGCAAGAATCCCATGGGCTCCCAGCATCCCCAGGCCGACCTCTAGTGGCCAGCAGTCCAAATCCTCTTTCGCCAGGCAAGCTGCAAGCACAGAGCAATGGAAACCAAAGGGCATGACGAATGACGGTGCGTCTTCGAGACCAGTGCTTTGTGGTACCTGGCAGAGGTCACCTGTCTTAACAAAAAATATGGCGCGCCTGCTTCTATGGATCACTGCCCTTTGGCTCACACCTTTATGAATCTTGGCGGCCTGTCTTCATCCTTTCAGCCTGCTTGACGGTGGGTGAGCCGCTGCCGCTGCCACGCTGAGCCACTGCGCCAAACTTGCCTTCAAAGCTCTTGGCAAGAGAGGGAGGGGGGGAAAAGCAAATTTGAGCTCCAGGGAACAAGCATGCGGAGCAAAACGGGCGCCTTCTTTGGCAGTCTGAGTCTCTTGGAGGATCGTCGGCGGACCCCAAGCCCGATATGGGTACGGGCCTGAGGACCGACACACTGCAATGTCTGTTGATTTGTACTTTGCATTGGCACAGCCTGCAAGGCAGTTGCGTCATCGGCGCAACGCCCAAGCTTTGACAGCCCCAGCTTCAGCTTAGGACTTCAAGGCAGGTCAAAGCTCTATCTCAGGTTTCGCGGTGAGGACGAAACTGCTTCTAGCCATCCCAAACCCTGGCTAATCAGCGTAGACCCCCTGCAAACAGGCAGCTTTAGCACTCTCACCCTACTTCTCTCTCAGCCATGCCAAGCGCACGTTAAATGCTTAAGTTCTCTGGTTCGTGTGACTTAAGTACTACGGTGCTTCATTTTGCTGTGACTGTGAGATGACCCAAATGCCACGAACCAGGAAGATGTGCAAAAGGGGCCTCATCTTGCCAATGTGCAGCTGAATTCCTGTGCCCCACTTGCCGGCGCACGTTGGTTGTCTCGTGGCTCAGCAAGGCGCCAGGCACAAGGCGGATGCGTGCATCCACGCGAGCGAGGATTGTAAAATTCACGGGAGCCAAATGCCCAAACACCTGTCGCTGCTGGCAAGCTGGCAGGGCAAAGGTATGAAGACGTCTCGTTGTATCTAGTTAGACAGCTGTCATGTACTGCAAGGAAACATCTAGCGAGCATTGACTGCGTGTGGCAACATGACAAAGCGGAGACAACAGCAGCCAGACAAGAGCAACTGTCTTGCACAGTCGGGCAAAAAGGATATGATATGGCGAAAGTTGCTTAGCATTGACATGGCACAAGGCAGAAGGAATGTCTCACTCATGCCGCACTGCTCGTGGCATGTCACATTGTCAGTTACTGCCTACACTTGAGGCATGATGCTCTCCATTAATTACAATGCCTGCGCTGCCAACTGCCACTCTGAAGCTCGATGATTCCAACTCGCATCTTAGGCCAGGTGTTTGGCTGAAGGCAACCAACAAGTTCACTGGCTGCTCGTTGCAGCTATAGCCCTTTCCAGCACCTCCAGCGCCGAAAAGCCAGGAGTAGTCCTTTGGTGCGATTTCCCGCCTGCCACGCAAGTTGCAACGCGAGGGGCGGGAAGTGTGGGAAAGACCACACCAAAAACGTTCTCTTCAACCTTCACAATCCCAAGGCCGCAGTACGGAGTTTGCCAAATGGCATTTCCACGTTATCTCTGTTAACAACCTCGCAACAATCCCGAAAGGACTTTTAGGCGGTATTCAGCTGGTTGCTGCGCTGGCTGGCGCTGATCAAACTCTCATAAGCCTTTCCACCTCCCAACCCCAGAATCAAAGCACCCCAACTTTGCCCATGCGGAATCTTCAGGTCCAAACCGGCATTCCAAGACGAGTGGGCGACCAATTTCCGGCCTCACAAGCTGAAAGCCAAGGTCGGCTCGCCCAGATCCTGCGCACACCACGCTTCTCAAGACGGGCGCCCAATCAGTGCCAGAAATGTCTGAAGCCCAGCGCAGCAGCAGGTTTGCAAAACCGGCTTTGTTCCCACATCATCATTCTGCGGGCTTCTTACTTTGACTTCGTCGTCCGCTCTGTCGCCGCGGCTTCGCTCTCTCTCTCTCTCTCTCTCTCTCTCTCTCTCTCACTCACTCACTCACTCATTCACTCACGCACCCGCTCACCCACGCACTCGCGCACTCACGCGCTCGCGCACTTGCGCCCTCCCGCGCTCCCGGCACTCACGCACAAACGCACGCCCGCACTCACGCGCAAAATCTCTCACGAACTCACGCACTCACCCACTCACGCCCTCACACCCGCACGCAGTCACGCAGTCACACACTCACGCGCTCGCGAACTCACGCACTCTCACACACTCACTCACTCACTCACTCAACTCAACTCCACTCAACTCAACTCAACTCGGCTCAACTCAACTCAACTCAACTCAACTCAACTCAACTCACTCACGCACGCACTCACTCACCCACTCTCCCTGGCTCACCTCGGCTCAGCCTCGTTGGGCTAATCATGAAAGATACGCACGTGGGGTGGTCCATTCCTTCCCTCGTCGTCGTTGTTGTTGCTGTTCTGTTTCCTGTTGCTGTTGCTGTTGCTGTTGCTGTTGCTGTTGCAGTTGCAGTTGCAGTTGCTGTTGCTGTTGCTGTTGCTGCTGCTGCTGTTGCTGTTGCTGTTGCTGTTGCTGTTGCTGTTGCTGTTGCTGTTGGTGGTTGTTGTTGTTGTTGTTGCTGCTGTTGTTGTTGTTGTTGCTGTTGCTGTTGCTGTTGCTGTTGCGGTTGTTGTTGTTGCTGTTGCTGTTGCTGTTGCTGTTGCCATTGCTGTTGCTGCTGCTGCTGCTGCTACTGCTGCTGCTGCTGCTGTTGCTGTTGTTGTTGTTGTCGTTGTCGTCGTTGTTGTCGTTGTTGTCGTTGCTGTCGTTTTTGTCGTTGTTGTCGTTGTTATTGTTGTCGTCGTCGTTGTTGTTGCTGTTGCTGTCACTGTTGTTGTTTCTGTTGTTGTTGTTGTTGTTGCTGGTAGTGGTGGTGGTTGTGGTTGTGGTTGCGGTTGCGGTTGTGGTTGCGGTTGCGGTTGCGGTTGTGGTTGTGGTTGTGGTTGTGTTGGTGTTGCTGTTGTTGTTCCCAATGGTATTCAATGGTGCCCTTCGCCGCCGTGGAAGGCTCGCCGATTTCAATGACTGCTTCATGTCAGAGCTGTATCCACCATGACTATTGTTAAGCACACACGTCCACGCGCACTCATGTCAGAGCTGTATCCACCATGACTATTGTTAAGCACACGTCCACGCGCACTTATGTCAGAGCCGTCATCACCATGACCACTGTTCAGCACACATGTCCACGCGCACTCATGTCAGAACTGTATCCACCATGACTGTTGCTAAGCACAGACGTCCACGCGCACTCATGTCAGAGCTGTATCCACCATGACCATTGTTACGTGCGTGGCAATGCTGCGATTAGGATGAACTCGTATAGTTGGGTTTGGAGACACGACAACGTTTGTCTCGGTAATTCGCTCGGGAAGCGTTTCGTGAAGTCGCTGCGGAACTGCTGACAAAAAGATGAGCGCTCAAGATTGAAAAAGCGTGATGATCATTTGGGTGTATCTTTTTTGCAAGCGCTTGTGGTTCAGTGTTGGGCTTTACTAGTCCCTCAGTGTTTGGTGTTGCTGTTGTTGTTGCTGTTCTTGTAGTTGTTCCTTGTTCCTTGTTCCTTGTTCCTTGTTCCTGGTGGTGGTGGTGGTGGTGGTGGTGGTGGTGGTGGTTGGGGTGAAATCGTATCATGTGTGCACTTGTTCCCCAAACAGTGTGTCTGCACTAAGGGGTTCTTACGGTAAGAGAAAAGGTGCGTGGTATTTATTACCGCAGATTCGTGCTCTTGCTTGATGTCGAAGTGCGTTTCGACTGCGCAGGCTCGCACAATGTGAGTTGGCGACTTCTGTCCGCGAGCGTTTTGCGTGGTATTTACCGCAGATTCGTGCTTTTGCTTGATGTTACCGCAGATTCTTGCTCTTGCTTGATGTTGAAGTGCGTTTCGACTGCGCAGGCTCGCGCAAACTCGATTTTTTTTGCTTTTTTGGCGGCCCCGGGGACCGTGGGGGTTTTGTCTCGTGGTCCGGCGGCACGGGTTTCCGGCGAAAGGTCCCGGGCTCGATTCCCGCCCTGTCCGCGCGAGCTTGTTTCCCTTTCTTTGGGCATGCTTGGATGGTGCTTCTGTGCTGCGACGGCGTCTCGATGGTATTCTGAACAACAACACCCAAAAACAGCAACAGCAACAGCTACAGCAACAGCGCCACAATCGAGAACAAAGGAAGAAGCTACCTAGCTAGCTAACTCACTAACTCAGGCACCCTGGTGAAACTAACACACAGATCTTGCCTTTTGTAGTGATGCTTACACACACACACACGCACACACACACACACGCGCAAACACACGCACACACGACCATGGCGCTGGCTTCGACACGTGTCTGCTGCATTCTCTTGCGCGTGTCTGTTCCAGGCCGTGTCCTTGTCTTTGTGAATGTGCGCGCAAATACCGCAAAATGATGTTGCAGCTTCCTGACAACAACCGCCGTTTTGCGGCGCAGCCCGCGCCATACTCTGCAGCGTGTGACCGCCGCCTATCACTGTTTGGGGTCTCGTGCCGGGGTAATTTTTTTTGGTGCAGACACATGGATTTGTTGACAGTTCCACGTTTTGGACAGAAGCACTCTTAGAATCGGTGAACCTTCCACGGCGACGAACGGCTCAGGTGCCTTGCTGTTGTTGTTGCTGTTGCTGTTGTTGTCGTTGTCGTTGTCGTTGTCGTTGTCGTTGTCGTTGTCGTTGTCGTTGCCGTTGCCGTTGCCGTTGCCGTTGCCGTTGCCGTTGCCGTTGTCGTTGT
>CAUJNA010003747.1:171300-175040 GCA_963377175.1 Effrenium voratum | reverse complement strand
CTTGCTTGCTTGCTTGCTTGCTTGCTTGCTTGCTTGCTTGCTTGCTTGCTTGGTTTGTTTGTTTGTTTGTTTGTTTGTTTGTTTGTTTGTTTGTTTGTTTGTTTGTTTGTTGTTGTTGTTTTTGTTTGTTGTTGTTGTTGCTGCTGCTGCTGGTGCTGGTGTTGTTGGTGTTGTTGTTGTTGTTGCTGCTGCTGCTGGTGCTGGTGTTGTTGGTGTTGTTGTTGTTGTTGCTATTGTTAGGATGCACGGCCTTCAATTTTCACCGCAAGCAAGTAGTTGGTACAAAAAACCCCATGCCAGGAAACACTCGTAGCCATTCCAGGCTTGGCCCTGGCAAGAAAAGAGGGAGAAATAACCTCCCTGATCGCGATCCGGGATCCATGATTCCATCAAGGAAACAGAAAAGAAAACAAGAAGCAACCACACCAACACCAAAACAAACACCACAGCCCCCCAAAGGGGGTCAACCATGGTCCCTTCCGCAGACAGGTGAGGGTGGGTGGGCCAAACAGCACGAGCTATAAGCCGAAAATGTTGCGGCCGTTCATCCTAAACCCCGAGGACGGTTTGTCAAGGATGCACGGCCTTCAATTTTCACCGCAAGCAAGTAGTTGGTACAAAAAACCCCATGCCAGGAAACACTCGTAGCCATTCCAGGCTTGGCCCTGGCAAGAAAAAGAGGGAGAAATAACCTCCCTGATCGCGATCCGGGATCCATGATTCCATCAAGGAAACCGAAAAGAAAACAAGAAGCAACCACACCAACACCAAAACAAACACCACAGCCGGTCAACCATGGTCCCTTCCACGTCCCCCATACTTCCGCATACGCGGGGGTTCAAGCGAGTGCAGGAGGTCAACCCTAGAGAAGGCCAATTGCTTGCGTGAAAACCGCATCTGCATGTCTGACAGTACAGCCAAAGAGTCCTGAATATAGATCCTGACTGTCCATTCAGCGGACCAGCGACCAGCTTGGCAGACTTGTGAGTAGCTTTTAGTGGTTATAAAGAGGTGAGTGGCACCACCTCTCCTGAGACTGTACGGTTTAAACCGGCAGTTTGTAAAACCACACGCGACGCAAGCACCCTGGAAGGCTGCACGAAAAGCATGCAGGCGCAAATCCACCAAAAATCGTCCGGGCGAGCACGCAAAAGCCACGCTCTGAGCAACATGGAAACCTCCAGGTTCTCCAACGTTGTTGCATCAGCTCCCGCATTACGATACGACATTTTAGTCGAACCCAAGTGGAGCACAATGGACGACGACTTCCCGACATGTATATGCTTAGCTTGCAGCTGCAGAAGCTCCGAAGAAGTTCCGAGAAAGCCACCTGCAAGGCCAAAGCCAGCTGTGGTTTAGATCCCTGTAGATAACCACAATACATTCAAAGTGGCTGGCGTCAACGGCTTGGCCCGTGCGGGCAGCTCATGCTTACCCCAGGTCTTCAGAAGTCGCCATGAAATTAGCAAATTCCGCCGCAGGTTGGGCTGAGCATGCTGCAGACCACAAACAGTGTCATTAGCTTTGTAGCGACTGTCGCCTTCCTCCCAGAGATGAGTGATATACTGCCCTAACTGCGCATCGAAGGCTGTTTTTGCTTGCGGCAGCTGGAGCTCCTCATACTTAAGGTACTGGAAAAACTCTCGCACAGAGTCACGATAACGCTTCAAGGTGGCGGGTTTGACTGTAAGGTCCTGCAAAGTGCCTAAGTGTTTGCGTCTTTGTTTGCGTTCTGCCCGGCTGCGCCCTTCCACTACCTGCGCTTTAACCATCGTCTCTTGACCGGCCGTCGAGACGGCCGGTCAGCCGGATTCTGGTCTGTGTTGATGTAGCCGAGCAAGCAAACATTTCCGGACGCTAACAAATAGGCACACATGCGTTGCAGGACCAACCGAAGCTTTCTTGAAGAAGACCTCCCCTTATTGGTGACTAACAAGGAGACCATTGAGTCCGTCAGGTGAAGGAAACGGTGGCCCAGCCTCTGCTGCTTCTGGATTCGCCACTTCAAAGCCGTGAAAAGGGCCCGTAGCTCAAGCTTGTTGATGTGCTCGGGCCGCCCAGAAGTCCTCCTCCACCGCAAACCGCAGACAGTTTTCCATCCCCGCAACCCAGCGGGGACCGAAGACCTAAGGCGCTGAAACTTTGGAACACACATGGTGGGGGCGGTCAGCAAGACGTCGGTTCCGCGTGCTGACACCAGCGTTGCCAATTTCTGCACCAGCAACCCCTCACGCTCCGCGTCCGAGACCACACTTGAACGCTGTGTCCAAGCGCGTCTCCAAAGTTGGCTTTGGAGAAGCGCACCCCTTCCTGGCTGACATCTCTCCACCACCTCCCGAAGGGAGACGTGGGAGATAAACCCCTGATCTTCCAACAAGCTCTTCAAAAGCAATGCCACCACAGGAACCGACCATGTGTTCCCAACATTGTAAGGCGCTTGTTCTCCAAGTCTCCTCTCTTTGCCTTCCTCTCATGCTTCGCCATGCACAGAGAGGTGTACTCCAAAGGAAAACCTAAAATCACCTCTCGCTCCTCCACTGAAGGGAGGCGCCAGCCTTTTTTCAGATGGTGCACCCCATTCTCACGTTTGTATTGATACGGCGGGAAACGATGGCTGTCCGCCGCCCAAAGCTCCAACTCCTGCCAAACGCAGGAATCAATCCCCGCCGGCCTCCACCTAGGTTTGGCACTTGGCTGGGATGTTGTGAACGTGTTCAACTTGCGATCTGGCGGGCCCGCCAAAGCCCATCCAGGCTCAAGATAGCGCGAGGCTTCAACACTGACCTCAAAACGGACCTCCCCATACTCATGGCAGTCAGGAGACCCCGGCACCGTGATGCGCACGCCGTCTTCACTTCGGATGGCCCAATTGACTCGTGACCAGTCCTCGATGCAGGTGCTGAGCAATACTCACACTGTTGATGAAGCCCATTGGGAGCACTGTAGCAGACAGCACATGTGGCCTCCTATCCCCACCCGGATTAAGGGAGGCCGGTAACCTTATTGAAACAAAGAAACGGCCTCCAAACCTCAGGAAGGCCTACCACATAGAACATCGCCTTGATATCCTCACTCGAGATGAGGACATGTTCACCCTCTCTAACCTCCAAAGGCGCCATCTGCGATAAGAGGGGCAACGTTGCTAAGTCACCTTGCAATGGCTCAAAAAGAAGATTTGCCGGGCGGAGGTCCATAACTAGCCTCAGGACTTCCACGCCCCCGACAACCTCATGCTTCGGCACCCAAAAAAGCCCACCAAGAAGGGGTTCCCCTTCAACCTTGTAGGCTTCCTCCAGGGGCCAAGGGGTACAGATGCCCCTTTCAATCAAACCTTGGGCAACCTGCCCCCAATAATCTTCCTCCCCAACCCTGACCTTGGGAGGTTTCAGCCACTTCCGGGAAGCTTGTGGCTTCAAGTACTTGTGGGGGGATTCGAGGAAGTCTTTGACTCCCCCTGAACACACATCAAGTGCGTCTACGACTCCTGCACTGCCTTTGGCGGGCAGGGAATGTGCTAGGTTGGCCCACCCCAAATTCTGCGGGACGCGCACTTCCATCCCGTAGGAATTAACCACCTTAGCATTCCAAAAATCCTCCTCCCCTTCGGGGTTAGGTCGTGGAACCTTACTCCACCTACCAACACAGGAAATGGACTCCCAAAGATGCCGCAGTACTTTTTGCTGCAGCGCAGTGCCCTCATGTATCGAAACCGAAGAGACAGGGGGGTAACCAGCCATCCA
>CAUJNA010003747.1:136300-163800 GCA_963377175.1 Effrenium voratum | reverse complement strand
AATTAGGCACTCGTCGAACCGACGATTAAATTCCAAGGAAGAAACCGAACCTGCTTTCTTGCTGGGCGCAAACAAGTCTTGTGAGTTGTGCTGGAGGCTGGCTCATAAATGCAACTGTCTACCTCCAAGGTTCTGCTGTTTTGTCTCATAAAGAGAGCTTCGTTCAGCATTCGCACCGGTGATTTGGAATGTTGCGGTGGAGGGCCGCTTAAAGCCTATGGAGCGGCTTGGATTGCTCCAACCCTACAAGTCCGCATGTCTGCACGGCGGAAAGGCGCTTGCATGCAGTTGCTCTAGTTACTCCAGTTGCTACAATGCATCTCTCATTTGACGGCCCATGAGCTCCAGGCGTTCACGGCGGCGCCGAAGCACCAGCCTGGCGCCAGGCTGAGAACCAGCAGCTTGGTCCCCCCCGTGAGCCGCGGCAACAGCTGCGACACCACCTCAGAAAGAAGACTGAAGACTCGAGGTCAAATCAAGGCGGAACCCCAAATCCAATCCTTCTCAAGAGGGAAACCCACTAGCTTTCAAAGTCTAGATAGATTGCCCCAACAAACGTTGAACCATCCTCCAACTGCTCTTCCAAGCGCAACCGCGCAAACCAAAAAGCTGTCTTTGGGTGGGGAACCCAAAAAAGAAGTGGGCGGTCAAAAAGCGAGGCAATCGCCAAGGGAAGGCTTTGTCAGATTCATGTTGACTTTCAAGAGGGTGACCTGAAGCAGAATCAGGCAACTCTCAGGCGGTGGCTGGTACTTTGAGAGTTCGAAGCCTGCCTGTCACCAAGGTTATCCTTTTCGCGGCAGACCTGGCAAACGGGTTTATTGTTTGGACAAGGGTAATGCCTACAGCCTGCTTGCCAGCACCCCCTCCCCCCCAAATGCGAACCCCCCACCCGGTGACGTCCATCAGGATACCATGATTGCAGCCAGGGCTCTGCGCCACCCAGCATTGAGGCAAAGAGCAAGCTGACGATCCTGGGGATTTCTCATTGCTGAGGCCAAACCCGCTCCTATTCACATGGGTGTTTTGAACCTGCCTATTCCCCTGTTGAAATGGCGCGGTGCTGCACCCTGCTCGTTGCCCGGTTCAACGCAGCACGCGACTGGAGCAACTGATTTGCTGCGGCAACCACTGAGCGCAATGCCCCAAAAAAGCTACAAAAGCGGCACAAAGCACCAACAACCTCTGATGAATGGTGCACACCATGTTAATCCTCTTGCTGGCGCAAGCTCATGCAAGCTCTACCATTACCAACGTGATCCACTTGAGCGCCACTGACAACACACATCATGGCAAGGGTTAGCTCTCAAACAAGCGAAACCGCAAACCATACCATCCAGGCGAGACGTAAGGCTATCATGAACAAGCCAGGCACAAGCTCCGATCATGGCACATGCCATGCAAAGGGTGGCGAGCATCAAAACTACAGCAGCAGCATGAGCGCAACTATTGCATGCAAAAGCAGGGCAAACAAGCAGCAGCGGCGGTGGCCACAGCAGCAATTGCAGTGGCTAGGAGCGGCAGCCGGCGACCCTTGCGTCCGGAACCAGCACGACAACATTGACCAGAACAACGTAGCTGTAGGATTTGCTTCAAGGCAACCTGGAAGCGTTGCCACGTTCATGCTACCAGGGGGCCAGCGTATCCCCGCCAAGGCTCTGGAAATGCATCGTTGTCTGGACCACCGCACGCGTCATGCCCCAGAACATGCCGGACATCAGCGTGGTCAGCACCAACAACCTCAATGCCAGACGGGACTGCGGCCAACTGCCAACTGGGCGAGAAAGCAAACAAGCATGCTTACAGAGCAGAAGTTGAGTTCTATGACAGGAGCAACCGACAAACAGGATATTAATTTCAAAATGCCTCCGGAACATCCTGATTTAACAAGCCCTGCAAGTATCACACCAGGACCTGTTGGAGAATCGCCAACATATGTGTTGACCTGCTGCTCCTAGCACCTGGTTAGGTGTCTGGCACACTGCCAAAGAGAGGCCAAGAGATATTGTGTCATGTCCTAGCCATCCTAGCCATCCTAGCCCTGCCAGGCGGCCAATAATTCACCGGGTACCTCTCCTTCAGGCAGAATAATGCCTGGGCTCTCGTGGCTTGACGCTGAAGCCTAGACGGCTTGAAAAAAAGCCTTCCATGTGAAGTCAACCGTTGGACACTTACTGCCCAAGTTCGGTCTGTCATGTTTTGTCCATTTGCTTGTTTTACAAGCTTCCCCCCTCCAGGACCTTCATATCCCTCTGCCTTGCGAGGCCTCCAAAAGGGCCGCCGCCACTCTCCCTCCAAAACGCCACGAGACCCTGTGCCGAATCTGTTGTATTTTACGCGTCTAAACCCCCGAATTGAGCGAGAAAAATGTGGTCTCCATGTCCATTCGGCTTCGTCTCTCCCCAAGAATAACTCGCCCGGTTTGACTCATCTGCAGGGCCCAGACCATGATGGAGAGCAGCGTGCAAAACCCCGAGCTGTAGAAGATCACCTCAACAGCAGTCACGCATCGGCAAAAAAAAGGGCTCAAATGGGTGTTTTTAGTCTGTTGGCTTCCCTTTAAACCAAGCCCCCTATTTGCACACACGGCTCCACATGAACATCGTGTCACAAGCCGCAGAGACAGCTTCTGCACTCCAGCAGTACCAAATGGAAGTCCGGACTTCTCACCGCCAAAAGGCACGCACCGGAATCGGAATGCGAAAACAACGGCCACCCCAAAGTGTCATCACTTGGGGCTAGAAACAAATCACCCGAAAGGTGGCAACGGTGAATTCACCTTTAAAGTGTCCAAGCACCTTGTGGATCAACTGGCCTCCTGGCCAACGTCCTGAAAGTGGCCCGTCTGCATCTCGCTCAACACGTTGTGCCAAAGCTCTAAGTGATCCACCGATACCTGAAGGAACTGCAAGCACAGCACTTCCGGATTGGGCGTATCACGTGCCCGCGCACCAAATCACTTGCTTCGGAAAGGCCAGCAACTTCCAAGGCTTCCTCAAGAGGCTGACCACGTTGCCAGTGGAAGCACACAGCAAATCAGCCGCGCACACAACCGACCATCGTGCACCCTCCCACACGCCACCCGCCCTCCCACGGCACCATGATGATGCAAACCACGGCCAGCTGTAGGGCCATGAGGCTGAAGCTCTTGACTCGGAAGGCCCTGGCGACGTGTCACCACGCTCGTGCTGGACATGTCACTGCCAAAGCAATCTTGCTGACTGTCACAAACTGCGCTGAAACAAAACAACAAATGCGTCCTTTTGACTTGTCCCGGTGGCTGGCGTCAATACAGCAGCTACGTGAGACGACCCTGCCTGCACAGGTAATCCGGCATGCTGCCAGGCTTGCTGGGAAATCTCCAAAGTGACCTCTGCATTGACTGCTGCTTGGAGCCCGACACTCCCTGAATCTGGTGCAAACAGCAATACGTAGAGAAAGGACAAGCAGCACCAACACATCCTAAAGGCTCAAAGTGGCAAACTCCCAGAGGTCTTGGGAAACAGGTGTGCAAAGCAACCAGGCGCCAGGCCGATTAGAATCGGCCCATGCATCCTTGATCCTGGCCATGGAACCAAAGTGCAAACTTCCAGATTTCCTTGTCTTCACCCTACATCATACTATACAACCAGAGGTCCCACCAGCAGGAAATCTCAAGACCCGACCCATGGTTATTTCTCAGTTGCTTCAATGTGTGTCCGCAACCCTGGCAACTCAAGCTCACCAAGCACGTCCAGCAGGGCAAACCGCAAACCTGGCTGGGCAAAGCTGAGCAACGCTGGCGGTTCGGCCAGCTGCTCACGTTGCTGGACCTTCAGCCGGGCCAAGACATTTTTGCAGCACGTGCGTGGACGCTGAAGACATGCATTGTCCCTTTAATTCTTCCCCCCCGCCCCAAAAACAATGAAATGAAAGCGAAAGAGTTGGACAAAAGATCCCACAGTTGAAGCAGTGAGAATGCAATCAAAGAAGCCCCCTCGCCCGAACGAATCAAGGAATGAGGAGTTGCTCGAAAGTAGGACTCTAGGAAGATCCCAGCCCCACCTAGCATGGCATAGTACGCATGGACCATCGAGCCATCCTCCTGTTGACTGTGGGCACTCTGAAAAACAACAAAGCAATGCACTGCGCGAAATCCAGGCTTGACACGCAAGGGGAACTACCGCTCACATTGACTGTGACGGGCCAAAATCGAAAGGGTGCGGATTGTTTGAGGGATTGGGTGTTTTGTTTCTCCCGTTTTTCCTTTCACTTTCCTCTTTTTTCATTTTTCGTCTTGGCCAATGAAATGTCGCATGTTCTCGCAAAATTGACATATTTTACACTAGCCCGTCAAAATCTCCAGCATTGCTTTCAACATCCCCCACATGTCCAACCAACATCCCCAGCATGACCAACAAATCGTGGGTAAATATATATATATATATAGAGTAGTTGGCGGGTTGATGGGGTCGGAAAAATGATGATTCAAATAGGAGGGCATTTCAATCCCTGTGAAACATCTAAAAAGTAGCGGGGGGCTTGGGGGGGGGCGGGCTGCCCGCCCCCCCGATGGTCGAAGAAGTGATGCTTCAAATAGGGGTGCAATTAAATCTCTGTACAAACTCTAAAAAGTAGCGGGGGGTTTGGGGGGGCGGCAGTTCGAAGAAGTGATGATTCAAATAGGGGTGCAATTAAATCTCTGTACAAACTCTAAAGAGTAGCGGGGGGATTGGGGGGGGGGACACCCCCCCCATGATGTTGGAAAAATTGATGATTCCATGAGGTTGGGGTTCCATGATCATTGTTGGATAACTCGTTGTCTGCCAGCTCCTGAACCCGTAGATAGAACCACTACTCAGCGGACCCCTTACGTACCCTGGAGGAAGAATGCCTTTGGGCAGCCAAGCTTGCACGCCTCACCAGGAATTTGGTATTCATTCTGTGGCAGGCAACTCTGTAAAGGCCACACCCCACAAATCACAGCCCACACTACCGCCACAGCCACAAGCAATGCCAAGCTTGATGAAACGATGGGGCCATCTTGGAGCGCGACAGCACGCAGAAAGGACACCACTTGTGTACTTTTTGCTTGGTTTCTGCAATGCCTGTGCATTCAAATCCATATGTTTGCTCGGCAACACCAAGGGGGCCCTGAGCTTTGCAGAAAAAAGCTGGCGCCAAGCGTCGGCTGTGGCACCAATGCTTGCCACGCCCGGTGTGGCCTACTGCCACCGGATGTCCGGAACTCGGCACTTGCCCCTATGATGCTCGAAGAAGTGCATCATAATGAATCATACATACAGACATAAATAGATTACATAGATTACATAAAATGTTGTATGTTGCAGCATTTTCTGGCGAAATTGGATGCTTGAAAAAGTGATGATTCAAGCAGGGGTGCAATTAGAACTCTGTAAAAGATCTAAAAAGTAGCGGGGCGGGGGGGGGGGGGGGGGGGGGGGAAAATAGTAAAAGGAGAATTCAAGGAATTCTACTTTTACTATTTTTTCTCCATCAGCAACACAACAAACAGAAAACACAATCCAGAACAACAAGCAAACAAAATAAATAATCACAACCAGCAACAAAAATATTTAATCACAGCATACAACATTAAATAATTCAAACAAGCATACCAACAAAACAGCAAAAATAAAAACCATCAAAGAACACAAACTCAAACACACACATCAACAAAAAAACAAAGCAACATACCAACAAAAAATATCAGAAGAGTATCAAACAAAATAAAAACAAACAGCCAAAGCACGAAAAAATCAAAAGAGCATGCCAAGTTCAAACAACGCACTTTGAAAGAGACAAGCAAATTAGGAAAAATAAAATATTTCAATCTTTACAAACTATAAGTTCAATATAATTATAACATATAAGATTTTACATGTTATTATTATATTATGATTATAATTTCAGTACAGGATAATAATTTAATTGACAAATCTTTCTTCTTTCATACATCATTTTAAAAATAATATTAACATCTCTCACTGTATTCTGAACATTAAACTTTTTACTTTCAATAAATAATTTGATATTTTCTTTAACATCTTCTCCTTTCTCTTGACTATAACACAACAACCATAATATATCATCCATCATTTCATATTTTTCTTACTAATTTTAAGAAACTGTTTAACATAATCATAAGGTGGTATTTTATTTACAGTTAGAAATATTAAAATATCATCTTCTACATTTCTATGTCGAATTCTTTTTATTCCCAACAGACATCTGATTAATTCTTGATAATATCTCCAATTTCTACAAATGTTACATAAATCTTCTTCATCCGAATAATTAATAATATTATTCACTATTTCATTAGGTAAGTTCAATTTATACAATTCCATATTTTCTTTTTTGAAGTGACAACAATCATAGCATTTTTTATTGATATAATTATTGATTTTATCACCGTTCATTTTCCTCTTATTATATTAAGGCACTATTTCTTTAAGTCATTTTTAAGGCATTAAGTAAAATTAAGAAACAAACCATAAGTATAGTATAATTATAACATATAAGATTTTACATGTTATTATTATAGTATGATTAATAATTATGGGTTAAATTTATAGTCAGGAAATATGTCTTCAAATATGTAATCTACATATTTATCAATATCACCAATGTCTATATATTTGATATTGTCTTTTCCTATTATTGAATACATATATTCCCAGAAAAACAAATTAACTAGTAGCCATACTTGATATTTAGTGTTGTAGTAAGACCATACATGATATTTAGTTATTCTAAATTCATTCAAGACCTCGTTTATTTTATCTTTACTTAATAAATGCCAATCAATCGCATCAAACATACGTCGAAATTTTTTAACAAATGCTTTATATGGTTTAATTGCGCTTGTCCCTCCAAACCTTTTAATCAAATCTTTATTATTGAAGAACTCATCAATTTCTTTTTCAAATGACTTTCTTACAATTTTATGACAAAAATATACAGGAAATCTTTTGTGATATTTCATAAAGAATTTCAATTGTAATTGAAACTTTGTATATCCCTTATCCTTATATTTTTCAACAAAAGACTTTTCAAGGTCTCTTGTTATACAGCATTGATTACAATATACATCATATTCACTTATTTTACTACACAGATTAGCAGGTAATAACTTATACAATGTAAAATTAATATCATTCTTTTTATTATTACAACATTCACACTTACTATAATTAAACAGTGTCATTTTTCCTCTTAATATATTAAGTAAATATTTATTTAAGTCGTTTTCAAAGAATTTATTTTATAATGGCCGTAAGCAAGTGAGTTTATATTATTTATCCAATATTTTTTGTTTTCATAACTACTAAGAGCAATTTTTTTAGTTGTTATACTAAAAATTCTGTGGTTTTTACTTCTAATACTATTAAATGACTTATGTATAACCTCATTAGTTTTTAAAACCGTCTCAAACTCTTCATATTTCATTTGACGTCTTACTGTGCCTTTTGCTATGCCCTTACATTTCTTATATTCTTTTTCATCACCATAAACTGAGTAAGCATAGCATTTAGGACGAAGAGCTATAAACCCTGTTATTATTTTACTTTTTAATTCATCCTTAAATTTACCTAATACTTTCTTGTTATTCTCATCATAACATTTATGTTCCTTAGGATAATCTGAAAAATCTAATTCTTTTTTAATTGTATTCAGGTCTTCATAAATGTCATTGGTTTTAGTATGAAATACAAAACTATCAGTATCAGTATATACCATTTTAATATTATCTCCATATTTAGGCTTCATAACGTCATAATAAAATTTATACATGTGTTGCTTACTCAAATCTAAAATACTCATCCCAATAAATATAGGTTTGTCTAGTTTCAACTTTGTTTTTTGCTTTTCAACTCCAACCAAATTTTCATTAATGATATGACTATGTTTGAAGTTAGGATTACTTACACACTTCATATATCTAGTTTCATCACTCACAACTTCAAAGTCTAAATGTTTTCGCTTATCCTCCATTGTTTTTCCAAATATGGCATTGTTCATCAATTTGTAAACATCTTTCTCAAAATCATTTCTAGCATTCTTCCTCTTCTCAGTGTTAAACTCAATGTAAGGTTTTAAAACTTCTTTTTGTTCAAATTTAATTGCTCTATGAATTTTCTTAAGTTTTAACCCTTGCTTCAAATAAAATTGTAAGGTTCTTATATGGATTACATATTTTTCTTTATCATTTAAATTCAATACTAATTTATTTGTTTTCTCATCCGTAGGTTTTTTATGATTTAAAAATTCATAAATTTCAATTTGTTTATCTGACAGCATGTTGGCTTTAACATTCATAACCTCAGGTGCCATTGGATAGTCATTGTGTAAATCGTGTAATTCTTTAGGATATTCTAAATCCACTTCTAGAATATATCCAATATTATTATTCTTATAATTAATAATGTCTTCTTCTTTTAATGTATCATCCCATTTTAGATTTTTATATGGCAGTTTTTGTATCATGCTTAACCCATACAAATTATTAGCATCAAAATAGTTAATATAACTACTTTCTTTATTTTTATCATATTCTTCTCCCATGTATTTATTATTTGCTTCAACTTTTTTAGTAGAAACCATACACATCCCTCCTCTAAGTCCCGCTTCTATCATTTCATACATTTCTTGGTCATATATTAAATCAATCTCTACACCAGTCATTTTAAGCATAGCATCAAAAGCAAAGTTAGGCAATGTATAATAATAAGCAGGGTCCAATCCATAATATTTCATACATACATCTCTAAAATTTTCGAAAATGTCAGTCAATAATAATACATCAGTTTTCAAATATAAATCATGGTATTCACCCATATTCTTAATGTCGAAATGCTTCCATATAATTTTTGCCCTTTCATAGTCGTTAACACTTATACCTTCTTCACTCAACTGACTATAAAAATCATCCTTACTCGGTAATTGCTCATCATCAAATTTATCAAATGAATTCATGTAGTCATAAGGATAAACACCTTTATCAGTCAACAAATCTAGACATTTCTCACTCTTAATCACATCATTTTTACTACTGAACCTAAAATTATCTTTCCAGTTTTCACGCAATAACCATTTACTTTTATCTTCTTCATCTGTATTATCATACTTACTCATTGAAACTAACTTATCTAATGAAGCAGTTAAAAACCCAAAAGTGTCTTTAACACTCAAACTTTCAAAACTGATATTAATAAATTTTTCACTGTTCTGAGCGATGACACCTATTTTACTGTTGTTACTTAATTTATCAGCATTTTGAATAATTAAATGACCGTCATAATTTTTCATGTTATGAAAGAATACTGGAATTTTAAAATATCTATTACAAAAATTAAGATTGCAAACATTATGAGCACAACCTCTATACTTACCTGTAAAATGACAATGGTCTCTAACTTTTCTATATTTCTCTGCTTCCTTGGCATTCTTATAGTTCATTCTAAACTTATCCCCACAAATAAAGCAGTTTTTAGCATTTTTAAAATCTTCTTTGTCTTCATCAGTCATGTCTATTTTTTCGTTTTCTCCCATCTTCTCCTTTACTTCTGCCCTAATCTCATTAAGTTTTTGACAAAACACATCAACAGCATCTTTACCACGATACATAAATTCATAATTTGTATTATCAACAGCATTAACCATATTAAGCATAAAACCACATGGTTTATGCTCTTGATAAGAAAAAGTGTTTTTATCTTCATCTTCATCAGGTTTTTTCAGTTCCTCTGTCAAACATTCAAAATCAGCATATACAACAAAAGGACATCTTAACTTTTTGAAGTGATGCTTAAAACTAACTTTCTCATAAGGCTTAGGCATTACTATTTGTTGTCCTTCAACTTCCATACATCCACTATCATAATGTTTATTTAATAATTCTTCATTTCTAAATCCATGATTACAATATTTACAAAAATAGGACTTACCATTATGATTACTTTTTTGATTATTAATAAGTCTGCTCAAACTTTTTATATACACATAATGACTGCAATCCTCATCATCAACTCTTAACAAATCAAAATGAAAAGAAGCATCTTTATTTTTCAATTTTCTACTAATAACAATTTGTTCATTATCATCAATTTCATAAACATTAACGGATATTGATTTATTATTTTCTTCAAATATATATATATCATTATTATTAGCAGGAAAACTCACACCATCAAAAATCAAATCACTTGCTATCTTCTTGTAATGAAACATCTTTTCAGGGTGTGCTTTATCACAAATTTTACAATATCCACACTCAATAGAATATTTAAAACACTTGTCATCTTGATTTTTAATATTGATACATGCCTTTTTCTTTTTAATCCATTCTGGAAGTTCAATATATTTGCCAGCTCTAGTCGGATTATATTTATTATACATGATATGAATATTATTAATATTGCTAATTATTAATCCTGACTGATACAAAGCCATATCTAAAATTCTTGTTTCAACATCAGGTCTCATTCTTTTCAAAGCATTCCTTAAATCCTCTTCATTTACAATAGTGTACGACCTTGTCCTAACTGTTACGTTTCTCTCCTCATCAAATAAGTTCATAACTTTCATATTTATTGTAGCATTCAGTTTCATTCCTCTATTCTCTGTCAAGTATTCATTAAGTTTGTCAAATTGATAATTAAAATAAGTCAATCCGTTCAACTCTTTTAAATGAATGTTTGAAATTGTGTAGGCGTTAGCATATGCTCTAAAGGCGCTTCTTTCTTCTGTTATTACTGCTTTTTTCTTAATAGCATGTTTTAAAACCGTTCTTGCTCCTACTCTTTCTCTGATTTGATTTGCTTTGTAGTCATTAGTTTTCTTTACTGCTTCAAGTCTCTTACTCAATCTATTGCTTATTGGTTTTTCTGGATTATATCTATACTGGTTGTTTCCTATAATTATGGTTTTAAGTTTTTTACCTTTATTATTTAATTTGTATTCTCCTAAATTTTCTTTAAGAAGATACTTAACTATTTTAGTGTTTTCATCTGGCGGTAAATCTCTATTCATATTATTAACTATATAATTTAATTTATGGTTTTCTCTTTAAGTCTTTTTAAAGTCACAAAATTCTAAGAACTAAACAACTATATCAAAGATTAGTATAAATTATTATTTTTAATTTTCAATTAACAATAATTCATGACGCAAATAATGTCTCTTCAAACCTTCTAATACATAGTAAGTTTGAAGTGTCATATCTTTTTCTATCCTTTCTATTTTGTATTTCCTTTCTGTCCACTTTGGGTTGGTCTCTTTCCTCGATGTATAATTACCTTTTCCTTTTTGGTATATTTTCACTGTGTCTGAAACAGATAATTTAGGATATTTTCTCATATGCTTTTGCTTCAGTGTAAGGTTTGCTTTTACATTTGCTCTGTTGTCATCATCATGCGCTTCATTTGGTTTCATTCCAGTTGATGAGTGAATAGCGCTATTATATTTCTTTAATGTAGGTTTCAACATATCAGTCCATCTACCTTTAGTAAAGTGCATTCTGTCTCCTATTCCTTTTTTCATCGTTCTAATAAATCTCTCCACAATATTGGCATGTGTTAGCGTTGTTTTATGTATTATACCTAAATCATCTAAATATTTCTTTACTTCTGCTTTAAATGCTCCATCATCATCAGAAAAGATTTCCACAGGCTCACCCATAACTTTAAATGCTTCTTTCAAACCTTTCAAAACATTTGGACTGTCTCTTTGAAACATTGGATACACAAAACCTAATTTACTGAAAGCATCTATTACAATCAATGCATAGCGTTCTTCATCTTCTTTCTTGAATATTTTCATATCCATAATATCTATTTGAAATTCTGCTCTGGCATAAGGCACTAAGAAACTGTTATAATTCTGATACGGCTTTACTTGCTTGTTAGGTTGCTTCTTCAACCACTTTGCCACTTCTTCTAATGTTACACTTGCTCCTTTCTCCTTTGCATGATTGTATAAGCTTTGTTTAGAACCATATCCTGTCTCAAGGTCATAATACAGATTGCTCATTATCTCCTCATTACTTAGTTTACTCATATATTGAAATTGGATTATATTAATTAAAATTAAATTAATATTATCCAATTAGACTTTATGTTTAGCACTCTGACACTTTTTATTTTTCTCATGTCTTGATTTGTTAGAACTGTTGGCCATTGATTTCCCACAAATATTACATGTATAAGGTTTATTAAGTTTTTCTTGAAAGTATTTTTTATGATAATCCTTTTGATATTGTTTCTCTTTATTTTCTTTTGTTTCTTCGCTATCAGTAGGACTTGGCAACACATCAGCATCTGAACTTTTATAATGTCTTTCAATGTCATCAGCAAAACTACTATTCATAAATAACATATTCATAAAGTCATTATAATCATCTTCATCATGTATTCCTCCTAACAATCTATCGCTTCCATCATCTGAGTGTCTGCTATAGAATGGCATTTATCTTATATAATAAAGTCGTTATTTCTTTAAGGCATTTGTACATATTTTTTTCTTATTATTATTATTTTATTTTCTTATTATTATTTTCCTCCAATTAGACTTTTATTTTATTATTATTATTTTATTTTTATTATTATTATTTTATATTTTTTCTTTATTCTTATCTTTATCCTTATCTTCATCTTCACTTTCAGCATCAGTAGGAACAGGGATGTCAGTAGGTGGAGCTATTTCATAATTAACATTTTCTTCTGATGATGACGAATTAACAGTATGTGTTGAAGAACTATTAACAGTGATAGGTGGAGAACTATGAACACTAACAGGTGGTTCTGTGTTTAAATCAACTTCTGCACTAACATTTGTATTCAACCAATTCATTATAGCAGTTGCTATATCGTATGATGTTACTAATGAATTCATTGTTAAATTAACTAATAACTCAGAACCTTGAATTGTAGTTAATGTAGTGTGGTATGTTAAATGTGCTACTATTTGTCCTATACTAAAACCTGACCTCATCATAAATTCTATAATCCTCATCAACATAAATAATTTCTTTCTATATTTATCAATGTCATCATCTTTTTTGTCATCATCATCATCGTCATCATCATATAAATCAGGGTCATATGTAAATGCTTCTGCTTCTGCTTCAGCCTTGGTTATCAATTTGCTTTTGAAACTCTTTGAAGAACCGCCTAATAGTTTTGTCATATCATCAAAATTATAAGTTTGTGTCTCTTTATCATTTGGTAGGTCTGTTTGTGTTGCCTTGTTTTCTTTGTTAAGCGTTTGTGTTGCCTTGTCTGCCATCATAACTTCTGCGTTCATATATCTTTCTTTATTTTTATAATTCATTAAATCCATTTTATCAAAATCAAAATTATTCAATAACATATCTTTTTTGTATTTCTTCAATATAACTGTTGTTTTCATTTTGCTTGTGATTGCTTGTTTAAGCATTTCATCATAAGTAGGGCGTTTCCTTAACTCGTGCTTGCGGTTTTTAATCATTTTATATAATTATTGATAAAATATATAAATGATTTATTTAACCCTTTGTTGCTTTACCTTTTCCTTTCATAACTCTCCAATCTTCCATTCTTTTTCTTAGCAATTCATCATTTACTTTCGTCGTCCATTTTCCACTGTTTATGAGTTTCTCCACCAGTCCAACTAAATAAGTTCTACCAGTTTCCTTTTTTCCTTTGCCCTTTTTCTTTGTGTTTGAATATTGTTGTTCCTGTTCTTCAGTAAGTCCTGCTCCTCTTAATGTAATTGAAATAATAAGTCTTCTTCTTTTACTGTGCTTCCTCTCCAATGGTTTATATCAGTTGAATAGTCAATGGTTTCCTTATGTGTTCTTGTTTGTCTTCGTTGGACTGTGGATGAACTGTCAGCGCTGGGCATTTTTTGCTCTCTTCTTTTCTCTGCTTCTTTTATTTCTATTAGTTCAGGACTGTTTTTATCTTCGTCATCTAATCGTTTCAATTCCAATCTTGCTCTTGCTATTTGTAAATTTGAAACTCTTTTTGGTTCAGGACTGTCTTTATCTTCATCAATAAATCGTTTCAAACGCAATCTTGCTCTTGCTTTTTGTAAATTTGAAACTCTTTTTGGTTGTAAATCTTCCAATGGTGGTAAATCATCACTTGACTTTGCGGTTGCTACTGACTGCCAGTCATCTTCATCTAATTGTTTTGCTCGTTGTGCTCGTTGGTGTAGGTCTGCTATTTGTTCACTACTAAGTCTTTTTGAAATTTGACTGATTTGTCGTTCGTGTTGTTCCTCTGCATCATCCATTGAGGCACTTAGTGATTGTATTGCTTCATCTCTTAAATCATCCATTTCATCGTCTCTCGATATATCAAAATGTTCTGTTTGATTTTCCCCATCTAACATTTTTTGAAAGCGTTGTTGTCTCAAATCTACTGTATTATTATCATACACTGTTCCTAATGGACTATCACGAAAATAATAAGCGTTTCTGTCTATTACATCTCTTATATTCTTATTTTTATATTCTTCCTTTGTAATTTCCTTTATCAGTTCATTATAAGACGGTCTTAATCTTAATTGTGATTTTAATGTTTTCATCTGTGTATCGTCTAATCTCATTAGTATATAAAATTAATTAGATTATAATTTATTAATCTAATTAATTCAATTAATTTTTTCAAAATTAAAATCCTTTCTTAATTGATTGATTATTCCTTTCTTCTTCTTAATCATTTCTGAATAGGATTTACCTGTTTCACTTGATGGATGATGTCGCAACCTTTCACCTTCCAACCTTTGAATTTCATTAAAATACGCCTGTGCTTCATCTTGATATCTTCTTTTATTTTGAAATACAGCATAATCTTTTTTAGCGCTATGACGTTCTAATTGTTCTTGTAATTCTTTCAAATATGTGTAATTAGGTTGGTGTGCCTTGTTGTCTCCTTCATAATAGTAATGTTGAGTTGATTTATATTTCTTCTTCTTTTTTGGTTTGTTTGTTTCAAAAACTGCTTTTCTATCAATAACATCACTGATATTCGGTTTGTCTTTATTTTGTGGTTCTGTTATTCTATTTACAACGTTGTCATAAATTTCTCTACGACGCATAAGCAATTGTTTTTTATCAATAATCATTATATAATAATAATTAGATTAAATAATTTTACTTGCTAAATTATTAATTTTCTGTTTATTTTTATTATCTCGCTCTACCTTCATATTAATATATCTATCTTTTGCAGTTTCAAACACTTTGTTAGCTGTTGTTTCTAAATGTTTTTTCAATCGTTCTTCAACACGTCTTTCTATTTCTTGTTCATCAACTTTTGGTAAATTATCCTTCACTCTATTACAGACATCATCTTTAAACTCTTCTGCTTGTTGTGGATGCATAATTTTTCTTCGAACAACTTTGTTAGGGTCTGGTTCTTTTTTAACTGGTATTCCATTACAGTTATGACGATATTTGAAAGTGTATTTTGTTAAATATTTTTTACATTTTGGACATTCCACTTTTTCAGTTGAGTATGTTTTAGATTTTAATTCTTGCTTTGGTTCGTGTTCTTCTTCTACTTTATTATTTTCTTCATTTATAATATTATTAGTTTCTACTTCTTTACTTTCTTCATTAATAATAGGTTCTTCTTTAATTTCTTCTACTTCCTTAGGTGCTTCATTATTTTCACTGCCTACGTCTATAATTTGAATATTTTTAACCATATAATTAGTATATAATAAATATTTATATTAAAATATTTAATATATGCTTTTCTAACCTTCAAAAAATGTTAAACTAAAACTACTTGTTGTTCCATTCATATTTAAAACTCTACCCGATGCATCAGTAAATCTAAAATGTAATCTTCTTAATGAACGCATACTAACATCATTAGCATCATTTAAAATTAGTTCATTATCATATATGAGGTTGCCGAATGATGTTAAAACTGGTACTTTCTTTATTATTGATGAAGTACCAAAACTACATAACTGGTTCCCATTAGAAAGTTCATTACAATGAATATAAATATTTTTAACAGGTAAAAATGATATAAATCCACTAACAAACGGGTCTGCTGTACTATTTACTTTTTCAGTAGTATTTCCTAAAATGTCATTAATACTATTAGGATAATCTCTATCATAATCAATACCAAAACTGTAATTTGTTTTTAATTCTTTATCTGTATGGATTATAAAAAAATAAGAAATATAATTACAACTTATAGTTATATTATTTGTTTTTAATGAATAACTACAAGTAAAAAAATTACTGTTTCCATCAGTTCCATTAGTAGCAGTGTTCAATTTATTTTGTAATTCGGTTGCTAATTCACTACCTACATAACTACCTTTATCAGGTGCTACAATAGAATAATATACTGGTGCTCCTATTAATATCCCTCCTAATGTTAAATATAAGCTGTTATTTAAATTATCTTCAATTGGATAAAATGAATTAGCGATAGATACTTCGTGACAAATCATTTTAGTATTTGGTCCGCATTCTTGTTGCTCTCTTAAATTAATAACAAAATCTGATGTAGATTGACTGTCATTTAAATCACGATAAGCACTGTTGATATATATTTTACGAAATCTCATTATATTTATTATTTAGAAATTTTATAATTTAATTATATATGAAAAAATATAAATATTATTTAAAAGAAGGAAAATTAAAATCATACAATCCGCTTCATCAAGGTCATAGCGAAATGTATAGAAAAATAATTAATGAAATTCAACAAGAAAAATCATTATTCAAACCTAAATATAATAATAATTTATCTGACACAGAAGGATTAAACAAAGCATATACAAATGGCAAAGGTTATTATTTGGATAATAATAAACTATATGTTGCTGGGACATTTGGTAAATCTAATATTAAATCAAACATTAATGATATTTTAAGTGATATTACAATTCCATTTGGTTTAAGTTCATACAGTGAAAGGTATAGAGATATTAGCGATATACTTGATGAAAACCATAATATTAGTGAAGTTATTTCACACTCATTGGGTAGTAGTGCGAGTGCTAAATATTTAAAAGAAAATCCTGATAGAAATATTAGATTAACTACTTACGGTGCTCCTTTTATTTCAATGTCAAACAAAAATAATGATAGTTATACTAATTTCAGAAGTATATTAGACCCAATATCAGTGGCAGACCGTGGAGCAATTACAGTAGCAACTGGAAGTTTAAACCCATTGATAAATCACGATTATAAGACTGGTTATGGTGATGCTGGTAAAGATGTTTCAAGAAGTATTGAACCTGTAAAGGAAATTTTGTAGTCTTATATATAATGCCTAATAATGATATAAAAAACACTATAAATCCTAAAAAGAAAATCAGTTATGATGACATTAAAAAGATTGTAGAAGACGAACCTAATTATAAGGTTGAACATAATAATATGAAAAATAAATCTAAAAAACTATTAAAAAAGTCTAAAAAAGAAGTTATGGATTACTCACATTTTAAAATAAATTGATTTAATAATAGAATAATATAATAATTTTCTATTATTAAATATATAAAGATGGAAACATTAGATATTGAAGATGTCCTTGTAGAGAAGAACCTTCGCTTTAAATTAAAAGATGGCGGTTCTTATGTTCGGTCAAAAGAAAGTAAAAACTGTTATCCTTCATCGGTTTCAACATATACCGCTGATACCAACTCTGTAATTAGATTTAACATTACTGGACCACCTAATCAATGGTTGTCCTTACCTTCACTATTATTAGGATTTACTCTAAACAACACTGATAATTCAGCAAGTAATGAACTCAGACCAATTGATACAGCCGGTTTCTTTGATAGGGTGCGTGTGTTAATGGGTGATGTCATTGTATGTGATTTAAATTCTCTTTCTCGTGCGAGTACAATGAAAGATGTATTAAAATCATCAGAAGAAAAAGAATTGATGAAGCATTAGGTTTTGGAAACACTCTTCTTAATCACGATGGACGGATTTTAACTTGTGATGCGTCAGCAACTTCTACTACTCAAGCAGTCGTTAGAAATGTTACCGATAACAATTTTAGAGGAATTAAAGGGGGTAAAGGTGCTAATGTCTATTTCGATTTAAACTTAAAATGCTTTAAGACTTGTGAAAACTGGATACCTTTATCTTATTGTCCAATAACAGTTGAATTATATTTAACAAGTGATGTATTAAAACCAATTGTTACTAGAACAGGACTTTTTACTGCTTCAAATACGAGTATACAGTGGTCTGTTACAAAACCTTTATTCAAAGGAAATGTTTATACTATTGATGATAGCCTTTACGCAGAATATGCAAAAATTTTAGAAACTGGCTCTCTTCCAATTACATTTGAAACTGAAACCATGCAAGAACAAACAGCATCTGCTGAAACTGAAGTATTTACTACAATTGTCCGTAATGTATCTAAATTAAATAAATTGTTTATTTCTTTTTCAAACCCATCTGCAAAAACTTATGTTGGAGGTTATGGAGAGTTGTTGAAAGAATATAACCGTATGTATCATCCATTAGGGAATATAGCAAATGGTGTAGGTATTTATAACCCAGAATATGATTTATCCGCTTCTTTAGTAATCGGTAATCAAGTCATACCAAGTCAAGAAATTCAAGGTGTTCGTGAAGCGTACGCCCATCTTATGCATTGTTCTGATAAACCAATTTTAGTTAGAGCAGAAGATTACAGGTCTCACGCTTTTATGTATGGTTTTAATTTACAAAAATTAGAAAGTGCAAATTATACTGGTATGAACCTTAAAAATAACTCAAATATGGTAATAAAAATAAAGGCGTTGGATGGTTCAACATTATATACTGAAAAGAAAATGGCCGAGAGAATGTATATGCTCTTGGTGCATGAGTGCATACTTGAAATCCGTTCAAATTCTGTAACATTTTATGATTAAATAAAAAATATGATATTATTAATTTTCTAATTAATAATATAATATTATGAGCAAAAACTTAATGAATATCTTTGATATTACAGCAAATAGAATTAGGCAAGTAAAAGATGGAGCAGTCAATGATATAGAAGACCTTTACGCGAGTAAATCTGACATTCAAACAGTATTAGATAGTAAAGCAGACCAAGCAGACACCTATACAAAGGAGCAAATAAATGCTAATTTTTATGATATAACTGAAACATATAACAAAACAGAAATTAATGTATTATCAAATAATATTAGTTCAAATACATTTTTAATAGGTAATCTGACAGTAACTTCAAATACAAATTTTAATAATATTTCATCAAATACAAGTTTAATAAATAATTTAAATTCTACTATGACAACTAATTTTAATAATGTTTCTTCAAATACTAATTTAATTAGTACAAATTTTAATAATATTTCATCAAATACAAATTTAATAAATAATTTAAATTCTACTATGACAAGTAATTTTAATAATATTTAATCAAATTCTCATTTAATTAATACAAATTTTAATAATATTTCATCAAATACAAATTTAATAAATAATTTAAATTCTACTATGACAACTAATTTTAACAATATTTCATCAAATTCTCTTTTAATATCTCAATTACAAACAGGTTCATTTGATAGTAATTTATATTACAATAAAATAACAACTAATAATTTATTATCAGATAAATTAAATACATCAATATTAAATAATACATTAATACATAATATAACAACTACTGCAACTTTCAAAATAGCAGAATTTGGAAATTATAATAATTTCTTTGAAATGTATAATAATTATTTGGATTGCTATGTTTATGGAAATTTAAGTGGAGCAACTATGTTTTTAAATCAAAGAGGTTTTGGAAACGTTCAAATTAATAATTCTTCAATTTTTCAAAATGATAAAATATTATTAAATCATAATACTACAATATTATCTAATTTACAAGTATCAGGTTTATTTTCTTGTTCATCTATTTTAGATATAACAGGTTCTGATAGTAGATATGTTTTACAGTCAGATAATTTAGTGGATTAATAACAGGAAATACAAATACAATTAATTCAATAATTACTAGTAATAATTCACAGGATACATCATTAGGACAAAAGTTAGATAAAATAGATACTAACGCTCAATCAGTAGCAGGTGCTATTAATTTTAGTGATAATACAACTTTACACAGTAATTTAAATATGTTGACTACTGGTTCTATAATATGTAATAAGTTTAGTACTACATCGTCGCCTAATGTTGGATTGCAAATGACTTTTCAAATGTTTAATAGAGAGTTCAATATTAATAGAGATGGCAGAATGTGGATGAGTAGCTCTGGAGGACAATGGGAAACACAGATAGGAGATGCTAATGTTGGAAGAGTGTGGGTAAAAGATAGGTTTGGTTTAGGTGCTGTTGGTGTTAATGGTTATGTTTTAAACTGTGCCGGAAAATCGAGATTTACTGACGCAGTTGATTTTATAGGGACTGACAAGGCAGTAAATCTTAACAATGGTTCATATTTGAATTTTAATAATAATGGTTCAATACGAAGATATACTCCCAGTTCTATTGAAGGCTTATATATGTCTCATGATGATTTTGTAGCCATTAGTGTTGGTGATATTACTAATGCCAGCAATCAATATATGATGTGTGATGGATTAGTTAATAAAACTATTTTTAGTAAACCTATAGATGTGTTAGGTAATATTTATACGAATGCTGATGTTAATTGTGATAATGTTAATATTGCTACTGATGGTAAATTAACAATTGATACAAATTGTGAATTATATAGATATGTTAGTGCTTTTTCATCTTTTGATATGAGGAATAGTGATGCTAATTCTTCAATTAGGTTTATTTGTGGAGACCCTGCTGTTCAATCTAACATAGTTGGAGCAGTTAATATTTCTACTGGATGGACTTTTAATACTGCTACTGCTGATTTTATGGGTAATTTATTTGCTGATGATGTTTATGTTAAAACTAATGGAGCATTAAGAAGCAATCATATAGCACCTAATGGAGGAACATTAGTGACCGTTGATACTAACTTAGCAGTTCAAAATGCTTATTTAGCAACTAATACAATACAATCATTTGATTTAACAACAGTTTCATTTTTGGATAATATTTCCATGACTACTGGAACTGATATTAAAATGGGAACATCGGAAATATCAACTTATTATGATGGAACTAATTTATCTACAATTGATGTAATATTCAGAACATCAAACACTGCGTTTAGAGTTTCAGATGTTTCAAGTACACCTTCAGTTTTATTATCTATTGATAAGACATTTGGAACAACAGTAAATACTGAAAGTTTTACCAATAATGCTCCATCGACTTTTAATGAAAATGTAACAGTTGCAGGAACGAAAAAAATGTTATGTAATTTAATTGAACCATCAACAGGAACTAATATAGATTTAACAGCAACAACAGTAACCATCAACGGAACGTTTGTGGATTCATCGTCATCATTATTAAAGTATGATATAGATTTAATAAAATCAAATTGCATTAATGTTATTAAAAAGTTTAAACCTAAGAAATTTAAAAGACATGATAGAAATGATAACGGAGCAGTTCATATAGGGTGGATTGCCGAAGAAGTGCAAAAGGCTTTACCAAAAGATATAAGTAATGTAATTTCTACAGGTCGTGAATATTTAGGAGTTGATTATACAAAAGTTCCAGTCATTTTACATAAAGCATTACTTGAAGTAATAGATAAAGTTGAAAAATTAGAAAAAGAAATTAAGGAATTGAAAAAAGAAAAATCTAAATAAATAATTAAATATAAATATATAAATATATAAAACAAATAAATAAATAATTAAATAAATAACTATTACATATAGATATATGGACATTGACAGGAAAGTTAAGATAAAAGTATTATTTCAAAATGATAGTATGAGAGAGAAAATTTGTTACTGTGGTTGTAGAATTACTAAGTTAAATAAAGATGAATTTACATTAGATAAATGTAATAATAAAGAATGTAATTTTAGTCATTCTAAATTTGATGAATATATTAAAGAACTAAAAAAACAAAGGAAAGAAGAGAAATTCCACAGACGAGTAGATAAGTATAGCAAGGCACTGGACCTCGTTGCTTGGGGATTATTATGGCCTATTTTAATTCCTGTGAGTATTTATTATTATATTATAATCTAAAATAATAATATATAAATGGGTAATTCGAACAGTAATGTTGAAACTTCAAGTATTGATAAAATTAATGATATTGATGTAGAACAATTAGATTTAAGTAATATTGATAAATTACAGTTAAAAGCAATTAAACAAATGAGTGAAAGATTAGAAAAACTGGAGAAAGTAAAATGTGACAAATTAATATATAAATTACCAGTTCAAATTTGTAGTTATAGTTTGTTCTGAATTAATAATATTAAACGTTATTAACATTATTAATTAAACAAATATGAATAAAATTTACTAATAAAACTTTGTCTTTCATCATTGATGACTTTAATAGTTATTTTTTTCACTTGTAATGAAATAAAATTAACCATATTACGGCTATACATTAAATTAGTTTCATAAAGGTCTTTATTAAGAAAATAATAAATATCAAATAAATTATTTGATGTTAAAGTACGATTACGAACATGATTCAAACAAGTAAATGAGGTAGATGTAGCTAATATATCATATTCAATTAATAATTTTAATGGTTTATGTTTTTGATGTAATTTATCTAACTCACTTAAGTTAAAAATATATGATATGCCGTTATTGATAATATTTTTCATATTGATATTATCAATTTCAAAATATTGTGAATTCTTTAGTTTGTAAGACTTATACACTGGTTTAAATTTATTAATATAATTTTTAATAATATTATTATTTTTTATTTTTAATAATCTAACATCACCTAAATTATAAGATAATACAAGGTTTTTAATGTCTAATGGTAAATCATAAAATATCATATAATATTAATATATTTATTTATTTAATTAGTAATTTTCAAATAATGTGAGAAGTTTTTCATAAAGATACGGTTAGGGTCTTTTTGGAGAAGGTTAATATATAAAAAGCTATGCGGTTCATCAGTTGCAGTCTCATATATTTTATAAATTAGTTTCTTGCTTTCTAGTAAATTATCACTTCTAACAATTGCTGATAATTCATCTTGTAATATTTCTATCTCTTTGAAGTTTCTAACTTTATAATAAAACAAATGACTTATATTTACCCTAATAATTGGTGGTACTGTTGATGATTTTTGAAGACTTACAAGTGTTGATATTCCACTATGACGTCCCCTACAGAATAAAGAATTTAACAATTTGTTATTTCTTGTTATTGCTGGGTTATCAGATACATCATCCAAAATTATCAAAATATTAAATAATTTCTTCGTTCCTTGTTTTTTCTGGTATTCAATTATTTTATTTTGAGTTTCTATAACTCTTTCTAAATCTTCAACATTGAACTCATCCCACCAACACGGTTCTTTATCATTATCTACTTTCAAACCTTCCTTAATGTATTTCTTCACTGGCAACCAAATACTATCCAAATTTACAGATGGGGACCAGATAAAAACTCTTTCAAATGCTCCTCTATAAATATCAAGTATCATTGATACAAGTAGGGTGCTCTTTCCAGAACCAGACGGGCCTACAATCATAGCTCTCATAGGCAATTTAGGGACGACCTCGTGCTTACTTTGCTTAAAGTCATATTTGATTTCATCAATTGGTTTTACATCAGGCATAATAAAATAATATTAAAGACATTTAGAAAATAATTTAATATTTTTTATTTTATATGAATAGAAGTTATTCAGATTATATTGATATAATAGATGAAATAGAGAATATAGAACAAGTTGTTATAACTAATAATAGATTTAAGAAAATATGCAATTTTGTTTTAGAATTAATTAAGTTTGTGATACAATATATTAAAAATATAAATATTAATATAGATGGGGAGAAAGAAAAAGAATAAGACAGAATCAGTTGTTTCTTCAACTGATGAAGAAAAAGAAGAAGTTGTTAAAGAAACATCAGTTATTGAGTTTGCTTGTCCAATGTGTAAAAAGATGTTAGAATTAAAAATGAATTAGAAATACAAAAGAAAGGAAACTGTAAATGTTCGTGTATTCCAACCAGTTTCAAAATAAGTAAGAATGATAAGAAAATGAATATTGATAAAACTAAAGACAGTATAAACTTAGAAACAGATGTTCATAATATTGCTATCAAATGGGGAGGCATGCATCACCATCCGATAATGGTGATAAGGAAACTCAGGAAACTGTTAAACAAATAATGAAAAATTAGTATTTAAAGAGTAGATTTAACATAATTACAACATTTAGTTTTAAAAGTTTAGTTTTATAATTTAGTATATATTTACATGGATGAAGGATTAGATAAGATTGTTAAAAAACTGAACAAGGTTTTAGAACAGAATAAGCATATTTTAGAAATCTTGCAAGAAATGGAAAGAAGAAACCAGTAACAAACAGTTATCAAAGTAAAGAAGTAGATAGAACCAATGGGGAATATAAAAATAAAAGAAATATTTATTTAAACAAACTTAATAACAAAGAAATTAAAGAACCGAAGGCTTCAACTATGACATTTTATCAAATTGACTATGACGAGGAAACGCAACTTTATTCATAAAGTTGTATTTACTCATTGAAAACTAAACATAGTTTAGTTTTTAACGAGGAAACAGGGATTTTTATTCATAGATAATATTATCTAAATATCTTTAATAATGAACTTATTAGAGATGTTTAGCGGAACAGGCAGTGTTGGACTTGTTGCAAAGTCGCTCGGTTTCAATGTTATTTCATTGGATTTGAAAAATGCTGATATAAATACTGATATTTTGAAATGGGATTATAAACAATTTGATAGGAACCATTTTGATTTTATTTGGAGTAGTCCCCCATGCACTGAATATAGTGTAGCAAAAACTAGGGGCATTAGGAATATCGAATATGCAAATAGTATTGTCTTAAAAACTATTGAAATTATCAAATATTTCAATCCTAAGTATTTTGTAATCGAAAATCCTCAAACTGGATTATTAAAAAATCAGGAGTTTATGGATGAGTTTGATTTTAAAGATGTAGATTATTGTAAATATGGATTTAATTACAGAAAACGCACTAGGCTATGGAATAACATTACAACTTGGAAACCTAAAGATTTATGTAAAAAGGATTGTGGCAACATCAGGAATAATAAACATATTGAAACTGCGCAGAGACTGCCACAAAAAAGCAAAGCCGACTGGGGGGAAAACCCCATCATTCATTCACAGAGTGATTTATATAGAATACCTAGTGATTTAATACTTGAAATTTTCGTGAGTTTGACCTGACGCTAATAGGTTTTGTTGAGAAAACAAATGTAGCGAGCGGGGTTGTAAATCCAACATGGTGCTATTCCTAGACACGAAGCATGGAAAAACATTTCTTCATGTTAAATCAACAACTTACGAAAACCGCAAACATCACCTTGTAAGGAAAAAGTAGGCACAGTGGAGAGAAAGACGTGCATGGTGGAAAGAAAAGACGTGCATGGTGGAAAGAAAAGACGCGCATGGTGGAAATGCTGTTTTTTACAGGGTTTCCACCGATGGTGGAAGGAAAAAACGGGCATGGTGGAAGCTCAATTCTGTTTGGAACATGGTGTAAAACATAACTTTGTCATTGAAGAACAGTAATAAGTCGTAATGTTTAATCATACTATAATAATAACATGTAAAATCTTATATGTTATAATTATACTGTACTTATGGTTTGTAAAGATTGAAATATTTTATTTTTCTTAATTTGCTTGTGTGCTTAGGCTGTTTGGTTTTGTGGAACTATTAGGTGAAATGTGTTTTAGTCATACTTTTAAGTCTGAGTGAAAAATTCGCGAACAATGAATAAGGTAAAAAGAAAAAATGAAGAATAACTGGAGTTTCTGAGAATTGGAAAAAGACTTAAAACACAAAATGAATAAGGGTAAACAAATAGTAAAATGAAATAGGTTAAGTAGTGAAAAAATAATGAATAAGGTGTGCATCTTTCTAGGAATTACTTAGAATGAATAAGGTTGTGATTTATTAACCTTATCTATTATTTGATACATGGTTTTTCAATGTGTTTTTTCATTGCTTGTTAGAAAAAATACAGAAAAGATTTTCAGTTCCTTCAAATCTCCTTTCTGTATTTTTTTGGGGGGGGGTTGGGGGGGGGCAGCCAGCCACCAATGATCATCTTCAGGCCTTCCTTCTTCCAGGGACCTCCGCGGCCCTCCCCCCTGAGGCTTCAGCGAAGCCTCCGATGGACGGAACCGCACGCCCTGGCATGGTTTGCTCAGCAAAAGGCGAGGCTTCTTGTCTGTCGATGCACCCCAAGCCCTACCTCCCACCCAGAAGGCGTGCTTGATCTCATTTGCAGCTGTTTCCCGCCGAGTAGCTTCCAGACAAGGGATGAACTGTTCAATGCTTTTTCCTGGCCCTACTTGAAGAAGGTGGGATTCGCGCCAACTCACAGAGCATGCGCGCCTGCAACTCTGGCGGGGCAGACTCTTCGTCCACCGGAACTGTCCTGACCAAGCTTGGTATGTACAGTCTGCCTGCGTTTGGCAACGGCATAGGCACCAACAAAAAAGGGCCACGGGCAGCGTGCGTCTTGATCGTGTGATTTCAGGCAGGGAACAGGACCCAGTCGACAAGGAAGAGGGTGCGATGCCCCGTTCTTCCTACTTGCAGCAGAAACCTGAGGAAAATATGATGCATAGTTCAAGACTTGGCCAGCCGTCTCAAACGCTCTCGAAGCTCGAGACTCAAGGTTGCCATAAGAATGGAATGGCGTGGCGTAGCCAATGTGAACAAACAGCTTTCAGTAACACCTTTGAAAACAATGATTCGATCGTAACAAGAAACAAAGAATCCATGCCTAAACCAAAGGGTTCTGGCAGCAGCTGTTGTCGCGAGAACGGCCCTTAGCCGGAGACCAAGACTGAAAGAAAGAAAAAGAAGAAAACAGAGAACAAAATGCATGATCCCTGTTGTATCGCATTGGGGCCTCCCAATTCTGATTCCTTCCGGCCAGACCCTTCGGGGCCGAGTTGCCGCTCGGCAAAAACGCAAAACGCTCTACTGGGCACACCCCGCAACGTGCCTGTCGACCTCGCGAGGCCGGGACTCTTCCGGCACCACGGCCACCTGCTCTGTTTCTTCGTTTCGGGAGTTTAGCTTCTGAAGCTCGATTTCCCCCCCTCCCCCACTACATGGATTGACGGGCATACCGGCTGTTGACTTGACTAACTTTCCTGAGACATGCAATATCTTCCTCCAACTTCAGGGATGTGGCCAGGACAAGTTGCCCATAAACCATGTGTTTTTGTTCATCTAATGCTGCTCTATCTCCGAGCAATATCCGCCGACATTGCTCGGCGTGTCGGATACTTACTAGAGGATAGAGGATAACCCCCCCCCCTAACCCCCCCCCCCCGCCCGACGTCTATTACGTAGGTTTTTTTTGGGGGGGGTC
>CAUJNA010003747.1:98800-131300 GCA_963377175.1 Effrenium voratum | reverse complement strand
GAAGGGCCAGCAGGAATTGGCACATGCAGTTCGAATTTGTCTGGCTCCTTGCAAGATTGACAAAACATGCCAACATGCTTATGTCAATTAAACTCATGCGCTTGATGCACATCACTGAGTTGGAGTCCAGTCCAAATAACTTCTTCTCCCGCCAAGGCGAATTCAGTGGGCCAGGGATCAAACGGCGAGCTGCAAGCCCACAGCTTAAGCGACGCCAAAGACGCCCGGCTCAAGCTCCTCGGCAGGGCGCCCGGGGCAACCTTAGGGCTGTGCAGAGAATGAGAATGCAGAGCCTTCAAAGTTGGGATCGCCAAGTCGGACTTGGACTGTTTTGCTTCCTGCTTCCACCGTCCGGGTCCGGGGATATGTCGCATCGCTTGAAACATCAAACACCGCGTGACAGTGAACATCGGCCTCCTGAAGCTGCAGTTGCCTACAGACCTCACGTATTGATTTACTCAGACGAGTCCTGCAAAAGCTTCCCGAGGGCTCCGAATATCTAATGCGTCGCTACTGGCAACAGGACTGGAAGCCGGGCGGCCTTGAGATCATCCAAAAAAAAAAAACGCCTCAGCGCGGATCCCAAGCCCGTTTTGAAGCCAAAGCTGCTGCATCTTGGCAGGGAGGGATCGACAAAGCACGTTTCTGCTTGGCACGCGTCTGGACGCTTTCTGTCCAGAGCGAAGTCCCGAAGATGTTTAAAATTTCGCCCTTCAGCGCGTCCAGGCTCACTGAGCCCCATGCGCACGCAACACCTGGATGGTCGCCTCCTGCTTGTTCTGTGTTGCGGCAGCCAGCGGTGTCAAGCCCTGGGCATTGGGCTGATTCACGTTGGCCCCAACCTCGCGAAGCGTCACATGACCGTGACTGAGATGCCCACACCAGCTTACACTTGGGCCTTCGGGCGCGCACCAGCTATTCTTGGTTACCAAACAAGGAGCCCCAAAGGCCAAAGGAGCCCCAAAGGCCGCCCTTTTTTCCCCGCTTTGCGCGCGCTGATTTTTCAGCTCACGCCTTGAGGAGATACTCCAGCAGCTCCTTGCGGCCGTAGCCCGCCGCGTAGTGCAGCCCGCTGTTGCCGGAGCTGTCCACCGCATAGGGGTTGGCGCGACTGTCCAGCAGAAGCTTCACCACGGCGATGCGGTTGCCACCGATGGCATAGCCCAGAGCCGTGATGCCCTTCACGTCCTGGGCATCCAGCGGCTTCTTCCTCGATTGAGATGAGGATTCCAAAAATGGACGCGCCGTGTGACCTCTAAGGGGCAAAATCACAAGGGCGAACCTCCGAATCAACAGAGCTAAGTGCCCTCCTATACAGGCATGTGGTGGCGCCTGGGGATCCCTGAAAATCCTGAGCGACTGATATCGCCTGGGTAAACATCCCACCAGTAAAAGGGATTCCACCTCGCTTTTCCGAAAGCTCCCAAACAGGTACACTTTGGGGCATGAGGGGATCGGATTTGCCTGGGGCCTTAACAAAAGAAACCAAAGAATCCGATACCCGACCAAAGCTGACAAGCGGCCGGTCCAGGAAGTGCTTCACGGCTGTCAGGTCCCCCCTCTTGGCCGCCTCGTGCAGCGTCATGGAGGTGTCCTTCGAGAAGTTTGAATGGAGAAGTGGGGCAGGCACTTGGACCACGGGATCTGCGATAAACTTTTGAACCTACCCGACCCTGGATAAACACAGCGAAAGCATGCAAAGCGTGTCTGAACAATAGAGCCTTCTTTCTCTGAAAGCTTGGGACCTGGTAGGCATGTTTGGATGCGTCTCAAACATCCGGCGCCCTCCAACCGTCAAGTCCCTCACCTTCATTTTGAGCCACACTGAAAATGGGGCTTGTCTCAAGCTGAACCCCAGCTGGGCTTGACTCAAACTAGTGAGTACCTTGAAAATGGATGGCATCGTTTCGGCAAAGGACATTCCATCCACCGGCCTCGATCTTCTGGAGCACCGGGCCCAGCTCAGAGGGCAGGCCCCCCATCTTCTGGGAGATCTTCAGCATCAGCCTCAGCCCAGCGAGTAACTGGGTTTGTGCTGGACGAGCTGTCTGAAACCAGAATGGTGGACTATACCCAGCACCCAGGGACAAAAATAGTGGCGCCTAGATTTGGGCGGCTCAGTCTCGAGTGAGCTTCACATCTTCACCCCACCCAAGAGGAACAGCTGATGTTAAAAGTCCTAGTGGAAAAAAGGGGAAGAGGATGCCACTGGACAGCTGGGCAGCTCCTCGTCCTGGTAGTACTTCATGGCCGCCTCCATTCCGTTCTTCCTACAGTCGGCTTTAGCCCCCGGAGAGCACGCGAAAACATGGGGAACTTGCCCCTGGCCCCAAAATCAGAGCAAGCACAGCATCATGCACAAAAGCATTGGTTGAGCTGGCGCAAGTCACCAGGTCCGTGCCACAAATTCAACGACAGAACGTGAGGTCTCAAAACCGAGAGGCTTGATGTCCTCAAAAACCGCCGCCAGCTCCGGGTCCGACTCCAAGGACTTCACCTTCTCCTGCACTGGAGCATCCCCTCCGGAGAGCTTGGTGTTGTAGTGCTCCGCGATGGCCTGCGTCTGCAGCCACCCCCGCATGGCTTCCGGGTTCCTCACTTGGACTTGACTCGCAAAAAGATCAGCCTTAGCCTTGGCTGGGAAGAGACCAAATGACCAAAATAGAAACTGAACACAAAACCGGTCCCGCCCAACTCCGGCCGGGGCTCTTTGCAAAGCCCTGCAATGTCTTGGCTGTCTCGGGGTTGCCCTCCACGTAGGCCTTCACCTTTCGCAGTCTACATCTCACCGGGCAATGGCCCCTCATGTAACTTGATGGGCCATCATCTCAGCAAATCACGAAGCCCCAGCAAAATCCAAAACCCTAAGGCAAAAAGGCGCAAGAGCCTGAAGCAACACACAGAGACCAGACCCCGGGCCTCGGCCCAGGTGGCATCATCAATGTCCGGGAGACGTGCGATCTCCATTGTGGTGCCATCATTGATCTTTAGGGTCTCAGTCGACATGGCGCCCGAATATGCTAAGGCCCAAAGGAGGTGAGAGAGCTCGGATGTAAGCTGAAGAAAGCTGCGGACGTAGAGCAGTAGAGCAACAACAGGATGCAGCCACACGTAGCGGAAAAGCGATCAAAAAACCAAGCGACCAACTGACCTACTGCTGCCCCCGTTCACGCAGTATGACTCACAAGCTAGTCGAAGCAGCTACTTCGTTCTCCACTTTGCCGAGCTGTTGAGTCATTGACGGATGCTTCCTTGAGCACTGCGCAAGCTAATCAAAGCCCATTTTGGGGGTCTGCGACACCGACCCAACGCTACGCTTTCGGAAAGCTTCTTCTCGCTGGTTGGGGACCTGATAGCTAGCACTCTAGCAATAGCTACCGAGTGGCCAGCCCCTGATCACGTACAATACCCAAAAATCACGGATCCCAAAGTCTGGCCCAAGAAGGCTTGGAGGTGTATTCCATCAAATCGTAGAGAAGGCATCCCAGCTTTGTCCCATTTGCCTCATCCCCCGGCCCAGTCCGGCTGGGGCTCCAGCCTCGGCCCCATGGGCCCCGCCGACGCCAGAATCGCCGCCGGAGGCCGCGCCTTCCGCTCCTTCTGCGGGCTTGCGGAGGCCTCCCGTGGAGCGGACCTCGGAAAGGCCCTCGGTTTGGCGTTTGGCCCAAGGCAGGGCAGTCAGGATTGTCAGGATAAAAACGCCATTTAGCTATTGAGCCATTTAGCCATGTCCAAATGCATATAGTGATGGGTCTCTCGGCTATCGTGAGGTGCCATGTGTGGACCGCCCTTCAAACATCTAGGCAGGGCTCCGACACCTCGGTCCCTTGCCAAACCAACATGCGTCAGGGAGACCAACATCCTGAAAAAGCGCAAGCAACAGGTCTGAAAACCCGAGCAGCACAGTCAATACGTTCCAACTTTGCAACTCCAGCGGAGTAAGTTGAGCTTAGTTAGCCCGTTAGCCCTGAGAACGTATTTGCTCGAGCAAAGTTGTCTGAAACCGGCTGAGCCCAGCAAGAACTCCCCTCAAGCTGTGGAAATGTGACGAAGAGCCGCATCAGCTTGACCCCAGGGCTCAGAACAAACTGTCAGCAATGTGTGCCACTGACTGACACTCCTAGGAGGCACGAGCGAAACCGGGGCCATTGCCACTGGAGTTTGCCGCTGTGATCCTTAGGCGCAACCCATACCTCTTGACAGGAAAAAGGGCTTGCTTGGCTGCTTGATTTCAAGTGACAACCCGCAAGCCAAAGACAGAAGGAAAAGAAGGGCGGTCACTGGCTGGGGACCTTGTTGTTTCAAAGGCATTGCCTAATTGAACTACCAGTGACATGAAACTCCCCCTTTTGGACATGAAAGCAACCCTGCCCCCTACTTTGGCACGTGCACAATCTATGGTCGAATGTGCTGCTTTCCCTTCTCTGCACGCATGCGATTTGCATACAATGTTTGTATGTACAATCAATAGATTAAAGCACCTGTGTCTACCCATCTATCTACATCAATCTATCCATCTATCTGCCGATCCATCCTTCAGTACATGAATGCACACTGGTCGGACCCTATGCCGACCCCTTCTCCTTTCAGAACAGTCACTCACTCATTGAGCGAAACACACGTGCGCCCCAAAGCCCCGTTCCCCCTGCCCACTAGGCACCCCAGCTGCGGCCCGGCTGATGACCCGGGGTGGGTCCAGCTGCTCGAGCACCTGGGAAGGGCGCTGAAGCCACCGAAAGACACAAGAACTACAAGAACCCGGTTGAACTCGCTGCAAAGACACGCTTTTAGATCCTTTTAGATCTAAGCGTAGAGGCCGCCGAGAGGCGCCAGGCAACAAACATGCGATTCTGGCAGCCAAGCTTTGCAATAGGAAAGTATGCTGGTAGAAGCGGTTCGGCCCACACAAGTGCCAAACCTCTCAGGATACGTGCTTAGGTTCCGTTTCTTGCCCCGCTTCGCTTCGGTAGTGCCTCGGTTTTAGGAATGGACTGCCTGGGTCTCAGAAAACAAGCGAAGCTATCAGAGCTCTGTTGGCAAAGCCGACCTATTCGCAGTTTTGTCAAGTCGTCGCTGCCTTTTCGAAGAACTGCCAAGAAGTTACTCAACTGCCCACACTGATGGGAAAGTCGTTCTTGTTCACCTCGAAGCTTGCAAAACTCATCGACAGTACATGATCCTGTACCTTAACGGGGCTGCTTGCAACCAATGCCCGCAACCTTCAGCCACGTTCTCTGAACAATTGCTCGGATCGCCCAGTCCCACCTGCCGCATGTCGCTGGTGCTCTTTTCGTCGATGGTCTCTGCCAGCACCGTGAGCAGCCGCTGGATTGCAGGGTCCTCCCGTCCGCCCACTAGGCACGTTGGGCCTTCAGGGCCTTGGGCCGTTGACTGCACCACGCCTACGCTTCTGCAGCCACCGACTGGAACATGATCTTCCCCTCTTGGTTTGCTTGTCAAAGGGTGGCCGAGAGGGTAGGGTAGATTGTGTTCTTCTTGTCGGGACAATCTATCCTTTCACATCCTCATGTGTGATCGCTCATGCGTTGATGAGCAGCTTGCAAAATTCGATGAAACGGCACCCTGATCAGAGCAAACGGCTTCTTGGTCTCAGCATGGGGGACAACTCCGAATAGCTTGTAATTTGGTCATTTGGGATCTGCATCACATTTGTGAGGAAGGGCCTATAGAGACTACCCAAAAAGGCATCCACGCTTAAGCCTCATGGCTCCAAACTTTCCCATTTCCACCCCCCACCCCCCCGGCGGGAATGCCTCGGCCCGATTGACGCAGGCCCTCAAGCACTTCCTCACCTCCGCCTGGGCGCGCAGATGGGAGGAACCCCACCAAGAGACAGAAGCCTCGCTCGCCTTTGCGTGCCTCCTCGAGTATTTCCTGACTCCAGGCCACCAAGCCTTCTTCACCCCTCCGTCCACTCTTTTTCTGCTCCCACTCCCGTACCAACCCCAGGAAGTGCAAACGGCCCTGGGCGCAGCAACCATGTGGAACGTAAGACTGCTGCTTTGGAAGAGAATGCTTGATGAACGCAGGCAAGCCAGGGCCCCACAATGCCGATTCTGTCTCCGAGCGCGGGCTGTGTTTACTTTTACCGCTGTGCCACGCCACATGGCAGAGCAGAACAGCCGTCGACTGTCGCTGACATAACTCAAACTCGGCAGTGATGCAGGGCAATCCTTCGGATTCCTTTGGACAGGTACCTGCGAATTACTCTTTCACATACATTCACTCTCATCCGCGCTCACTCGTTGAGGTTCACTTTCACTCATTCAAGCACCATGCACACAGCCATGATTCATGAGTGATATCGCTTCGACATTCACCGAGTGCCCCGCGATGTGTGAGATCACCCTCTCCACCACCCGCTCCTGCAGGTGTCAAACAAGGGAGGCAGCGCAGGGTGAGGTTTGACGTGATTGAAGCCTCTATCCCTGCAGCAAGATGACGCCCGATAGGAATTTTGCCACTAGCCACGTTTACCCACCCTGACCCACCCCAATGCCAATCCGAACCTGTAACGGCGAACAATCAAACAAACTGAAAAGAACACACCTGGGAGGGCCAAATCCAATTGCCGCATCAGCTACTTAGCAGACCGACTCGCTTTGGCCGCCGCATTTTGCCCACAGCCAACGTGCCCCCAGGAACAGCCTGGCACAGCCGTGTCCGAGCACAACGTCAACTCGGGCTTCAAGGTTGCCAACCCAGGAAACAACAGGAACCGTGGAGAAAGAACCTTCCTTAGAGGTGGGGCTCACATTTCCCGTCTTCCATCTTCGCATGGCCAATGCGTCCCGGGACAGGGACTCAAGGATTGGCAAAAAAAAAGGTGGCTGTCAAATGTCAGCGGCTTGTCTCAACTAAGTTGCATGGGACATATAAATTCCCTTGCTCGCTGAGTTCACCTGCCAGGGGTAGCAAGGAAACCCAAACCCAACCTTTAGCGAACCCACAGAGAACAACAGCACGCTTTCGTCACCATTGCCCCACCGCAATGCTCAAGATTCGCCCGGGATCGCCGAAATGGCATACCTCCAAACTTCCAGAACCTTTGAACAGCCAAAACAAGTGTGCGGCAACCCGCCAGACCTCCTAGGCAGCTGCAGCCGCGGCTGGGAAGGCGGAAACATCCTGGCATCGCGGGGAGCTAAAAATCCGACAGACACCCGTTGCGGGGTCCGGTTTGGCAAATAACCCCGAATGGCCTCGTCCGAGGTGGCACACTCGTATCTAACTGCACGTTCAAGTTGGCTAGATGAGTCTCAGTCACAACTGCGGCAAAAGAACCAGAGCCATACAGTGACCTTGAGCAGGAAAGCAGAAGCGCAAAGCGTCAATGCTGCACCAGCATGCGGAACTCAGCCTCTAAGCCTTTGAGCCTCACAACGCTGAACCTGTAAGCCTTCCAGCCTCCACGCGCCTCTAAGCACCTAAAAACCTTGAAGCCTCTTTGCAACTCTCAGCCTCTAAGTCTTCCTTGGCTTAGGCTATTAGAAGCTTAGATGCTCAGACACCTAGAGGCTCAGGCATTTGAAATAGGGGCTTGGACACTTTTTGGCGCTTAGAGGATTAGAGGCTTAGAGGCGTGGGCGTTTGGAATGGAGGTTTAGGCGCTTGGATAGGCCGCTGCCTAGACAAAAGAGAGGCTTGGAGGCTAGCGTTGAAATTGCCACACCCCTTCCCCCAATACAATGGCGGCACTTTACAGGAGGAAGTCACGATTTCCTCAAAGACAGTTGAAGTAGTTGTAAAAATCCATCCGAAGGGCTGAGGACCATCCGTGAGGTGTTCTCCATAGCTTGTGAGTGGAAGCAGCGTGAAGCTGCGCTGTTTGGGGTGCTGTTGCGACCCTCCCCTCACTGAAACCCGCACCTGCGGCAAGCCGTCACTGAGCATGCAAGCGAAGGGTCCTGGCGCGGCGTGAGCGCGCAGTCAAGGAGTTGTGTTGCAAGCCAAGCTATGCTCATCTCTGATGAACCCCCCAAAAGAAAATGTTGGGATTCAATTCAGGTGTTCTTTTGTGTTTAACGCCACTTGTTGTGTCTACTGGAAGGGCAACATTGCATTGTGGAAGGGGCAGGCCGCATGGGAGTACGGTGCCTGAGAATGCCGGGGTGGGCGTACAGTGGACCAGTGGATTCAAGGTTGGCACAGGGTCACAGGTGGGAGGCAGGAAGAAAATACAAGAAAGAGCTGGGTCTAGTGGCTTCAGCGGGTGGGTGTGAACAGCGTGCTGAGGAAGTCGCAGGCCCCAGCAATGCCAAGCCCATGAAAGCAGGTAAAACACCGCAGGAAGGGCAGGGGTTTAGGGTTGGTATTGTTTTAGGCGTGGTCTGCGGTAGGTTTTGGGGCGGGTGTGCCGGATTTAGGGCTTGCTTCTTAGAGTGAACGTTAAGTTGTTTCTGGGTGAGGTAAGGCTTGGTGTAGGACTGATGCATGCTTGGCTCGGGGGGGGGCCTGGACCTGTAGAGAGCAAAGCCCAAACAAGAACAGAAGAAACCATCAACAGCTTTGACCTGTGCATCTTACTACACAGGTTCGACAGCAACCAGGCCTGCCTACACCACCAAAATAACAGTTTGCCCTCTTGGGTCACCGCAACATTCGCTTCCTTCTCCCTTGGAAAAAAAACAGTGAAAAAACCCGCAACCCTCCATGAAACTATTTCTCAAATCTGACCGAAATGGCCGGCACTCTTCCTGCACAACCCGAGGGCGGCACTGTTGGTTTTGGGAGACTATGGCTGACCCTTGCCTTTCAGCCCCGGCCTTCCACCAGGAAGTGCACCACCGTGGCTGCCTGGCACTTGTCCATGGTGATTGCCGGAAATACAACCCCTGTGGCACAGCAAAGCTCCCAAATCATACAGCTGGCGCATCCTCAAAAAGCATTTAGGTTGCTTGAGCACAACCCCCGGGATACATGACCTCGTGGCAAGCAGTTATGGACCTGCTTCCTTTCGGGCAGCTGATGTTCGGCCATCAGCCGTCCAGGCATCCCGGCTAGAAGTGAGGCAGAGAATGTCATCATGAACTGCGCCAGGCAGTTGTAGACTGTGAGCTCCACTGGCTCCTCATGGCTTTCAGACTACGCCTTGGAGTGGTGTGGGAATGCTGATCCCCACTCCTCTGAAAACCAGATGCCCAACCTGCCAAGCAAATAAGCTGAACTTGACTTTCAGCTTAGAGCTATGGCTTGAGGGGCGCCGGCTTGCATGTCAGCCTTTCAGCCTGCCTTTGCAATCGTTGAAGGGCCGATGGGCTTGATCGGTTTTTCGATTGGTTGGTGAGTTGGTTGGTTAGTCGGTTGGCTGGCTGGCTGGCTGGCTAGTTGGTTGGTCTTTGTCGATAGGCCAGTTAGGGGAGGGAGCCTTACCACGCGGGAAGGTAGCTGCGTGCATGAATTGGCAGCATGCAGCAAACATCACAAGGGCAGGTGACTGTGGCCGCGGCCAACCATCTGTTTGGGAACCCTCTGCCAATGGCCCACGCCCAGAATAGGAAGCAGCTCCTCATGCAGGAATGCACCGGAGAGATGCAGAACGAAGAGGTTCCTCATCTCCGCTCCCCAGGGCCACAAAATCAGAGCATGACAAGGCTACAGCCTACCCAGCGAAGGGACATTCTGGAAAACAGGGGTAACATGGCTAACATCTACTTGGGCAAAAACTGTTCGGAGGATTACTTTGGAATACTTGCAAGATCTCCTCAAAGGGGCCGAAGGGGCCGTGCAGTTTCGATCAGGCCTGAAGGGACAAGAGTGGAAGTGACCTGAAGACCACGTTGTTCTGTGACCTTGGTAGAAAAATGGAATCTATCCCTTGTAGGAAGCCACGAAACAAAACCAGCAAAAAGGGTGCCATTGAACGGCTGGGGAGGACGCAGCCAAGAGATGAATCCCACCACAATGCGTCCAGGGCACGAGGCACAAATGCCGGTGGACAGCCGCCCCAGGAACCGAAGGCCTGACCACTGCTCCTGGCAAGCTCCATTAGGCAACTGCATTTATTACAAGTCTAATTCGCAATGACATACAATGCCTCTGGCTGCATAGACTTCTGCGTACCATGCCAAACAACTGTGATACTATGTCACCTTTGTGTAACCGCCATGGCAGTGTCTGCTATGATCGCCATCCTGGCGCTGAAGACAATGAGAGCCGCTAGAACCGCCACCATCAAACACGAAGTCAACCGTGACAATGGCAACAGGTCTGGCGATTCAAGCTATACTGGAATACACCGGCCGGGGGTCAGCACCATGTCAACAGCATCAAAGGCGTTTGGTCCAACCGCGAGGCAATGCCAAAACCAGGTCTGCCAAGCTTGCATGAAAGCATTTGAACCGTTCCGGTTGCCCTCCATCTTTGCTCGACCTGAATGGAGGCTGCTGCCTGACCTGGCAGGCACCTGCCGGCGCCCCCCCCTTGCCAGTAGCCCTTGGCACCTTGGCACGAGTGCCCCTGCCCACCGCGCCTGCCGCTGCAAGGATGTCAGCCAGCCCTGCTTCAGATGCACCACCATGCCAAACCTTGGGTAACTGGGGTTGGGCAACCAAGTCTCAAGGTCACGTCAAAGCAAATCAAACAATATGTCATATGTCAATATGGGTGAGTGACTCAACTCGGTTGGCAACAGGCCAACAAAGAAATATCATGCAACCCCTAGGTATGGGCAATGTACCGAACAAGCCCTCCGGAGCAATTTGAGAAGGGCAAAACCACTGACGGACTTGCTCTTGCATTGGATGACGCATGTTTGACACAAAGAGCAGTCTCATGATGGAGAGTCTCATGTAGTGGCCCCAACCTGCCCTAAACTGATGAAGCGACAGACAAACAAACAAAAACATGTGTACTGAGTGCACAAGCTGCGTGTGCAACTCTTGGCAAGCTCGCATGCGTTGCCTCAAATCCTACAATGACGTCAGACCGCCAGGTTTGCACACCCCATCTGGGGCACCCTGCACTAGCAGAAGCTCGTAGAGATGGCTTGGCACCACCTCACTTTCTCCAAGGCAAGGGCTGGCAACCATGAATGCTGGGTGAGGTAGCGTCTGGCGCTGGTCACCCAAACGTGGAATATATCGTGCAGCACTTGCCAGAGCTCAAGGTACCTTTGCCTTGTTTTCGTGCACTGGCCATCAATCTGTCCATCGCCAGCCTTTTTAAAGGCCAACGCGTTTCTGTCAGGATGCATCAAAAGTCACATGTTTCCCTCTAAAGCAGGCGCCCATTTGGTCATCCTTCCTGACTTTCCGGCTTTCTTGCGTTTGGAGCTAAGATTGTGCGGCAACAGCGGTTAAAAAAAAAAAAAACAGACCCCGGGCCATGCGGCGGTTTTTATGGATGGGGATGCTTTTCTTGCCGTCTTCACTCCTCTCTTGGAGCATGTGTTTGGATTTACTTAGTGGTTCGGGGCTTACACAATGCAGGGGTGCCTATGCTTGGAGCTTTGCGGGGCCAGAGCTTGTGTGGGTTGCCTTCGCGGATTTGCGACGGCTTCGCGAAGTGGCTTTGCTGATGTGGGTGGCTTTGCCTGTGTCAAACGGGACCGCGTCTCACAGTGTATCACACAATTGCGGAACTTCTAGGAGTTCCCCACAAAGCTATTGTCCTTCATCATCCTTCATTTAGAGAACAACAAAAAAGCGCTGCTCTCTTGGGAATCCACTCGTGGTCCACCGCCCTGGCTTTTCACAACACGATTGACCCAGGGTGCGCCGAGATCCATCCGAGCGGCGTAGTCCCGGTTCGGCCGGTGCAGCCCCTGGACTCTCGCGGCCACATCGGCCAAGAGCGGCGGCCAAGGCACCTCGCAGTGCAACAGCCCGTCCTCACACTCCGAAGCCCAGCTCTCTGCGTGCAACTTACCAGTCTGGAGCCCACCCTGTTTAATTCAAGGGGGTCGACAATCTTGAGAGAAACTCACATTTTCGAGGAAACAAATGCAAACAAAGGAGGTCCTGCACTGGAATTGAATTTCAGTTTGATGAAACATCTACTCCATTGGGCTGTCCCTTCCCTGGAAAGAAGTGCATGCTCAAGACAATCAACACAAGTTTGCCTAACCGGGCCTAACCCTGCCCGGCAGTGCCTGATGTTTGCTCCCAGGCTTGCACTTCGCTGCCCCCTTGTGGGCAGATAATTGTGTGTTTGCTGGACATGCTGGCGACACGGGAACAGGATTCTGGAGCAGCAGCTAACGCTTTTATCCCGCATCGGTGATTTATGTTGGTGGACCGGGTAATGAGGGATTCCAATAGCCTCTGCCAGCCCCTAAACAAGAAATGGTAATGAACTTCTACTTGTTTAGATCACCCTCCACTCTGGGTCAAAATGAGATCCAGTTACCAGTTCGGGCCGACATTTGCTCACGGCCCGCTCCTCTAGGCAGGCCGCACCGATGCCTCAGCGGACTAGTCGCCCCACTCTGCACAATTGCTTCACAAATTGAACACCGCAGGCTTACCCAGACCATCTCTGACCATCTCTGACCATCTCTGACCATCTCTGACCATCTCTGACCATCTCTGACCATCTCTGACCATCTCTGACCATCTCTGACCATCTCTGACCATCTCTGACCATCTCTGACCATCTCTGACCATCTCTGACCATCTCTCTCTGACCATCTCTGACCATCTCTGACCATCTCTGACCATCTCTGACCATCATCTGACCATGACCATCTGACCATCTCTGACCATCTCTGACCATCTCTGACCATCTCTGACCATCTCTGATCTCTGACCATCTCTGACCATCTCTGACCATCTCTGACCATCTCTGACCATCTCTGACCATCTCTGACCATCTCTGACCATCTCTGACCATCTCTGACCATCTCTGACCATCTCTGACCATCTCTGACCATCTCTGACCATCTCTGACCATCTCTGACCATCTCTGACCATCTCTGACCATCTCTGACCATCTCTGACCATCTCTGACCATCTCTGACCATCTCTGACCATCTCTGACCATCTCTGACCATCTCTGACCATCTCTGACCATCTCTGACCATCTCTGACCATCTCTGACCATCTCTGACCATCTCTGACCATCTCTGACCATCTCTGACCATCTCTGACCATCTCTGACCATCTCTGACCATCTCTGACCATCTCTGACCATCTCTGACCATCTCTGACCATCTCTGACCATCTCTGACCATCTCTGACCATCTCTGACCATCTCTGACCATCTCTGACCATCTCTGACCATCTCTGACCATCTCTGACCATCTCTGACCATCTCATCTCTGACCATCTCTGACCATCTCTGACCATCTCTGACCATCTCTCTGACCATCTCTGACCATCTCTGACCATCTCTGACCATCTCTGACCATCTCTGACCATCTCTGACCATCTCTGACCATCTCTGACCATCTCTGACCATCTCTGACCATCTCTGACCATCTCTGACCATCTCTGACCATCTCTGACCATCTCTGACCATCTCTGACCATCTCTGACCATCTCTGACCATCTCTGACCATCTCTGACCAATCTCTGACCATCTCTGACCATCTCTGACCATCTCTGACCATCTCTGACCATCTCTGACCATCTCTGACCATCTCTGACCATCTCTGACCATCTCTGACCATCTCTGACCATCTCTGACCATCTCTGACCATCTCTGACCATCTCTGACCATCTCTGGTCCGTGACCTCTCGATCCTTCCCTTCCGCCTTCCGCTCGGCTGCGCCGAGCCCCCGGCAGAGGGCCGCCACCAGGCCCAGCGCCTTGCCCCGCCAGCTAAGGCGGCCCCGGGGTGCCAACGGCAACTCGTGGCCGGGGAGCCTGACAAAGGCCGCGAGAGCTACACCTACAAAAAGGGGACCCGCCTTGCACTCACAAAGGGAAACAAACAGCTAGGGGTGGGGGTTGGGCAGTTGGGCAACTGGGCCATGGGGGTTTGAGACCGTTCAGCAAGTGAAAAACATATGGTACAGTATCATCTACATTTCCGCCCATGCCCAGTTGGCGTGGTGGAGTTCGTCGCAAACTCTATCGCGCATCCCCTTGTGGCAATAAGCAAGACAAGCAAAGAGATGGACCAAATACAAACAGTATACCGGTGGAAACTGCGCGTTCCAGGCCGATCAAACCGGCACCCTCCAATCTTCACTATTGCTTGGGCTCTTCTGAAACCACCGTTCGCCAACAAAAGTGTAGAGCTTAAACCTCCCAGTAACCTCGCCAAACAACACGTCAAACAAAAAGCAGGTTTCGGCCATAGCCCGAACGACCACTGGTGGCAGCAGCCCGAACAATGGCACTCCGGTGGGGGGTTGCCGAATAGGCGCCCGCCCAACCGCCCGGCCATGAGGAGACGGCCAGGGTCGCCAGCGCGGAGGGCCTCGGACTGGCATCAGTGACTAGGATTCCTGATTCCTGTTCTGCCTCACGACTTGCTATCCCACTTGCATGGCCAAAATAGTATCAAGTTCAGACCTGGGGAATGAGATGAATGGAAAGAACAAAGTGTCCGTGAAACATCCGTGGCAAAAACGGAACGGAGATTCTACCGGGAGCCTTTCGCCTCCACTGCGGCCTTGGCAAAATGCTGAGGCCTCGGCAGCAGGGAGGCGAAGGTGTGGCAGGTGTCATTAAACGCGGCCTGGGAAGTCACCAGGCACCCGTTGATCTTTTCGGGCACGAGGCTCAAAGTGGTCATTGAATGTCTTGTTTTGTCCCGTGCTGCTAGAGGTCAAGTTCTGTCGGATGACATGTTTGTTCTCGCCAGGATGGCGTGTACTTCAAAGCGCTCGCAACTTCTCGCAGGTCTGCTCGCAGCAAAGGGCATGTGCCTCTGGACTCGGGTTCATCTGAAAGTAGCTCAATGCCACCGCCAGTACCTGAGCCGGATGCCAAAGCAACCAGATCGGTTCTGTCTTCCCAGCCGCCCTCCCACATGCCACAAAGCCCGAGGCCGCCTGCAACCTGCCTTCCACCCGAGGCACCCAAAGAAAATGCGACACCTGCGCCGCCCGGCTGCGGCCTCGCACCGATCTCCGGGTGAAGTGGTCATCCACACTGTACTGTTGATCCCTGTCTAGATCGAACATTGCAGATTCTTGGGTAGTTCCCCAGAAGGTTACCCATTGCATCCAAAATAGGACCCAAACAAGAATCAATCAGTGCAGGCAAGCTTCGGGTGAACTGGCTTTGGCCAGCAAACTGCATGACTGTTGAAGGATGCTATGACCAACCCACTCAACCAGTGCCCCAGTGCCCCCCCCCCCTCTCAGTATGGCACGTAAGGTGATCTCCTCATAAACTATGTCAGCAGATCTCCTTCAAGCTGTTTCAGCCGGCTCGTCTGTGAAAGCATGGCCTAAGGCAGAGAGTAGGGCGAAGATTGCGATGTCAACCTGGAAGAGGCCTGAGTGAAGTCACGGTGAAAGGCGGACCCCCGCTGCGTTGACCCCTGCCCAAGCCAAGAATCTCCAGGCTCACACTATCGTTCTAGCTGTTAGAGGTGTAGAAGCAATCCACAGATTTTTGGTCCGGGTACTCGTGCCTTGTGCCTTCAGCCCCAAGCCAAGTTCAACAGCCTTCCAACAGACAGGGCCCGATGTTGCAATCATGACAACCTCTCTCCATCCAAAGTTACAGATCCGGTGGATTCTCAGCACGAATCGCTTCTTTTGGATGAAACACCTGGCCAACCGGCCATCTGGCTTCAGGTTGGGGCACGGTGCAGCCTTCGTTTGGACCTCTGCTGAAAAGAGGCAAACCGCTGTCTTTGCAATGCCTTTGATCTCTTGGAGTGATGTGTGCCGGTCCACCTGGTTTTTTTGTTGATCGGCGTGCGTTGCCACACTGCCCCAAGTGACGAATGGCTGAGTCCCCCATACCTTTGGCTCACTTGCCGCGCAAGGATGCCAGCTTGCACAAGCAGCTGGTTGAGTCTTAGGGACTCAGGGACATGGGGAGTGGCGGAGTTTTCGCCAGCTTCCCAACAGGCGAAAGGGCTGAAACTGAGCTATGCGTCAATTCCTGCGAAAGTCGACCCGTGAGTGCACCTTGCCCAGCCAAAAAAAGGCTCTCCACACACGGGCGTGCGTCGGTGCTGCCCTTTCGCCGGCAAAAATCGCGGGCCAACAGCCCGACGCGGTCAGAGGCCGGGGGCTTAGCCCCACAGCGGGCCCGCTGTCTTCGATGCAGTCCGGCCACATGCGTTTGGTTCGAAAAGGCAGACAAGCTCTTGGGCTGCTGGGTCACAAATGCGTTTGCGGCTTCCTGATGCACCAGGCACGAACAAAGAACAAAACTTTCCTTGACATGAAAGTTGTCACATGCGTCACTGGCTGAGGCCAGTCTCCTATTCAAATGAGCAACTGGCAAAACCACTTGGGCCAGCGGGCATGGCCCTCCAGTCCTCTGAAAGTTTCTGGTTTCGCCAGCCGCCAACTGACTACACTGCGCCTTGTCGGCACCCAAAATAGGCCTTTGCTCAGCCATTCTTGGCCACAAAAAGTAAGTTTGGCTTGGGGTAGGCTTGCATGAGATGGTTCATCAAAGCGTTGAATACCTTGCGTTTTCCTTGGCACGCCGTCAGGTTTGGGCCAATGACAAGGTTTTGCATGATGCCTGCAAGCTTGCACGAATTGCGGCTCCCAATTGCCATGCTCAAGACAAGCTTGGGCCTCGCTGACCCATTGGGCGGTTCAGCGTGTGAAGCGCGCCGGCGTGAAGCGGGACTTGGCCTTGGGGCCTTGGAAAAAGGCGGCAGTGCCTTCCGTTCACAGACAAATTCCCACAGCCAGCCATGTGAGCTTACAGCTCTTTATGGGATCCCAAGAAAAGCTCCAAAGGGGTCCAGACTTCGGTCAGTTTGAGGGTTCAGGCCCGACCAATAACAGGTCTGCTGCTGATAACCAACAGCAGTTTCAAGAGACGCCAGCTGGAACAATCCCAACATATTTGCCTGTTCAGCATCCTTCTGAACTTCTCCTTTGAGCAAGGAGGTTTCGTCCCAGATGTTCTACACCCACCAACGCAAAACGGGCATTTGAGGAGCTGGCCAGGCGCGCCATTCGCCTGCCACATCAGATTAGCCAAAGCTCCCACTGAAAGGTTTGAGGGGAAGATTTGTTGAATTGCCTCTGCTCTTCAAACATGCCATGGCTGGTTGATGAACCGAGTGGGTGAGAGATGACATCTGTCTGACCTTGACACCCCATGCAACTGCGCAATCCTGCCAACATCCCACCATGCACGGCGAAGCGGCCGCCTCCTCTCTGCCCGGCAAGCTGACCATGGAGCTGGTGGCCTCGAAACTGGGCCCAACTGACCATTGCTTCTCCGACTTTCGAACTCAGTGAGCGGAAGGGCCAAAGAGAAGGGCCAAAGAGAAGTCCCCACCAAACCAACCGCCGGGCACCCGTGCACTGTTTGGGCTGCTGGAAGGGCGGGATCCTGGCCGCCCGGCTCCCGCGGGGAGGTGGTGCGGGTGGGTGGGGTGGGGTGGGTGGGGTCGCTGCCTTGACAAAGCTCCGAAGCTGCGTCTAAAGCAACATTCAGAAAAGTATTTCTCAAGGATGCCCCCCAAACAACCCGTCATGCGAGTGTGTTGGTCAATTCTCGAGGTTTTGAGGGCTATGGCAGGCACGTTGGCAAGCGCCTGTTCTTGAATCGGCAAACTTCATCATTGCCAGGGTCCGATTGTAGCTGAACCTGAGCTGGAGATCATCACTCGAGGTCAAGAATCCAACAGCTGCCTTGGAACAGTCCGTGAAAAACAGTATCCCATCCTGGATGCATTTGTGTACATGTCATGCCTCTGCAACAGCAAGAGCTGCACACACCCCAAGATGATTGCGCAATTGGGGCATCTCCCGCGTTCCTCCCAAGCAATCCCTTTGTACTGCGGTGCAGGACTGCCACCGACTATTGGCACAATTCCGGTTTTGGTTCCGTCACCCGAGGAAAAAATGAAACCAACATGAAGGGAATGTGAGGAAAGGAAACTCGCCGGCGAGCGGCTCGGACTTCTCGGGCCGCTCTAGACACTTCTCCACCTTCGGAGCCTCAGGCGCCTGGGCCAAAGTGCACCGAAGCGCACCTATGGAAACCTAGATCAGGGAGATTCCTCAATGTGGTGTGGCTGAGGGAGTGCTACTTGCCCAGTTGCTTGAGAGCGCCCGCCAGCTTTCAGGAGCATGGCAAGGCTCACCAGCTCCGGCTTTGGCGCTGCCTTTGGCTCTGCCTTTGCCTCCGCTCTCGGCGTTTCTAGTCTTGGCCGTTCTGGTGGCTTCTGCTTCTCCTGGCAGATGGAGATGGAAATGAACAAAGCTGGCTGTGGCGGGTCCAGGATCACACCCAGTCCTCAGCCTTGGCACCCAGGACGCTGACAAGACCTGGGCAATTACGCAGGGACTTGGAACCCATCACAAGTCATGGGGAGTGGGGGCTCATTGCGGGCTTGAGCTGGCGCGTTTCTCTTCCAGTTTCGCATGTTTAAGTGCATCCGGGCGTGTGCTGAAAAACAGGTGAAGCAGGCCAGCTGCCGTCCGTGTCCACTTTGTGCATTGGTGAAAAGTTCCACAGCACATTTGCCAGTTCAAATGGCTCTTCCCTGACATGTATGCGGAATTCCGATGACTAATCGCAAAAGTTTCCCCCCTGTGTGCAAACGCACTGTATTCCCAATAATGTATGTTTGAACGACTAGGTCCCCCGACTTCTGGCCCGCGCTTTCGCCGAGGGCTTCTCTGCGGGCCGTTGGTCAGGTGTCTTGCCCTGGCAGCAAGGTGTGGATTTGCGGCCTCCTCCCTCAATGAAGAAGCAGATTATCAAGCGCCGGGCTGAAAAGCCAAGCCCTTGGTAAGGCCAAGAATATCGGAAGAGGATCCATCCCCAGCAAACCACTGCCTTTCCCGCAGTAGACAAACCAAGCCTCCGCAAGAGCTTCAGCCACCTCGGCACGGCGTCGCGCCAGCTGCAGCTCCTGCCTGGGCACGCGCTCGGACTCGGGCCTCACTGCACCTCTTGCGACCTGTTGCCCATTCTCGCAACTAAATGCCAACTCAAGGATTGTGATGCGTTGCAGCGACATGTGACGAACCTTCTATTCCGGAACTTGGCGAGAGCCCAACCTCGTCTTGGCAGCAGCCTCCTCCGAGCGCTGCAGGGATGCCTAGCCGGTGGAGAGGAAAGGAACCCTGGGACCTGCGCATCCTGGAGGAGGAGGGTTGCCCTGAAGATTGACCGCTTGTGCCACAACCAAAGCTCCTGGCTTTCAATTGCCTCCTGTGGAACAGGTCAACTCACAGAAAAAGAAGGAACACAGGCGGCTCAACAGCAGGGTGTCCGGGTGTCTTTCAATAACTACGCTCCCACTCACTGTGTGGAATTGCTTTTCAGGGGGCCCCCCTCGTGTGGCCAGGGCGTTTGCCTTCGCTCCTCAACTCTGCACTTTGCATTGAAGAGCCTTCTCACGCGCAGACCCCGCAGGCATGGCGCGATGTTTGAATGAATGTGCATGGATCGGAATGCCCGTGGCGGGCAAGCCCAGTTGTGGCGGCAAGCTTAGTTGTGGCTTCGGGCGAGGCCTTGCTTAACTGGGCCTTTACTGACCTTAGCAGGTCTTTGGGGTTTGGGGCGTCAAGTACGCAATGACGCTTTCCCCTCACTTACTCGCTCACTCACTCCCTCACGCACGCACTCACTACCCCACACCCTCACTCTCACTCACACGCTCACTGACACGCTCACTCACCCACCCACACTCACCCACCCACTCATTCACTTTCACTCGCTCACTCGCTCATGGAGGGGGGGACCCATCTGCACTTTTCCAGTGTTTCAAGTTGACACCCTCAAAGGCACCACCGCCGTGTCTAATTTAATGGGGGTTGCACCCAAATTCAAGGAAACTCACTTTAAATTGAACCAAAAGGTGATGTTTAAAACGGTCGGAAGGGACATATGGAGAGCCCATTAAAAATTGGACCCCTGACTTGCCAACGAAAGTGCGCAATTTCCCTTTCGAGGGAAATCGGCTTCCAAAAGGTGTGTGCATCCTCAAAAGAAGAACGCCCGTTTCTCCTCAGTGAACAGGTCCCCAGAAAGAGATCTCTTCGACGGCATTGGGGGGTCCATGCTTTTCAGACACCCTGACCGGACGCCTTGAGCTCCATCACCTTGGCCTGGCCCTGCTGGTCCCGCTGCTCCGCCGCGGCGGCACCTTTAAAGGTGCTCCAGGATTCAGGTTGGGCGACTGCCGGCCCAAAAAAACAGCAAAAAGCACAAGCTTTCCTTGCTATCTCCCGCGCAAGCGCCCTCCAAAAAGGATCGGGGATTCTTGGCCACCTTCATATTCATATGGGCCCAGAGGATAATTAGACAAGCACCGGCAATATTCAACGTATTCCCAACTGAAATGGAACTTTGGGACCCCGTTCTGATGATGGCAATGTGGTCCCCTTTAAGGTAGAGGGTGGTTAACGTTCACCGTTGTTCGATGCTGATTTGGGAACCGACCCCTTTTGATGTGCAACAAGACAACCCTGGCTTCCTTTGGTCTTGGGATGAGGGATATAAAAGGCCTAGTCTTGAGACATATGCCGCATATATGCCTCATGTTTTCTTGGAATAACCCGACACCCTTTTCCTGCGGCAAGGCAACCCGAGCGCTCTTTCGTTCTTAAAAAAAACTCCTGTAAGGGCCCCTTGGCATCCAACTCGAGGCGGAGACCTCCTAGCAGAACGGCCCACACTAACCTGCGGCCGAAGCTTCGGGCATGGGCATCTTGCGACAGCCTCCTGAGCTTTCCAGCCTCCACCTGAGCAGAAGCTGATCAAAGGCAGGTTCGCCCTAATTCAGCCAGCACTCAAGGGTCACATTGATCAAATCAATTGAAGGAACAACATGTATTTCTACTAAATTACGGCTCGTTTATGGGGCGCCCTGCGAGGCCCGCAGTCAAAACCGATACGGAGTCGCAAGAGCAAGAGCCCTTGTGCCCATGAACCATCATCGATGATAACCATCATCGTGCATCCTCTGCATCGCCAACAGTCATGATGATAACGATGACTACGCATCCTCTGCATCTCCAATCGGCTCTAACGGCACTTTTGAATCGTATATGAAAAAGATAAGGATCGTCATCACAGCCGTTCATCAATCATCATCGATGATAACCATCATCGTGCATCCTCTGCATCACCAACAGTGATGATGATCATGATGACTACGCGCCCTCTGCTCTCCAATCTCATCATCACCGTTATCATCGTCGATGATAACCATCATCGTGCATCCTCTGCATCACCAACAGTCATGATGATAATGATGATTAAAGAATCGTCATCATAGCCGTCGCCCATCATCGTCATCATCACCGTTATCATCATCGATGATAACCATCATCGTGCATCCTCTGCATCGCCAACAGTCATGATGATAATGATGACAACGCACCCTCTGCATCTCCAATCGGCTCTAACGGGACTTTTGAATCGTATATGAAAAAGATAAGGATCCTCATCATAGCCGTGGCCCATCATGGTCATCATCGATAACCATCATTTTGCATCATCTGCATCACCAACAATCATGATGATAATGATGACTGCGCATCCTCTGCATCTCCAATCGGCTCTAACGGCACTTTTGAATCGTATATGAAAAAGATAAGGATCGTCATCATAGCCGTCGCCCATCATCGTCAGCATCACCGTTATCATCATCGATGATAACCATCATCGTGCATGCTCTGCATCACCAACAGTCATGATGATAATGATGACGGGTGACCCCCAAACATGGATGACACGGCCCTTGGAAGAGGCCCCAACCCTGGTGGCTTGTGAACGGGGCCCCTGTCCCATATCCGAACTTGTCTGCCACGCCCTGCCTCTGCCTCCTCTGCACGCTGAGTTGCCACCTGCACACGCTGCGCAGCCTCAGCGAGGGCCTTATCCATCTGCTCCTGCGCCTCAAGCAGGGGCTCTTTGGCATGCCAAGCCAATGCAGAATTCTCAATCTCTTACAAGTCCGACGGTGTGGATTTTGATAGTGTGGAACTCTCAGCTTGCAATGGTGACCATGTGGAAATCTCAACGCAAGCCCGGTGGTCTCGACCAAAGGCTCGATAACCCCCAGATCGAGAACTGGCTCCGCGACCCCCCCGTCTTGTGGAAAGGGGCTCATCTGTGCCCACATTTTCGGCTCATCTCCGCCCACACAGAAGTGACTCATCTGCGCCCACATTTTCTGACTCATCTCCGCCCACAGATGCTTTCGCCAGTACTTAGAAGTTGATCCTTTGCAAAAAAGGGGTCAGTTTTAGGATCATCTGCGCCCACACTTTGGGCTCATCCCTGCCCACAGCGAGTTTTAGGGTTTAGGGGTGTAAGGTTTAGGGTTATGTTCTTAGGGTTTAGGGTTTTTAGGGTTTAGGGTTTTTAGGGTTTAGGGTTTAAGGCTTAGGGTTTAGGGTTTTTAGGGTTTAGGGGTTAGGGGTTTCAGGGTTTAGGGTTTAGGGTTTAGGGTTTTTAGGGTTTAGGGGTTTCAGGGTTTAGGATCTTTAGTGTTTAGGGTTTAGGGTTTAGGGTTAGGGTTTAGGGATTTTAGGGTCTTCGGGGTTTAGGATCTTGAGTGTTTAGGGTTTTTAGGGTTAAGGGTTTCTAGGGTTTAGGGTTTTAGGGTTTATGGATTTTAGGGTTTAGGGTCTTAGGGTTTAGGGTTTTTAGGGTTTGGGGGTTTCAGGGTTTAGGATCTTTAGTGTTTAGGCTTTTTAGGGTTTAGGGCTTTTAGGGTTTAGGATCTTCAGTGTTTAGGGGTTTTAGGGTTTAGGGTTTTTACGGTTTAGGGTTTGTAGGGTTTAGGGATTTTATGGTTTAGGGTCTTCAGGGTTTAGGATCTTCAGTGTTCAGGGTTTTTAGGGTTAAGGGTTTTTAGGGTTTAGGGCTTTTAGGGTTTAGGGATTTTAGGGTCTTCGGGGATTAGGATCTTCAGTGTTTAGGGTTTTTAGGGTTAAGGGTTCTTAGGGTTTAGGGTTTTTAGGGTTTAGGGTTTTTAGGGTTTAGGGGTTTCAGGGTTTCGGATCTTCAGTGTTTATGGTTTTTAGGGTTAAGGGTTTTTAGGGTTTAGGGTTTTTAGGGTTTAGGGTTTTTAGGGTTTAGGGATTTTCGGGTCTTCAGGGTTTAGGATCTTCAGTGTTTAGGGTTTTTAGGGTTAAGGGTTTTCAGGGTTTAGGGCTCTTAGGGTTTAGGGGTTTTAGGGTTTAGGGTCTTCAGGGTTTAGGATCTTCAATGTTTACGGTTCTTGGAGTTAAGGGTTTTCAGGGTTAAGGGTTTTTAGGGTTTAGGGTTTTTAGGGTTTAGGATCTTTAGTGTTTAGGGTTTTTAGGGTTTAGGGTTTAGGGTTTAGGGGTTTAGGGTTTAGGGTTAGGGTTTAGGGATTTTAGGGTCTTCGGGGTTTAGGCTCTTCAGTGTTTAGGGTTTTTAGGGGTTAAGGGTTCTTAGGGTTTAGGGTTTTAGGGTTTAGGGTTTTTAGGGTTTAGGGGTTTCAGGGTTTAGGATCTTCAGTGTTTATGGTTTTTAGGGTTAAGGGTTTTTAGGGTTTAGGGTTTGTAGGGTTTAGGGTTTTTAGGGTTAAGTGTTTTCAGGGTTTAGGGTTTTTAGGGTTTAGGGTTTAGGGGTTTCAGGGTTTAGGATCTTTAGTGTTTAGGGTTTAGGGTTTTTAGGGTTTAGGGTTTTTAGGGTTTAGGATCTTCAGTGTTTAAGGATTTTAGGGCTTAGGTTTTTTAAGGGTTCAGTTTTTTTGGGTTGAGGCTTTTTAGGGTTTAGGGTTTAGGGTTTTCGGGGTTTAGGATCTTTGACAACACGCCGAATGAAGCTTCTAAAACACATCCTTGATTCCAGGAGCTCCCCTCATTACATTCAGGGACTTTCGGTGAAAGCGAATCAGTCCAGGCTAGCTGCTCTGTAGCTACACTCCTTCACCACACATGGCTTGAGCATGGCACTGAAAGCAAACAAAGATACAAAACACGCAAATGCCGCACCGTACCGCACGTGACCCATAGTAGACACCTATGGCAGTTTCTCAGAATATTCCCTAAGAGCTGTAAAGCCCCAAAACACCTAAGATCATCTGTGCCCACACAATACTTGTGAGTACTGCATTTGTGAAGTTTAGAGCATAGGGGACCGCCATCAATCTGATTCATCTGCGCCCACCACGCGGGTAGAAACGAGCGGATTCCCGCGGGTACAGACGAGTCGCAAAACGCGGGTACAGACGAGGGGCCTACCGTCCAGCGCGCAAAGACTAATTTGTTGAGTTCATCTTGGCTAGCCCAGGCCCTTTCAGGCATGACATGCCGGTCCTTTTGCAATGCCTGGCGGGCATCAGAAGCGCGCTGCCGCCAAAGGACTGGTGGCCTGGGCTACCATGGCTTTTTCTCCAGCAGGCGGCACGTCAGATTGCCACCCTACCTCACCACCCTACCTCACCACCCAACCACCCAACCACCCAACCACCCAACCACCCAACCACCCAACCACCCAACCACCCAACCACCCAACCACCCAACCACCCCACCAACTAATTACCCAATTACCAAACTCACCCAACCACCCAACCACCCACCCAAAACACTAACCCACCAAACCATCCAACCCAACCCAACCCAGCCAACCCAACCCAACCCAACCCAACCAACCCGACCGGCCCACTGACTGACCAACCACCCACCCACCCACCCACCCACCCACCCACCCACCCACCCACCCAACCAACCAACCAACCAACCAACCAACCAACCAACCAACCCAACCACCCAACCAACCACCCAACCACCCAACCACCCAACCACCCAACCACCCAACCACCCAACCACCCAACCACCCACCCACCCACCCACCCAACCAACCACCCACCCAACCAACCAACCAACCAACCACCCACCCAACCAACCAACCAACCAACCCAACCACCCAACCAACCAACCACCCAACCACCCAACCACCCAACCACCCAACCACCCAACCACCCAACCACCCACCCACCCACCCACCCAACCAACCAACCAACCAACCAACTCGTGAAGGACAGCAATATGCCATGGTTGGGGCACGTACGTGGCTGAGAGTGGGAATCAATCTTTGCGGTGCAGAGCAAAGGATCGCGGACCGTGCATCATAATTCAGCCAAGCAGCCCTTCCGCTTCCTCTTCGCAAAACCTCGCCGGCGAGCCGTTGGCCAGACGGAGCCAGTCTAATAGTATGGCTGACGTTTCTTGCATGACAGTGTTCCCTGCAAGGCGTGTTCCCTGCAAGCACTCATACAAGGGGCCCTGATGCAAAAAGGTGGGGTGGGGCCCCTGGGCGGGGGATGGTACCTTCTCCATGGGACACCAAGTGCCTGAGCCAATCTCAGCCATGCGCCTACCAGCAAACAAAGCAGCTCGCGTGGCCAGGCGTGAGACCAGGCCAGCGGCCAGGGGCGGGGAACAGCGCCTGAAGAGCTGCACTTCTCTCTAGAAAGTACCGCCAGTAGGCTCAGCTGATCAAAAAAAAAATCAGTGAACCCAATGACAATACTAAATCTCTCCAACTTGATCAACCGCAGTTCAGCCATCCACGTGGCCCGCATCGCACTTTGCCCACCAAAGTGATTCCATGCCTTTTTCTATTCCATTACCTTTCCGACCTTCCTCAAGTCAAACTTCAGAACCCTCATGCACTTGAAAAAAAATCGGACTTGCAGAAGGAGCTGGCGTTATTTGGATCTAGCGGTACGCACCCCTATTTGTCCCAGGGGCATCTGGTCGAAGCGAAGGCGCCCCCACGGCGAGGAGAAAGTGTCCAAACGGAGGCCGAACCTGGAAGCGGCTGCTATCTTGGCGCTTGGCTTCGGCACTGCCCGCCCTGCAAGCAACTATCAAGTCCCGCAAGAACGAGCCGACTATGCCGACTGTCAAACCTTTCCGGTGGCCATTTCGGGCCGTCAAACCAAAGCCCAGGGGCTGGTTGACGCTGAGCCCCGGCCAGAAAGTGGTGAACCATCCGCACCTGAGACCCGTGGCTCGAGCCAGCGCATTACGCCAACTCACATGGCGTCAATCTGAAGGGCGGTGCTCAAAGTCCTTGCCAATTGGCTAGATCCCCGTTTCAAGGTGAATACCACCGCTCGGCTCACAGGCGCAGATATGCAAGTGACCGACATTGCAGGTAAAGAAATTATCTCTTTGGAGGAGCAGGTGCTATTCGCAAGCTCAATGCCAATGGCCAGGACCATGCAAATTCCCCCAGGCCCAAAGCGATTGCATGCCACTCTGCCAAATCTCACATGCCCGAAGATCGTCCCTTTCTGACCCGAACGGAGGCCTCCAGCAATCCACCTGCAGAGGGCCAACAAAAGCCAGAACAAAAGTGGCGGCGCGGAACTCCACTTAGCCTTAGATTGAGGTCTCTTGGGCCCGAAGGAATCAAGAACAACACTGTGCGCCAACCATGCGGGCGCGTGTACATCGATTGCAGTCAGCAGAAAGCTGGCAATTTTGGCGTTGAAATCGCCTGCAAGGAGTTGCAAAGACGGATCGCCAACAGCCTCGGATCCCATTTCAGCCCCCGCGCTCCTGCCTTCTCACCATGCAGCGGCACCTGGAGCTCCGGCAGGGAGCCTGGGCTGACATGGACTCCTCAGAAGCAGCAGCCTGTCCACCCCCCCTGGCATTTGAGCTGAGGCACTCCCAGCTGTCCGGCGCGCTGTGAGGGCAACAAGCCTGGGCTTGGAGGCACAGCCACGTGTGCTCTCGGCTTTTTCTTCTTTTTTCTGGAGCTTGTGCTGGGCCCCTTGCGCTGCGCAACCCAGCAGGGCCACGGCCCTGGGCAACTCGGCCGGAAGGTGGGAGTTCTGCACCAAATGGGCGGCATCACCCAAGCAGTCATGAAAAAGGGAATGGTGCCATTCCAAAGCGTTGCAGGCAAAATTTGCTTGCTTGGCCGACCAAATAGGGCCATCTTCTACAAGGGTCGTAATGCAACTTTGCCAATCCAGGCATGCATGCTCCCTCAAACCGCAATGACCACAACGACTTGATTTGTGCAATTCTGGCCACTGAGCCGCGGAAGAAAAACAATCTGCCAAGCGAGCAGCTGGATGCGCTGCGGGGCATTTTGACACACGGCCAAAGTCTTCGTTCTCCTCTGCCAAGCGTGCGGTGACTGGGCACGAAAATTCATCCAGCGCCCTTAGCAGCCTTTGCTCTCACAATCCATGGCCGCATTGTCTCCAGGTGTCGGAACTTCAATTCGATGGTTGGAGAACATGTGGCAAACTGCGAGCACCCAAACAAAATACGGTGGCCGCAAGAAACCACACATACATCTTTGCGAACCATCATGACCCTTGATTGCTGGTGAGCAGGCTAAGCCAATCCATCACCGCACACAACATGCCCGGGCCAACATCAATTGCAGCAGCAGCCAAATTAGAATCTCGCACATGTTCCTGCCACACTTCAAGTGATGGGCAAGATCCAGCAGCAGCTTGTTCCGCTACTGGCGCGAGAAGCCCGTAGGGCTGTTTGTTGGGCTCGGGTATGCGAGGAACTCCTTGTGCAATTCATCACAGGACCATCGAAGGCACACCAAGAAAAACACTGTTAGATTTAGTTGCATGTTTGGCCGTTCTCGCTGGTTCTCGCATGATTAATACATTCTGCTAAGACCAGTACAAGGAGTGCATCGACACCCAACCCTTGCAACCGATCTGGGTGAATTTGCCTTGGATCTGGCCAGCACGCTGCAAATCCCGGGAACCTGTAGAGAACAAATTGGGAGCCTCTGTGCAAGGAATGAATATCCAGGCACAAAAATGACCCCGGGCCCTCTCTAGGACAGCAGCTCGTTGCTGGTCGGAGGCAGGCAACTTGAGGAGTGTACAAATTGCAAACGTTGCTTCAACAAAAAAAACAAGACCCGACAAAAGAAGACTCATGATTCATGATGGATGAGGCTCTTTTCGCTTATGAAGATTGCCATAATTCGCCCAGACCTTATCCCCTCAGGAATGACAGTGTGATGGAACGTCAGCCGGACGCTTCAGTTTCAGGCACACCGAATTTATGCAGGTCATGGCATACCCTTTCCAGTACTCTGACCGATGCAGGCATTGGCCTGCCCAAAGTACCGTAACAATTCCTCTGAAATATGTAAGGGGGTCTTCATCACACGGGTCAAAGTACCTCCAAGGTGAGCTTGCCATGAATCGTAAAGGTTGATCTGCCCTGTGGCAGAGCAAACGGGAAGTTACGGAGCCAAACACGGTTTTCTTGCCAGTCCTCAACCCGGGCTCAAACCCGGTGCTTCTCTGGAAGGGGCAAGACCGTGGCCCACGCATTGAATCAGAAGAAGATTGCGCAGGCTGGACGAAAGGAAGCATTTGACTGGAAGTTCAAGAAACATCGCCTCCACCATAGCGGACGGGTTCTTCTGGCCCAACACCCCCAAGCGAAAGGATTACACTAGCTCATGTTCGGCTAGCAGGAGGGGCCACATGATCAAAGTTTGCTAAGCGCCGGTTGGGAACAGAAATCCCAATTCTAAGGGAAACCTGTAGAGAACAATTTGGAAGCCTCTGTGCAAGGAATGAACATCCAGGCACAGCTGCTCGTTGCTGCTCGGAGGCAGGCAACTTGAGGAATGTACAAATTGCAAAGGTTGCTTCAACAAAAACATCCCCAAGACCCAAGGAAAAAAAGCCCATGATGGATGAGGCTCTTTTCGCTCATGAAGATTGCCATAATTCGCCCAGACCTATCCCCTCAGGAATGACAGTGTGATGGAACGTCAGCCGGACGCTTCAGTTTCAGGCACACCGAATTTATGCAGGTCATGGCATACCCTTTCCAGTACTCTGACCGATGCAGGCATTGGCCTGCCCAAAGTACCGTAACAATTTCTCTGAAATATGGGATCTTCAGGTAAGGGATGGTAAGGGGGTCTGCATCACACGGGTCAAAGTACCACCAAGGTGAGCTTGCCATGAATCGTAAAGGTTGATCTGCCCTGTGGCAGAGCAAACGGGAAGTTACGGAGCCAAACACGGTTTTCTTGCTAGTCCTCACCCAACCCGGGCTCAAACCCGGTGTTTCTCTGGAAGGGGCAAGACCGTGGCCCACGCATTGTCTGGCCCGAGGCAAGTAACTTGAGGAGTTGACAATTGCAAATCCCCAAGGTCCAAGGAAAGAAGACTCATAACGGATGAGGCTCGTTTCGCTTATGAAGATTTTTCGCTCATAAAGATTGCCATAATTTGCCCAGACCTTATCCCCGCTGGAATGACAGTGTGATGGAACGTCAGCAGTTTCAGGCACACCGAATTTATGCAGGTCATGGCATACCCTTTCCAGTACTCTGACCGATGCAGGCATTGGCCTGCCCAAAGTACCGTAACAATTCCTCTGAAATATGTAAGGGGGTCTTCATCACACGGGTCAAAGTACCTCCAAGGTGAGCTTGCCATGCATCGTAAAGGTTGATCTGCCCTGTGGCAGAGCAAACGGGAAGTTACGGAGCCAAACACGGTTTTCTTGCCAGTCCTCAACCCGGGCTCAAACCCGGTGCTTCTCTGGAAGGAGCAAGACCGTGGCCCACGCATTGAATCAGAAGAAGATTGCGCAGGCTGGACGAAAGGAAGCATTTGACTGGAAGTTCAAGGAACATCGCCTCCACCATAGCGGACGGGTTCTTCTGGCCCAACACCCCCAAGCGAAAGGATTACACTAGCTCATGTTCGGCTAGCAGGAGGGGCCACATGATCAAAGTTTGCTAAAACCTGTAGAGAACAATTTGGAAGCCTCTGTGCAAGGAATGAACATCCAGGCACAGCTGCGCGTTGCTGCTCGGAGGCAGGCAACTTGAGGAGTTATAACTGCAATCAACACTCATGACGGATGAGGCTCTTTTAGCATATGAAGATTGCTTTTGCGGGGCTTGAGAACAGAGGAGCCAGGCCACAAAATATTGACATTATATGACACAGGAGGGGATAAATAGCTCCGGAACATGATTTTATCCCATGATCATGCGGGAATTTGGCGCCCCCCCCTGACTATTTGTGCCCTTAGAGCGCCGGCCCTGATTTGCTGACCGCAAAATGAGCGTGAGATGAATGCCACCCTTCGTCAACAGGCCTGCCAAGAGCTCCCGCCTCGCTACTGGACAACGGGAGGGGTACACACGCAAGCTGATTTTGGCTAGCTTTCAATGCTTGGCGTATGGCCTACCTGCAGGTAGCCATAGCCAGCGCGCCACGCCACCACCAAAGGAGAAAAGGTGTCGTTTCTGAGGCCCTGTTTCTTGGGTTCGGGAGGCTTGAAATCACAAAAGGAGCCAAACAAAAGAATGGGACAATTGTGTCAGACGATTGTTTCACTGCAATCTGACAGCGTCAAGCCTCCCGCCCAAACTTCTGCCCCAATACGAGCGGCGCTCATGAAAGCTTTAAAGAATTTCATTGCGTTGCTAGGCTCCCAATCGCACATGTTGAAGATCAGGTGCCTCCAGCACCACTTCAACAGGCCCAACAGCTCTGTCAGTGCCGCCTGAAGTTTCAACTGGTACTTCTTCGCGTTTAAAGCAGAAGGATCAGCAACGCATTGGGAATCAGTGCGGTTTCCAAACGATTGGAGCCCCCTCCATTGTCCAGCCAAAAAATTGCCCAGCCCAAGCTGGCTCGGACGTCATGCAAGGAGAAGTCAGGCAATCCGCCTGGTCATTGTTCAGCATTGTCTTCCTGTTCCGCATGTCCTGGCAAACTGTCCTGCCGACGCTGCTTGAAGTGAGAGCAAAAGCCTGCTGTTTGCAAGCGAGATGTGGTCTGCAAGGTGGGCCTCAGCACCACATATACGTGGTGGCCTGGCTTCATGAGAAGCCATAACAACAGTTGCATCAAATGCGTCTGCACTGCAAAAAAGAAGCCAAGCAAAAAGAAGCAAAAAGCCCAAACACAACAACCCACAGGACCCGAGAACCTATGGCCTATGGCATCAATGCCAAGCCCCTCTGTCCTGCCAGCAGTCTTGCCACGGATGCTCGCCCTCGGTTCCCCCCATGGCAGCCTCTCCGAACGCTTTACGCTCTGTGCATGGTCATAGAACTCAAATGAAATTTTGCGCTTTGCTTGATGACGTGGTGCTGCACAAGAGCACCACAGGTGCAAGCAATAACACGGACATAGACACTAGTTAGCGTGGGCCGCAACCCACTAGACTCGCCACTCACAGTCCAAGCTTACAGGCAGTTTTTCTGCGTGAGGCTTTGCAGCGCGGCACGATGCAAAGTTCCACTCCCTCCCCAAAAACAAAGCCAAACTCCAACTGCTGCACTGGCTGCACCTAAAACAGAAACCGCTGGATCAATAGCTATTCATCCTACAGCTCTCGGGGTTCAAAGCCCTTGATTTGCGTGGATGCAAGCGCTCCCCTTTCCCAAGTAGAGGAAGTTCTGCTAGGTGTGTCGTAAGGCGCCACGGCTTCTTGATTGAGCAGCCCTCTTTGTCGGACACACCGACAACAAACCAATGGAAATACAGAGTGAAGAAAGAAGAAGAAAAAAAAGCTTTAACATCAGGCGTTCGCCGGTTTCGCGATTAATGTGTTCTTTTGCCAGGCTGACATGTGGAATGCCTAGCGCTAGGTTCACAGCTCCCATCGTGGAGTGCGGTGAGCATGCGTGTTCAAACATTGCAGGCCCTGCGTCCTCCCGCGCGATACGCTTGCGGGCTCTCCTATTACCTACGACAGGCTTTGCACAAAGATGCCATACTCCTGAGCGTCGAAAAGGGTCGCTTTTCTGGTTGACACGTAGGAGCTCGAGGAATGCGCAATGCTGGGCTGAGATCTTGACTCGTCACATAGATGGTGATAAAGAAATCGCACCGAGGAAGCAAGAGGCATGACGAGGACGGTAATCTTCAAAGGGCGCTTGACAATCTCGCCTTGGAAAGGCTGATCTGTCGGACCACGATGAGCTTGAGAAAGCCCTACGTCCGTGGTCCAAAGAACTCGCAAATGTTCTTGAGGGGACGGCCAGCGCCGGCACGGCCAGGGAGTATTTCCCTTTTCACGTCAGCCGCTGCCGCACAGACGCGGGCTGCTGCAATGCGCGCGCATCTAGCAGACTCCGTCACGCATGACGGCGTTCGACTTGACTGCGTTCGGAAAGCCATGCTCCCTCCAAGCAGGACGTTGAGACCGCCTCCTCGGGGAAGCAGGGGTCCTCTTCTTGGGAACTCTCACAGCTTCTCATCACGTGGGTTGCGTTGCCCGCGGGCACAAGCGATCTCTTAACGCTTGCGGTGCGTTTGGCAACCTCAAACTCTACCTGCAGGACCTACTTAACCCTTGGCCACGCCTGCGCACATGTTGGCAAGTGACCATGCCATTGGGGGCTAGTTATTCTTGACTGAGCAAAGCGGTGGCACAAACACACCTGTAGCTGTTTG
>CAUJNA010003747.1:87500-91200 GCA_963377175.1 Effrenium voratum | reverse complement strand
AGCAGCGGGTGTGACTTCGTTGTCATCGTCGCCTTCCTGATCTGCCGCATCGTTCGTTACCATTGCCAATACTTCCGAAAAGTGCTCCTTGAGGTCGTCTATCGTAGGGCGATGCCTGTTACTCCTAAGCTTACCATCACTCACGAGGTACGGGATGTCGTCCTTGACTTGTAAGTGCACGAATCCCTGCTTTGGAGTAACCATGAAAGGTAGTTTACCAGGCATCCAGTGAAATGCATAACCCATCTTCATGCATCTCCTCCCTACTGACAATACCGTGGGTGTCTCATCCAACACGTGTGGCTCGACAGTCTCGTCCAATTCGTCCACGACTATCTTGGCCACATCGGACGTGGAAGTGGAACCGTTCGCGGTCTGGAACACAATCTCGTCATCATCTTTCACGATGTCGACACCTAGGCTCTTTGCCTTGGCTCGTCCGATGAGATCATGACCACATCCGGTGTCCATCAACCATTTCACCCGTTTACTGATGCACGTTGACATGGCGAAGACGTTCTTCGGCAAACCATGCTGTTTCTTCCATTCAACGGCCGATTCCCTGATTTCGTCCTTGTTCTGATCATATTCAAACAGTATGCTGCTCTCCTTGGTCACTGGGAAGTAGTGTTTCTTGTATACGTCATCTACCACCTCTCTCAGTATTTTCGCTCTAATCAATGATCGTTGGGCTTGATAGGCTGATAATTCTCGATGATCACTGCTCTTGAACTTCTTCTCGTCGACGTACACGTACTGATAAGGCTCATTCTCATTGTCCTCATAACCGTACCATTCCCCTTTTCGTTCCCATTGCCTTCTCTCGTCTTCGAGATAGGTGATCTCTCCATTCTCGTCGACATCGAGTACTTCCTTGAACCACACCATTTTCTCGGGGATCTCGGACTCACCAGACCATCTTGATGATTCGCTCATCGCGTCGTCATCGTGCTCGTGGTAGACAGTCTCGGCTTCATCCGGTTCGACCTGGTCGACGTCCTTCTTGAAGCTGACCTTTCCCGCAGGAGCCGATTGCTTCAGGACTATCGCAGGCATCGCGACGGCCCTTCTTACAATAGCTGGCGCTGCGGCTTTGGCTGCAGCTTTCGACTTGGCTTGCGCCTTGTCGCTTGACGTTGCCGGAGCTGAATTGTTCTTGATGAGCTCGTGCGACTTACCTTTTCCTTTCCCTTTGGACATGTTCTCCAGCTTGTGCTCCGTCTTCTTGCTGTGGGAAAATGTGCATTCATTCCCTTTCACGCATCCCTTCGCCGATTTGAAGTGATACCAACAGGGGTTGTCTTTGCCTCCGCCCGGACTCTTGCCTCTGTCGCTGGCACCGTCGGACTTGCCGTTCTTGCCAGCGTGGCCCTTTGCTTTGGCCTTTGGGAGTACAGGAGCAGCATCAGGTCCACTGGGTTTCCCCTTTCTGCCTTTGCCACCCTGGTTTTCCTGTTTGCCAGTGGCTGGGGCTGCATCCCTACCGCCCGACTTCATCATCGACTTGACCGATCTCTCCTTCATGTCAAGCATCAGGTCCTCCCGATCCGCCTTGATCTGATGGTCGATCAATGCCAACAAGAATTCGTACGTCTTTTGAGGATGCTTGTCCGGCAGTCTATGGTAGGCGTTGAGGCCGAATTCCATCTTCTTGCTCCCTTTGATCTTCCTGTAGAGGATATCTCTGAGAGCCAATTTGCTGGGTCTGTCTTCGCTCCTCGTCTTTAGCAGCAAATCATACCACTTATTCCTGAACATAACCAAATTCTTGTCTCCAGGAAAATCAAGGTTGAATAGGTGCTCGATGTGGTAGACAAGATCCGTTCTATCAGATGTTCTGAATGATTGCATAACCAATGCCACCAACTCTCGTCCCTTCACGATCACCCCTTGTTGATGTCGTAGCTCCGAGTGTCGCGTAGCGTCGAGGTACACGTCTTTGGCTTCGTCAGGTGCTTGTTTCAGCATGTTCTGCATGCCCATGGCCATCTTGATATCTATCGTAGCAAATCTGTCGCCGCCTGAATCGCTCAGCATATTCAGGTCTGGGTTTAACCCAAGAGCTTGTTCCAACCATTTCGTCCATGTGTCGGTATCTGGATCTGCGCATGCGCTCAGACCATTCATCAGCAGTTGCATCTTCCAGTTATCGAGTTGGTGGATCTTTGGCCAAGCAGGAATAGACACCCTCTCGGCTTCTTTCCTCGAGATCCTCGGTCTTTCGTTCTTAATCTCTCGATCGTCCCTCGATCTTCTGCGCCTCCTCCGTGTCCGATTGTCATCCTCTTCCTCTTCTTCTTCCTCGTCTTCTTCATCCTCTTCGTCGTCGTCGTCCTCGTCCTCATCATCGGGTGGGTCATCCGGAGGTCCTCCTCCGCCACCTGTGAGGCTCAACTGACGTCGACCTGCCCCTTGTCTATTTCCATTGGGCGAGAATCCACCGTAATCCAATGGGGGTGTAGTGCCGTTGTTTCCACCTCCATCACCACTACCACCAGCTGTAGCAGCGAGTTGTGGGACATGCCCAACAACCCCTTGCATCTGGGATAGGTGTACATCGATCATTGGATCACCAAAAGACGGGAAAAGAATCGAACCTGGCATTAGTGACGAATTAGGGATAAGATTCGATGATGATGACGGGAATAACCCAGTCACCCTCTTGTCTACCCTCGTCGAATTAGCTTGGGTTCCTCCCTCAGCGCGTTTCACTACTGCTCGTTCACGATGTCCATCTTTACTGCTAGAGGCTTCCTGTGTCTCCAGCTTCTTGAGTGTTCGTAGTTCCTCATTGTCAGCATCGAGTTGACGAACAAAACTCTCTTCTTGCTTGAGCGTCGCCTCTCTTTCCTTCAGTTGTCCCTGAAGCTCATTCATCTCCTCGAGGTACTCATCATACACTCCCTTAGCTGTCAATCTCCAGTACTCGGCCTCCTTCGACTTCTCGTCCATCGTGCACCGTTCTTCTTGTTTTGCTTCCTTGACCTGGGCTAACTCCAAGATAGCATCTTGACGATGACCACCCTCGATAGCAATCATCTGGTCCTTCATCGACACGTCGGATTCATACTGTTTGACGATCTCTTCCTTCTCGCGAAGCAAGCAATCTGCTCTCTTTGATTCCTGTTCCGCGAATACTGTAACGTCGTTCAGTCTCGCCATCAGCTGTTCCCTGGAGTCCTCCATAGAGTACGTCTCGGGGCGTTTGACGAGTGCGTGCTCCAACTGTGATTTCAGACTTTGGACCATCTCCTCCTCGTTGAACTTCTCGATAGATGTTGACGATTCGATGCCTCTGATCTGTTGCTGATAAACTGATATTTGTTGCGAAGCTTCACGGTGTATCTGATTTGCATGTATAGCTGATTCCTGCGCGGCCGACTTCTCGCTTGCCATGTAGGATTTCATCACTGCAATCTCCCGCTTCTGCTCCATAATAGTTCCTTCAGCTTGTCTCATCTGTTGCATTATAACATTCGACTCCATGTCTTTCTTTTCCCCGTACTGATATGCGTTCATTTCCACCTTGCGCATCTGTTGGGCTTCCTCCTCAAACTTGCGCCATGCCTCAGCCATGTGGTGTTGGTGGTGACTCACAAGATGTCCCGACTGCTTGCTGGCAATCTCGCATCGTCTCTCCAGCTCCTGGATCCGGATGGTGCTCCCATAGTCTTCTTGATGAAGATTCGCCATCGCTGCC
>CAUJNA010003747.1:0-82500 GCA_963377175.1 Effrenium voratum | reverse complement strand
TTACAGCACAATCCTAGGTCCATGCTAAGTGGCTTTCTTCGTCCACCGCATGAGTGAGTGCGTCCGCCCCGTTGTGGTCGCAAAGGGCGGGGTCGGCATCATTCTGAATCAGCAATGATACCACCTGGCCGTCTTGTGCCTCATGGCCACGTAAACGAAAAAAGACAAGCTGCGATGGCCCAACAGCATCCCGTCTCGGTCACTCCTCAACCAAAGAAACGCCCACCTCTCAGCTAGCCTCTTCTTGACCCGTCTCCCCTATCGGCCTCCGCATGGCCTGAGCTGGCTGCCGCCATGAGTGCTGTGACCCCGTCCTGGTTCCCCTGGTTGGTGCAAGCGCGCGCCTGCCCCGGCTGGAAGGCTAGCCATCCAAGGCGCAAGCATCTTGGGTTCTGGTGGGACTTCGCCCCCCCATTGCTTGGGCAATCACCAATTGGTGCCTCCAAAGGGAAGATTGAGCATCCCCAACCTCATGGGCCAACACCCTTGAAACATTCCCGGAACCTCCCCTCTACACATCTGCGCAACCGCGCCTCCATCAAGGCCCGCACCAGGGGAAGGGAGCCTTGCAAGCTGGCGAGGAAGAGCGACCCGTCGAGATCCAGGAGTGCCTCCCGGGGCACACTGATTGCATATCTGGTAAGGAGGCGGGAGGATGGGGCCAACCTTCTGTTTCAGCTGGAGTTGATGAACCAGCTCCGTAGACTTTTCTTGTGGAACATGTTGGGGGCCCCCTACATGATTCAGCCGGCCCCCCCCCCTCAAAGAAACAGTGAGAAGTGAAACTGCCGACGACCGAGAGCCGAGGCCTGTCACTGCTGACCAAGCACAACGACACGCAATGCAAAAAATCAAGCCTCACAGCCCAGCCAACATCATGCAAGGACAAAAACGCATGAGGACTGGATCTGCGACCCTGCCTCTTCATCTTGTCGGCTCATGGTCCTCGGTTGGGCCACTTGACCCACGTGGTCAAGGACCACTTTTCTCCTGTAGAAAAGTCGTGCCTGGGCCTGTGCAATGCCTCATGTCCCAAACAATTTGACCACTTCGGTCCCAACAATGCCCGCAGGCGGCCAGCCTTGCCACACACAGACACACACACATGGCAGCCAGTGAAAGCTGCCGCGCCACAAAGGGGGCGAGAGAAAGACTCAAAAAGACGGTAAGAAAACTAAAAGAAAAGCGCAACAGAAAGAGAGAGAGAGAGAGAGAAACAAAAAGAAATCACAAAAACGACAAACCAACAAGTTAATCAAATGAATAAGTAACCAAACAAGTAATTGAAGTGTACCGCTTTGGGATCTCATTGGGGTTCGGTGTAGCCTTGAAAGAGGTGCTGCAGTTTCAAAACAGCACACCTATTCAGCATGCTCATGGCCAAGTGGCGAATTCCTCTCGACACAGCTTGCGTTTCTGCCTCTCTCCTGCGCTCGGGGTGAGTTGCCCCACAAGCCGCAAGCTCTACTTCTTGCTCAGCCCGCGCAACTAAGGACAAATGGCTGCCCCAGTGTGTCGAAAACCAACGGCACAATTTGGGGTCCTCTCCAGAGTGACTGCCCTGAGCTTTTTTGGAAAGACAAGCACTCTCAGCAGTCCTGTTAATTCTTGCCGGATGCTCAAGGCAGCACCCGTTTGAAGCCAATAAAAGCGGCTGGCGGCGAGCATATCAGATCACAGCCTTTACACCAAGAATCTGGTTCTGATCCGCTGGCGGGCTCTATTTTGGACGTGCAGCGTTGACATAAGAAGGGGGAAGGCGCCGCAACTAGCGCGCAAGACTAGACTCTTGCAAAATGCTTCTTCGATTTGCATGGGCCAAACTAGTTGGCCTTTTCTTCTTGACATTTGAAATTGTTCGTCTTGCTGCCCAGGCCAAACTCTCCACGTCCGCCGCTGAGCCCTGGGCGCACCCGGCCATACCGCAGGTGCCCAGCCAGCGGCCGGCGCCGGCGTCGGCGCCGACGGCGCCCGTGCGCCATCGGCGCCTGGCCGACTCTCTGCGCGGCAAGCCGCCAGATCCGCGCGCGCCTTGCGGACTTTCGGACATTCCCGACATTGACCAGCCAGCAGATCTGCAAACCGGAAACAGAGGCATGCGGAGGAACGCAACCGGAAAGTGCAACTCTACATAAACAAACCACCTGGAGGTTGTCCTTCCTTCTCTTGACCGGGGGGGCCATCCCAAACCCTAAGCTGGCAATTCAAGCCACTGAGACTCGGAGAGCTACATGCCATAGCCCATAGCCGTGTTGCCCCACACTTGGTTGGAAATGAAAGCGAAGGGCCTTACTCCACCCGCTTCCGCTTGCAGTCTTCCCTTTTGCAGGGGTCTGTCCTGTTTCAGCTTCTGCCGCAAGGCATCGGAGGTTGGGCCCAGGGCGGGGTCCTAGGCTGCGGCCGTCTGACTTAGGATCCTGCCTACTCTGAACTGCCTTGATTAAGTCATATACACGGCCCGACAGTTGCAAAATCGGACAAATGGCATGCAAGATCATGCGACAGCCACACCCACCCCAACCCGCTTTCCCATGCAAAAGCAACGGCGACCGTGTCATGATCTCGCAACGAACATGCCCTTCCGAGTCCAAGGCACCATGGCACCCCAGCCCACATCCCATCCCCCGGCTGAGGCCAACGAGAAGAGCAAAGGGACCAGCCACATGGCGGCAAATCACGCAGCAACAGCCAGAAGCGCAGCAGAGGATGTCCAGGCGTTCAGTTTCAAACATAATTCGGTAAACATGTGGCTTCTTAAGCAAGGGAAGCATGCGATTGTCCAGTGTTCGAATTACTTGTTTCACACAAGGTAAACGAATGGCTAACGCCCCAAACCTGAGTTCAACGGATTCTTCCACTGGACTGGAAGGCAACGGCATGAGATAAAGACAAACGTGTATACACTTCAAAGGGCGGCTGGTCCGGCCATGCTGACACCAATCTCATCCATTGCATCCCTTCTCAAGCCAATACGGCCGCGGCCAGCGCGACTCTCTCTTCTCAAGCGCTGCACGTATTGAAAGCCCCACGCGCCAAATGCACACCACTCTCATGGCACCCCATCCCTTGGCTGACCGGCTCTCAAAAATATCGGTGTTGTGGCACGGCGATCGCCTCAGCTGGACACTTTAGCCCCAGTAACCAGCAAGTGAATGGCAACAAGAAATGTCCGGCTGCCGCACAACAGCAGAAACCTGCCAAGCAGGCGAAGCGAATCCCAGTTGCATCTCACTTCACAATCAATCCGAAGAAGCGTACAACCCCTTTACAAACCTGAAACCCCCCAAAAAACGTCAGCCCCGTGCTCGCCATGGGCACCCGCGCCATCCCATGATCGGGGCATGCACCAATAGGATGCTCGAGAGGAGATGCGCTGGCTCCTCCTGCCCAGCATGGGAGAGATCCCAGTCGATACCATCTCTGTGGATGAGGGGAACCTATGCCTGGCCGATTCCGATTGCCCACTGCATGGTCGTTGGGATCAAAAAGCGCACACGCAGCTCTTGCCTCAGCGTCTCGCATCCCCGCCCGCCCATGGCAACCCTGGGATGCCCGGCACACAGATCTCTTCTTTCGCCATACCAAAGGAAGAGCCTGGGCAAACCCAAGCGATGCCCCGAGCAAGAAGTAGGTCAAGTAGATGACAACCAACTCCCAAGCAAAGGTGTGTTCTTCGTCAGGCCTCATCTAGCAAGCCATAGAAACGTACTCTTTAACGCCCAATCATGGTGTGAGCCGGCATGCTCAGGAGGAGAGTCCCCTGGTGCGCAATCTGAGGCTGCGAAGATGACAAATGACTCATGGAGGTATTTGCAGACTCGTTGTGTTTGCTCTCCTTGGCCACGAAAGGGGGAAAGGAGCTTCCTAGATTTGTTCTGTGTGGCGGCCTTCGACCGGATGGCATTGGTCGGGCAAGGTAAATCGAGGGGAAAGTCAACCGAACACATCTCGCACTCACACCACGCACACCACGCACACCACGCACACCACGCACACCACGCACACCACGCACGCCCCGCCCACGTTATTTCTCCCAAGGCACGGGTTCGATTTCAGGATGTTGTTCATTGGCACTTCCACGAAGGGAGCGTGCACAAACACCTGCCGTCTGGGCGAAACATGCAAGCGGTTAGGCCTCCTCCGCAGTGTCGCACTGTCCCAGACAGTCGGTTGGGAATGTGTCATTAGCCGGGATACGCGCAAATGATCCTTGTTCCCTTCGGCAAACAAATGACTTGCGTAATTACAAAGACCGCTGTTGCCAAGAGTTCCTGCCCAAACGAGGTTGAACTGCAGGAGCGCACATCATCCCCGCTGACCTGCAGTCGCCTGGGGCCGAGGCCAAACTCCAAAAGCCCAGCGCTGGGGCAATCACGAACCATCCTGGGCATGATGTGTCAGAATGCGGACTGCGGGGAGAAACCCAACCATCCCTGGAACAAGTTGTCACGTCATTTCTGGGGTGCGCAGTTCAAGGGCATGAAGCAACACACTATGCTCTTGATGTTCAGAACGGGGCTGCCAAGCCGACACACCAAATGCGCCGGAATGCTGGAAACTTAAGAAAGCCCAAAGTTTAAGGCCCCCTTTCTGGTTGGCATGTAGGATTGGTCCGCCAGGTCCAAAGGTTCTTGAGCATCCTTGGAATCCTTGGGCTTCCCCACCCTTGGGTTTCCCCAAGCTTTGTGAAGCTTCTCTGAGCCTACTCTCAGCTTTCCATAGAGCCGCCCAAAGGCTTGCGAGGCATTGCGTGCCTTCAAGCGAGAGGGGCGGAGGCTTCCCAAAAAGGGCATGGTTTCTAGATTTGTTTCAATGTGAAGTCCGAATGCCAAACATGGGCAGCATCCTGGTATCGGAGAAATGCCAGGCGGCCGTAGGAGGGCCAACAAAGTTACAAAGTGTGACCTTTGGCGGCATGCGCGGGTTAAATGCATGGCGGCTGTCTGAAGCACATGTTCGGGCCACCCTCTATAACAATGTTGTTCCTGGCTCAGGCCAAGCAGCCTTCGCTTGGGCCAGGCAACCTTCGCTAGCAACCACTGGTACACCTGGCGCATTGTTTCATAGCGCGTCCCGCACTGAGGACGCGTCTCCTCACTGCATGGCAGACGACGCCCTTCAGCCATCCAAGCAGAGAGGCAGCCTCACACGCGCAAAAGTCGGGAACTGCCCGAGTACCGGTCCCCCAACCGGGCAGACCGGCAAAAGCTTGAAGCTCCTGGCGTTGCACTATGCAAGCGGGCGAAAGCGATGCGAACCGCAATCGCGACCCCTCACCCCTCCCACCCCCACTGTCGTTCCACAATGTTCTGACAAAACCCCCAATCATCTTGCCCGCTGGGTCCACACTGCCCTCATGTTTCCACATGCCTGCTTCAGGGAGCGGCGGCTGATGCTGAGGTGCACCAGCAGCACCACGTAGCCCACGTTCACCCGACTCAGGCAGCCTGGGCGCTGACAGTTCTGCACCCTGGGTGCCAGCTGCCCAACAAGGGTAGAGAAATGTCTGGGGATCCATGCCTGACTATTTGAAGCTAGCCTAATCGCAACGAAGAGACGGGGCCGGCCAGATGCGGCAAGCCTCTACAAGGAAACGTGCCGGGCAAGTGTAAGGGTACCAAAGCAGCTGCATGAACCAGTAGCTTCTGTGTTCCATCGGGCTGGTCTGTGATCACCTTCAGGGCCCAAGAACTACAAAAACCGGGCGCCGATCAATCAAAGGTGAGAGCAACCGCATCATTGAGGTACAATGTGAGCCCAGCTTGCGCTGCACCCACTTTCTTCACACAACTCGCTGGCTCCCAGAGTTGGCCAAAACCAGCGGTTTGTCAGTAGGAGGTTCCTTTGACAGCTGACTTCTTCCAACACCCAACGACCCCCGAGACCACCCAGCTATCAAGCCGCTGCGGAGCAGCAAGAGCTGCGCGCCCCAGCTTCGGGTTGCCATAGGCAGCCAGGGGCCGTGGTCCAGGACATGGATGAATAGCACCTCAAAGCCAAGTCCCGGCAAACTAGCGGGACCGCTCGACAAACCGCCACACAGATTGCGCTGCTCATTCATGCCCACCATGCGTGATGCCCATCCGCATTGCAAGGTGTGAACGGCGTATGGCATTGTCAAGGCGTGACTTCTTGCAACCTTTCACCCGCTCACGTGCAACACAGGCAGGAGCAGCTTACGTTTCCGAAGCGGTAAATCCGGATCCCCCGATGGTTGCTCAGGGCTTCTATTCATCGGCCAGACCGCACCACAAAACCCAATGCTCTGCAACAAAAAAACAAAAGGCGCAAAAATGCGAACATCCCAGCTCACGCCTGTCCATGTTAAGCGGCCAGGGCGCCACCAGCGCCAGCATGAGCCGCCACTTCTCTAAATGCTTCGGGCCCCGCGGGAGCCCCAGGCGGTTCCTTGGGCGCTCACCCCTCCCTCCCCAAGGGGCGGCTCTAAGGTTGGGGCGCCCCAATTTTAAGCCACAGACCGCGGCAGAATTGAAGGATCACATTGGCTTTTGGCCTCACCTCTAACGACAGCTGGGCGCCAGGCAAATGAAACTGCGGCGCCAAGAAGGAGTCGGCAGCCACCTCCCTGTCAGAACAGTTGGCCATGGCCGCTTTTAAGTTGTTTGTCAGTGAGTTTGTGAGCGCTTTTGGAAATTGTCCAAGTCTTTGCGAATTCCACGGGCAAGGACCCTTACGCTCTTAAACGGAGAAACGTTGACCACCATGCAAAAAACCCTCCCACTCCCGCCTTGGCAGCACGAGGCTCACCAGAAAGTTCCTCGTCTGGGAAGCGCTGCGTCTCTGCGCCTCGCCTCTGCCTTTGACCACCCTTCCTCTACTTCCCGTAGAAGTGCAAAGCAAATTGTTGATTTCAATCAACCCCAACAAACAATCACAGAAGCGCTTGATTGGCGTGTGAAAGAAAAATGGGCGGGCGCCAACAAGGACAAGGGCTCAAAGCGATGACCAGGCATATGAGACCCGTCTTGGCCAGGCTCATGGTCAGCCTCGGCTGGTACCTTGGCAATCTGTGGCTTGCCAGTTGGAAAGGAAGTCCTTCGCGGCACCTGGTTTTACCAAAATGTGTGCGCGGCTGGCTAGATGGCCAAGAGCAACATGAGAAGAAATCAGGAAGTCGCAGCTATCTGAGCGGATCACACTGCTCCCAGCCAAAGTACCAAGGAAGGCGTTCATGACATGCGGGCCCAAATGCACACGCTGGGCGCGTTTGAGAGGGGGGGGCTGCAGCCAGGGGGCTCTAAGATTGCGAAGTCCCAGCCTGGGGCGCTTGGGCGCTTGGCGTTGACCCCATGAACTCAGCTACTGAGACGTGTCTGTCTGCGTGTTGCGGGGCGGGCAATGCTTGATTTCTGCCGGGAGAAGAGCACACTTCACCCAGCCCTGTATCCCATTTGTCCGTCTTCTCGACGCTGCGGCTTCCACCGTAAACTGGCCCTGTGTCATTGGATGTAGTTGGTCTAATTACTTGCAACGGCCCTTGTCAGCTTCTATGCTTTAGGAAACAAGCAGCCAGGAAACCCAAAAGCAAACGCTGGTGAAGGCAAGCATTCTCACAAGGTAGGCGAGAGGAAAACACATACGCGTGAAAGTGGGCTCAGGATGGTGCAGGGTTTTGGGCAGCCGCTGCGTCTCCCCGGCATTGTTCTCCAGCCACCGCGTCTTCCCAGCCGTACGCTCCGCCCTGGCTCCGTCCAGCCACTATTCGTTCAGCCGCTGCGTCGTCCGTCCAGCCGCTGCGTCTGCCCAGCATCGCGCCCTGCCCCCCCCTGGGTTCGTCCACCCGGGTCTCCGCTCCGCAGCGTCAAGCTCTCCCCCGGTTTGTCCAGCCAAAAAGTATCGCTCCGCACTTCCCTCAGCAACCGAAACGCAAACCCAAGCGTCAGAGATGCTTTTGGGAAAAAGGGAAGTGGGAAATGGCTCTTACAATCTTGGGAACCCCCCTTGTTGGATTTACGCCCTGCAAATAACGCTGGAAAAAGCATAGGGAGCCCTTTAAACGGTGGTTGACATCGGGCCACCTCCAAAGCAATTTGAGAACGATGTGAGCTCACTTCCAGGACTGGCCAAGAAACCAAACTGTTTGTCCACAACGGCTCCCCAAAAGGTACTTGTGCATGTGTGCCTCAAACCCCAAATTTATAAACCCATCTTACTCGGGGTGTCACCGGATTCCCACCCATTAAACAACTTCAACCTGGGGTCCCCATGAAAAACCACTCGGGGCAACCCCAACCCCCCCGCGTTTACCAAGTCACGGTCCAGCTCCGCCAGCGGCTCCGCCTGCTGCGGCCGCACTGCCGTCCACATCTCGGCACCGGGAAGAAGCGGCCATCCGTGGGGAAAACACCGAACGGAAAACCGTACCAGGCAAGAAGGGCTGAACCCAACCAAACTGTCTGGACATAAAAATTGGAAATAATGGCCAACCAAAATGTGCCCTTGACCTCTTGGATGCGGCTAGCCATTACGGGCGGATCCAGAAGAGGGCCATTGACATGAACGGGCAAACCAAGGGACCCCTCTGTCACTTCGGCAACGCAGAACCTGCGATCTTGAAGCCAACAAAGCCATGTGTGCCAGGTCCCGCGCCATGTCCCCCGCCCAGTGCCGAGGCACGGTGAAGCGCCCTTCCCGTGCCCGGTGCTCGTAGGCCTTGTGCGGCACCGCCAGGGGCGGTGGCAGCAGTGCGCTGGTCGCCTGCACCGCACACTGGAACTTGTGGGCCAGGAATGGCAAGCTCGGCAAATGTGATACGCACACTGCCAAGGGCCTGCTTTACAGATCTCCAAATTGCAACAGTCTCCCCAAGTTCAACTGCGCGTGACACGGCATGTCTCTTACAAGTAAAGGGATGATGCAGCCGTCACGCGCAAAGTTCACAGGCTTTCATGCGCAAGGAGACTCAAAGAGCTCCACGCAAGCTGGCATGTGGATTTTTGGACTGCTCCGAATTGCCGCAGCTTAAAGCTCTAGTTGCAGGCCCCCAGGCTTGTGGGCTTTGCACCCGGACATTCCCCCCTTTCTCTGCCAGAAAACTCTTGCGCTCCCTTGGGATCCGGGCGTTGACTTTGGGCGCAGGCCGGGCCGTTCGCCACCAGGGCACCACAAAGGGCACCACATAACTCGCAGCGGCCTGCCAACTTGAGCTTTTTCAAGGGTTGTGACAGCTGTGGTGGTCCCGGGCATGGCATGCATCCATCCAAGTTGTTGGCAGACTGAGCATCCAATCGGGCATTGCCCCGGCTGTGAGCGCACTTCAGCACCCACCCTAACGCAAGGCCTTATCATGTTGAGTAACGGGCCGCAAACCTAGCATGTGATGCAACGCCCTGCAAAAAATGCGACATTTGGGGGGGACAGGGGGGCTCCGTCTTTGTCTCATTCTGCCGGGGAGTATGTCTAAATTCTAAACGAATCAGCCTAGACTCACGGAGAAAGAGCCTGCACAGAGCAGCTGCGAGGCACGCAGAGACCACCCACAAAGTGGAGCCTGGCGTGCGCTTCGCATGGAAAATGCAATAGAAACTCCTGGCCTTCCATGGATGAGCCGCCCCGAAAACTGTGACCCAAAAGACTCCTTCCGCGATGCAAATGGGAGTGGCGGCCGAATCACTTCCCTTCAGGTGAAGAAAGCTCCGATCATGGGCGCTATGAACTTCAAACCTCGCAATGATGTTGTTGGGGCTTTTGACCCAGCATGAGGAAATGAGCCAGACAGTGAGCTAGGCAGTGAGTCAGCTAGTGAGTCAGCTAATCAGCTAATTAGCTAGTTCGTCAGCTGGCTCGTGGGCTGTCTCATCATGCCTAGCCGCTGGCTTAGCCATCTAGCTAGTTAACTACTCGGCTATCTCAGCTATCTCAGATAGTTTAGCAAAAGGCATTCAGCTAGCTTGTTAGACGATATTTTGTCAGTTGCCCGATGAAGCTCACAAACCGCGGTTTTTGATTTCTTGCCATCCCAAAGTTCGCAAGCAAATGATAGCAAATGAACGGGGAAAAATAACAAGAAAGATTCGAGGGCCCTCGAAAGGCCGCAAAAGGTTCCAATACAGCTCTGTGCCCCCTCAGGTCCACACATGAGCACGCACACGCTTCACACAGATGCAGACTATGGCCCAAGTAGAAGCTGCAGTCCATCAACTCACATGCATGCTGCGGAGCAAAGCATGACGTGTTGCGCGAATATGGGCATGGCGTTTTTTCTCTATTGTTTTCGACTTGCGAATCGGAGAGAATATGTCAGGCACAAAAGAATTCAATCACGCTTGACATCCAGGAAAACCCGGAAAGTTTGTGTTGCTTTACACTGTGTGGCGAGCTGTCGCCAAGCACACCTTCTAAACGACCCGAATGCCTATAGGCAGCGCCCAAAGTTTCTGAAGCCCCACTCCTGCCAAATGTAGACTCACGAAAATGCAGATTTGTAAGCACTCCTGTCTGGTCTGCCGGTGTGTTTGCGGCCTCGGCGTGTTTTCCTCGTTTGGATGTTGTCCGTTGCCTTGGCGTGCATTCTAATTTGCCAGGAGCACCAGCGGCTGGCGGGGCAAGCTTTATGAAGGCTAGAATGTCGCCCCCTTTAACTGCCAAGGACATGTTCAAAGTTCACAGAGAGTCGGGCCTGCCAAAGGAAAATAATGTCACCACTCCAATTCAAAAATGCAACCATACACCGCCTTGGTGTGCTACACATGGCCCGCAAGCCCCCAGTGGCCAGACAACTGCTACCGCTAACCAGCCCTTTTGCCCATCAGCTTTACCCTGAGGGCCGAAAAACTGTTCTCCCAGCTTCCCTCCCGCACTCCCTTGCCTGTGTGGCCGCAGCGGCGTCAGCAACTGTGAAGCATGCGGCCTCGCCCACCAGGGCTGCCCCTGCCAGCGAGGGCCAATCCTTGGGCACAAAACAACCGCCTCAGTGCCTAGCACGCCTTGTCATCTGAGAATGAAGGTGCTCAAGGAAGCCCGAGCTCAAACCAAAAAAGGCTGGTCTTCTGAGCCGCCGAAATCCACTGCCAAAGGCGCATGGCCTGCCCCAACGTCGCCAGCAGAACGTAGCGCTGCGCGCACTGCCGAGGCTTCTGCTCCAAGTCCTCGAAATAGGAAGCATGGCAGGGCGAGTGCTTGTTTTCTCTGCATCCGATGCGGCAACAGCGGAAGGGAGGTGCGCGCTTGGCTTGAACCCATCTCCAAATCTGAAGCATTGCAATCGCGTCGTGTCAATTTATTGGGCACCCTGGTCCAGTCGTGTCCTTTCAGTGCGGCTGCCGGGAGGCGATTCAATAGCAGAGCGAGGAATCCACAGCATCGCTGGTGCACGTTGCAAACTCAATGTGAGTGGTGGCATGGAGGTTTCCACCCCTAATGAATGACTCGGCAGGGACCAGCAACTCTGCCAGTTGCCTGGCTCAAGCGCAGCCATCCCAAGGTTCAAATACAAATTGACTTCGTCACCAAGCCCTACGTGAAACCCTTGAGGTGGTTCTGGGCATCCCTTCCTGGCACTGTGAATTTTCCAGCGCACCACACATACCACACCACTATGCAAATATTTTGCCCAACTCCTACTGGTAAGCGGTTGGGAATGGAGAACTGAGCTTGCTGCTTCCCGCCAAGATGCCAACGTCAAGCCCCTCGCGCTGAGGAGGCAATCAACCTCATGTGCGATGTGCCCGCGCAGAACAATGATGCCTCAAACAAGGACGTGCTGAAATTAACACAGGCGATTTACATACGAGCTGCTTGCGGGTCAGAAGGCTCTGCAGGCTTCCAGGCCTGGCAACGCCCAAGGAGGCTGGCGGATTTTCCTTAGCCTAGCGTCCGGCCTCCAGCTGCGCTGGAGGCATTGTAAGCCTCTACGCCTGCAAGCCTCTAGGCAAGAAATGGATCAATGCGCAGTGGTACGAGACCCTCTCTTGCCTTGAATCAAAGGAGGGCCGGTTGCCTTTCTCTGGACAACTTTCCTCCTGCTGCACAAGTGCTCCTTCTCTACTGTAAGCATAGCCGGCAGTTGGGCAGCTGGGGTACAAACCAGTCACTGTTCGGACGAATCCCCATCACCCTCTGTCAACTACTGGTGAAGGAAACAAAGCGATTTCGAGCAGCTTGCGAGCTCCAGGCCTGCAGCAAGGACGGGCGACCCTCGCAGCAGCCCTCCTTGGTGAAGTGCTGATCCCAGCAGTCTGTGCCGCCCAGGCCTTACAAGCCCAAGCTTGGCCGGAGACATAACCTTGGGACAAACAATAGCGCTTGAAAGGCTGAGGAACATTAGCCCCTGCACTCCCAAGGGTCCAAGCTTAGTGGCGAGAACAGCCCACAACAACCGACGCTTTCTCTGCGCTGCCGGAGCTGCAGCAGACCGCATAGGTGAAGCCGCTGTGCCAACACTCCAAGCCTGGCACATGCTGGGCGGCGCGGAGGGAAGAAATTGCCACCTCACACGCAACCTCCCTCCCGGCTCCCTTGCCGCCTGCCGGCCGCTGCGGTTCCTCTGCCAGCGTCACAGCAGGCGAGCCCAGCTGGCCAGCGGCCAGCCAGGGCTTTGCAGCTGGCGCCTGGGGCGCGGCCTGGCAGATTGGAGGCGGCCTTTGCCAAAGACCCTCAAATGCTTCATGACCCTGCATGCCTGTGAAGTCTTCGGCAACTTGATGCGCAATTGGCAACCGGCAAAGCTTCACGAACCGTGCAAAGGACTGTTGGCATGTGGGGCTCCGCTGTTCAATTGGTGGAGCCTGGGCGGTTGGGCACGCATCAAACGCTGTAAGAGTCCATCTCGTCCAAGCCCTCTGGGCTTGGGCAGCCACTATGCTTGCAACCATGGCTGCAACTGGAACATATGCTGCAGGTTTCACACAACCATGTGCAAAGCTCACGAGGGAAGTACCCCCCGCTGCTCAGCTGGCCTCCCCCAAAAAGCAGCAGCGCTCGAAGGTGTAGCGCCAGGTGTCCCAGCACTGATATAAGTTCCCGAGGCTGCTCACCCGAAGGTCGCCTGGCTTCCAGCCCACCGTGGTTCTACTGACCCAGTGCCTTGCAACAAGGGGATCAGTTCCATAGATATGGGGATTGGCGGCACCCTTCGGATCGCAAGATGCGGGCATGTGGAGCCTTGGCCCTCTTTCTTGACAGTCAAGGCGACTGGCCACCGCCTGTCCAGGTCTAGCCAAGCCACAGCAGTGCGCATAGCTTGCCGCACTGCCTGAGGCGCACCATGCACCGAGCCCCCCCCAAACCCCTTCCATGCCGTTTTGGCCCCAGTCCCTCAGCCCCAGTGAGAGCTTATGATAAGCTTTAGACTTGCCTACGCTATCCTGAGGGAAGTTATCCTCAAACATCCTGAAGCCAGCAGACCCAAAAGAGAGATCCCAGCTACAAACCAACGCTGAAAGCCTTTGACTAAATAAGCTGCTACCACGATGCCAGTCCAGCAGTCCTTCCCTGGCTCGTAGGTTGGGAAGAGGCCAACTCCGATCCTCGGGGCCACCAATCTTGTAACAAGCTCAAGTCTGGCATGCGGTGCTGAAAGTATCTGTTTCTCAAACCCAACCTGCCAAAGAAGGCAACGCCAAAGACAGGCCATTGAGAAGCAAGGTTGCTGCACCAAAACAGCTTGGCACGGCCAAGCGTTCAAGCACGAGCGGGGCAAATAGTTGGCTGCTCTCCCCAATCCATGCAGAGTCATCTAGCCTGAGCCTTAGAAGCACTCCCACAGCCTCACTAGAATTATCAAGTCGTCATTGACCGGAGTCGGCAGAATGCTGCTAAGAGGTACATTGCGCTCATCACAGGCACATGCTCCGAGACCCGACTGGGTCTTTCAAGGGGCCCCAAATGGTGCATTTCCACCAAAGAATCTGAACGACCCCCCAAGAAAGCAAACCAAACAATGGAAGGCCAGCAGCTCCGGCTCCAGCTCCGCAGCAAAGGGCACCAAAGGGTGCTCCTGCCGGAGGGCTTCCGCCAATTCGCAATCAGGACTAGGGCAGAGGTCAGAGTCAAACCGAAAAGTGGCCGGGGCTCGGCCCCACTTGATTGCCCACTACAAGGTAGCAGGGCGCCCTGCCTTCCCACAACAAGGCAATCAACATACCAAGCATCAGCCCAAAACAGGTTTTGGTTCTTGCTGGTAATAAATCCCGTGTGACCCGCACTAAGCCCCCAACTTAAGTAGGCAGATGTGGATGTCTTGCTGGAAACAGCCAAGGGGCAATCAAAGGGGTAATGCCAGGCACTGCGACATTACGAAACCCCTGGCCTCCTTCCTCTCTTCCTCGCCAAAGCCCAGCTCACAGCAGTTCTCGTATGTGAAGTCCTGGGCTTCGTATCCCAGCGGCCAGCCACTAAGACGGCCCTGATGCCAGCAACCGCCACCTCCCCACATTCGACGTGGCGCTTAATGCCTGCCCATCCGCTCATCGGCCGCCAAGGCACACCATCCCAGCACACATCGTTGCCCCTGGGCCCCAGCCTCCTGGCAGGGTCAAAGGAACAAAATGATATGCAAACTACTCTGCTTTGCTGCAACGCCGGCTTGTGGCAGACCCCATGTGCCTTTTCCGGGCTCTAACGCTGTCCAAGGCGCTTGGCAAATCAGACGGCAAGCCATCGCACCTAGCCTCATTCCAAGCTCGGTCCCGTGCTTCGGTCCAAAATCCAAAGTCGTTGGCTCCCCCCAGTTCCGCCATGCAGAGGCACCCCCTTCAGGGCCCACCTGTCGCAGCACAGCTCCGCCGAGAAGCCGCTGGACCAGCAGCCGTCCCCAAGACTGGCACGGCAGGCTTTCCCCAGGGCAAAAGCTTGCAATTGCCTCAAAATAGAACAACCCAAACAAGCGCTTTCCGTTTGCTTTTCCTCAGCTATCCACAAAAAGTACCCTCAAAAAAAGACACCCATTCGAGGCAAATGTATATCATGACTAAAAGACGCCGGCTCCCCGGGTTCAAAATTTCAGGAGGATCGGAAGGGCGGCTGGGGATCAGCGAACGCCCATGCTTTGAGGCCCCGGTTTGGAATCGGTACTACACTTGGTTGATTTGCCGTCATGCGCCTGGTGCCATCCAACCCCGATCGATGGAAATGAGAAGCCCACCAGACATCGAATACGGAGTCAGCCCAGGCACCGTTTGGCCCGCATGCATACCTTCCCGCTAAGATTGAAATGTTCTCAAAGCTGTGCCAGGCCATTGGCCGTGTGGACCACGATCCAGACAAACGAATGACCCAATGTCCCAATTGTGTGCAAGACTTTGCCTTTGCCGACTTGTTCAACGCCAAATCCCTTGCCCGGCTGGCCTTCGCAGCGGAAGCAGTGCCAGAACAAGGAGCATCAGGCCATCGAGTGTGCATTGGTCATAGGTTTGAATCTAGCAATGTTGGATGGCTGGATCCGCGGGTTGGGGAGGGGGGCGGAGAGCAAGGTGATCAAACTTGGCATCTATGTTATTGAAACACCTCCGCCGTGCTGCCCACGACATTCAGCAATTTAAGGCCGGCTATTTTGGGCGAGGCTGCCAGGGTTGACGCAGCTTGTCACGGGCCTCGGGATTTGAGATGTGTGTCTGAATGCCTCGTTTCTGAGCACAGCTTCGACAGCTGTCGCAAGGCACTTGAACTGGCTGAAAACCAACCCCAGAAGCCCAGTGCAACCTCTTCAGCCTGTCAGTCCTCACTTCCTGGCCCCCCCCCCCCACCCCACCATGTCTTACCCCTCGCCACAAAGAAACGAGCCGCCATGGACGGGGTTCAACTGTTACCTGGTGCCGTTTCCCCCGACTGCGTCCTGGCCCAGCTTGCGGTAGAGCGGGGCGACGTCAGCTGGCGAGCGGTTGGCCAGGACAGGGGTAATTTTGGGGCACTCTCAGCAACCTTGCTGGTCATGTTGCACCACGAAACTGCCCGACCAGCCAGTTTCCATAGACAGGTCGATTGTGCATGAATCACGACTGAAATCAGTAGTGGTTGTGCCGTCCTCTGGGACCTTGTCGGGTGTTGCCAGATAGAGGGTGGGACCATTGTTTCCATTTGAGGCCGGTCAAAAAAAAGGTTTCTCGCGAGGGCCATCCCATGCCCCAGGAAGGCGCAGGCACAACACAGCCCCTTATTTTGGCCGCGCCCTGCAGGTCTCAGCAGAGACCTGTTGACATGCCTGCAGATTGGTTTCACAACGGAAACTCGATGGGAGCGCGCGGAGCACGGAACGAGAGCCCTCGGGAGCTGGCAGAATTATTTAGAGCTTACTAACAATACTGTACGTCGTGTTGCTCCATATGGTTTCTTTCTATTTACTAGAATTTGCTGCGCGTTGCCAGCCCTTGTAGTGGAACGCTGCAACCGCTCCAGAACTCTCAAAACCAAAGCCCACACGTCGTGGGCTTCGAAGTCTACGCAGTCTGGTTGGCGTTGCATCAGCGCCACTGCAGGCCTAGTGGGCATATCCTGTGCCCCGATGTGTCAGGCAAAGCCCTTGGTCAGATCAGCAATGCTATGGCACTGGGGTTGGCAGTGCTACGAAGACATGCCGCGAGCCTGCCCAGTAGTTTCCCCCTAGGCTTGTCAGAAACCCTTCAGGGGCAACAATTCCTGTGCGTCGGGCCAGCCTGTCGAATGGTGATCTGAAGTTCAGCTGAACATAGAAATTTCAATAAAAGCCTTTGCTTTTAAAAAACACTTCAACCGCCAACACTTTGAACCCGCCCCGGCGCAACGGCGAAAAACCGGGCCCGCGGTGACCGGCCGCGGTCAGCCCATACCAATGTCAAAAAGCAGGAAGCGCCACCTGGCAATCCCCTCACAACCGTGGGGCCCTACCAAAGCAGCAAATGTGCATCCCAACTACGTGCCATACAGTGACCACAAAACTTATGGGACCACTTTGCTGCCGGTGCCGTTTGCCACCCTGCTAGCCTCCACCAAAACCAGTTCAGCCAGATGGACAGCGGTGGCCGCCGGGCAAAGTAGGTGGCAACTGGGCAGGCCAAGGCGCTTGCAAGCAGGGCGATGTGATCAGCTTACCCCAGAGAAATGGCTTGGATGAAAGGTTCTGGCGACATCCCAAGGTTGAGCCACGGGTGGCCTAAATCAAGCTTCCTACCAATTCGCCCAGTGGCCCCTCCCCTTCCCACAGGCAAGCAATGGTAAGTCCCGAGCGAGCGAAGGCACCCGCACCCAGCGACAGGAGGGTGAAGCCAAGCACACCCTCCCAGACATCCCACAAATCCCTGAGAGTGGCAAGTGGCTCGAAGCTTCTGAAAACTCAGCATGGGCGCTGGTACAGAACCTCACCGCCGGGAAATCAAACATTGTTTGTTCGACCATCAAGCCAATGGTTTCCCTGAGCTTGGCTGCCTTGCCGAAAGGTCTTCAACATGCCATCTCACAAGCATATGGCAAGAGCATGCCACGAAAACCAAGCTTGTGGCGGCTGGCTCCCGTGGCACAAACACCTGAACTTGGCTGCCACGCCGCTCTGGCTCTGCGGGTGGCCCTAGCATCAGCGAAGTTTGCAGTGAATACAAGTGAACTATTGTACAATGGGCAAAGAATAGTAAGGCCACGTCGCGTGGCGAACCTTCTGGGTAGAACATTGATCGACTTGTGAGCTACCCATGTCGTGTGGCGAACTGTTGTCTGGGTAGAATACGCGGTGCGCCGCACACACACACACACACACACACACACACACACACACACACACACGCACACACGCACGCACGCACGCACGCACGCACGCACGCACGCACGCACGCACGCACGCACGCACGCACGCACGCACGCACGCACGCACGCACCCACGCACCCACGCACCCACACACACACACACACACACACTTGATGGGAGATACAGCAAGCACTGGAGGCGCACCCCAACTCTTGCAAGCCAAAAGGAGTTTCGGCTTGACGTAAGCCCCGCAATTGTTCATCCTGCCGGCAATCCTCATCAGGAACGCCATCTGGCAACAGGATTTTTTGCATTCCGGGGCATTCGTCAAGGTGGCGTCCGACTCCAAAGGTTGACAAAAGAAGGAACGAAGAGAAAAGCGATGGAACAGGGGGCACACACACACCGAAGGGGGAACACACAGGGCAACCGAAACCAGAAGGGAAAAAGACAGAAAAGAAAGGAAAAGAAAGGCCGTCGCAGCGTCGGCGACGGCTTCGGGAAGAGAAGGTAGAAGTGGTGGAAGTGGTGGAGGTGGTGGAGGTGGTGAAGGCTTGGAGATGCCTGGTCGCACGGGGGCCTGCTCCGTTGTGTCAGAAATGTTCCCTGCGAGCTCATCCAAATCCATGACTGCCCGTGCGTTTGTCGCAGGTTTGCTGTCATGAAGGGAGTAGGCCGAACCTCCCTATCCCGAGGGGCCTGAGCATGCTGGTGAGGATAACTTCCTCGGCCATGGTGCGGGCCATCACAGGTTGACAACGTCCATTGGATAAGCATCTTAGCGAGAAGTCATTGGCTCCTTAGCAAAGCAGGCGAACGCTCCGCTGAGGCCAGCGCGGCGTGACCATAGGCACGGGCTACAGCTGGAGACCTCGAACTTCACGCTGATCCAAGAAGTTGTCGTTTGATTGTAAAGCAGCTGGAATAAGGGGCAGGTAGGATGGTGATGATCCTGTCGGAGGCGAGCTGGTAGCATAGGCACCTTGAGCAGGATCGGCTAGAGCAGGAGGAGCGAGGCCTGGTCGATGCTCTCAGATTCGACGGCTGGGGGTAATTAGCTTCAATTAAGTGCGAGGGAAGAGGGTGAGCTCTGGGTGGGGGAACGTAGGGTTCGGCAGTGAACATGCGCTGGCGTAGGTGGTCGAGGTTGAGGAACTGCTGAGACGCCGGTGAAGGCATGGAGTGTGAAGACCACTGATATGGCCACTCCGAAGTTATTGGAGGCGCCGAATGAGGATTGGGCAGTTGGTGCCTGAACACAAGGCACTGACAATACACACACACGGAACGGGAACCAGGAAACAAAAGCTGTTGCCAAGGCGGTCGTCAGGGTCAACCGGAGCGTAAAAAGAAAAAGGAAAAAAAAACGAAAAGGAAAAGAAAAGTCACATGGCAGAAGAGAAGCAGGAAAATGATGCAGGTAGTCGGCCGAGCGTGCTTCTTGTTGTAAAACGATCTGTGTGCGGCGAAGAGGGTAAAAAGTGTGTCGCAGTGAAGATGTCTGCAATTCCGATTTTTTCGAAACATCATCAAATGAGCGGGGTAGCATAGGAGCCCGAATGCGGCGGTCCAGGTAATGGTCAGAAAAAAAGTCTGCGCGTCAGGAAAATCGAGTGCCCCGAAGGGTTCACGACACTGACCGTGGCTCGGAAGCAGTGCCGGTACACACTTGATGGGAGATACAGCAAGCACTGGAGGCGCACCCCAACTCTGCCAACCAAAAGGAGTTTCGGCTTGACGTATGCCCGGTAATTGCTGCCGGCAATCCTCATCAGGAACGGCATCTGCTAACAGGATTACTGCATTCCGGGGCATTCGTCAAGGTGGCGTCCGACTCCAAAGGTTGACAAAAGAAGGAAGGAAGAGAAAAGCGACGGACCAGGCGGCACACACACACACTCAAGCCCGTGGGGCCTTTTCATGTGTTGGGGCAGCTCAACCAAAGCTGGCTGAGCATGGCACGCTGTGCAAAGGCAAAGTGTAACGAGGGTGGGGAAAGGACGAAACTGACATAAGACGCTTCCAATTGCCCCCGTGGCTCAGTATAGTGGGAAGGCCTCGGCATGCGGACAATTAGCAACTGGTGGATGGCATGGGGGGATACACCACTCGACTTTTCGCTGGCCTTGCTGGAAGAGCTCTCTAAACATCTCCTCCCAAGCAGCGCTACCAGTGCTGCATCGCTTTCAAATGGATTCTTCCGGGGAGACCCTTGCCGTCTATGCTCACGCAGGCACCCCAGAATCAGAGTCACAAGGCACGAAAACCAAACCACCTTCCAGCTCAAAAACGTGAACAGGTACTTGCATCATTGTAGCAGCGCAAGCCAACTTGTGACGTTGAAACTGAGTCTCCTCAATCGGCCGTATGCACAATAGTATGAAAGGAGATATTTAAAAAAAAAGGAAAAAAACACCCTTCTGGCAAGTGCGCAGATTCTGCCGAAATATTTTGGGGGCTCCATCCATGGCTTCCGCGAAAACCGCTGGCGGGATCCTCAAAGTCGGCAAATTGGCCCGTGTTGAAGACGTCCTCCTGCGCGAAATGGCCCGGCTCAGAAAAACGCGCTGAGCGCGGCGCCAACTCAACCAAGGAATCGAAACCTGGCTCACAAAGAGGGGAACACAGTTGATAGGTCGGGCTGAACCCCCCCCCCCCGAGGCATTCTAGCCCTTGCTGGCCACACGGCGCCTCCTGCGGTGCAAAGTTGGCCCCAAAGTTGGGATCCTGCCGGGTCAATACAACGTGCTCGTGGGTCAGCGAGGCTTGAAGGCTCTCGGAATTGGTGAGTTGCCCCTCGAACTGAATCCGAGCCCGGCAACTTCATTTCTCACGTCCCACTTCAAAGTCAAAAGCTCCTGGATGCCGAAGCGGTCGTAGAGCTGGCGCCGCTCCGGGTCTGCCAGCAGCTCATGGGCCTCAGCCAGCTCTTTGAAGCGCTCCTGCGGGCGCCAGGAACCAATTCCATCCTCAAATTCTTCCAGGAATCGATGTTTCTTTTTCAGCTTGTGCCATGGCAAACACTAATTCGTACTAGGAACGGTGATGGTCCCTAACGGAAATCCTTGTCGCAGTCGTTTAATGCACGGGCTGATGAGCTCTGTCTATGTCAAGGTACAATGCGCCACAGCGGCTTGCTACTGATCCGCCCTCTGCGCTCCTCTGCATCAGCCTTGTCAGCCTCCACGGCCTCCAAAGGAAAGCCAGCTTTTCGGGAATGCTCAACCAGCATGCCGGATTCAACTTCCACCTCTTTCCTGTACCTCTCTGGCTCAAGCAAGCCCGCACCAGGCAAGCCCTTCCCCTCTCGAGCCTTGTCTGGATGGTGTACCCGCGCCTCACTGCCGACCCAGCAAAGTGCCCCGAGCGTTGTCGGCGAGACAATGGCAAGTCAATATAGGAAGCACCTGTAAGTTTCAGGGCACCTTTTACAAAGACGCTGCGCATTCCCTGTTAGTTGATTGCCCTGGTCAGAAGGCCGATGCCATGGCAGCAAACATCGGATACCTCGAAACGAAACACAAACTCTGCTGTTGGGCAAAACCGAAGGCCAAACAGCTCGTAGGGAGCTAACAATTACCCTTATGAAGCCCGCCTGCTGCCGCCATGCGCGATCAATGCTGCGGGGTGAGGCGTCCTTGTAGCCACCAGAGCAGCCACCAGTTCCCAGCATGTGCTAAGTGAAATGAAGCTCTTGTCTCCCCTCCACTAGGTGACAGCAGGTGGCCAAACTTGTGACCCCTGAGCTTTGGACCAAAGACTCAAAGCATGCCTTGTCCGCACACAAATCAGGTCGAACTGACGAGGAGAGCCCCTCCCAGTCCCGCGGCACGCACAGCAGCTCGTAGGGACACCGCTGGCCCCTGGCAAACATCAAGAGATGTCAAGTCCCATTCATTCGGCTGCTTCTTTGCATTTGGGAACTCTCCGGTGACCCCGGTGCAACAATTGATGCCACGAAAGCTCGCGAAGGCAAAACCTGTCAATCCAAAATCTGGGTGTACCCAACCCTCCGGACGAGCCTCCCATTCGCCATGCGAGGGGTAGGACAGTGTTCTCTGTTCTCAGCTTTGTGGAACCCTCTGACTGCTGCATGAGCTTGGCAACAGGTCCGAGCGAAAAGTTTTGGGCAACCTGAATGAATGGCTGACATTGCTTCACTATCAAAATTGCTATGTTCATATCTTGAACCAAAGGTCGCGCATGAATTGTTGGGAGCGCAAGCTGCAGACCAACATGGCATTTGCATCCAGCGTATGGAACCTCTGTGCCGCAGCTCCTACTTTATTATTATTTACAAGGGGCTCCATACTCTGTAAACCTGTCTGGAATGCAACACCCGCACATAACCACACGCATGCGTGCCGCGACATGCCTCCCTTCGTAAAGACTTGGAAGATCATGGCGTGCCAGCGTGTCACGTCTTCGCGATACCTGCCCAGAAGATTCATGGCAACCACAGCGTGCACACACATGGGCCCTTTCGTGGATCCCACAAATAAACAGCCGTTGCATGTGTTCTGGAGTCCTCACAGCACCTGATGGTACAGCTGCACAGCTCGTGTCTAGTTCAAACCTCTGCCTGCCTCTCCCACGTGTCCAGCAGCCGCTCCCAAGAGCCTCGGAGCCCGTCCGGACCTCAGGGTGCACTCTTGCTGGATTGCGATGCACTGCCCAAAGCCTAAGGAGCAATCACAACAGTTGCTTGTTTCTGCCATGACTTTCAAATCATCCCACTAGGTGCCCAAGGAGTGCGTCATGTAAACCCATCCCACTTCGTGCGCGAAGCGCATCCCGTGGATCCGAGCCCCAGGTCTTGCGGCTCGACAGGCAGGTGCTGCACAGCAGCTCCAAAGCCGTGAGCCCTGCCACAGGACCCAAAGCCAGGGCCCAAATTGACCGAAACGGGATACCATGGATTCGTGCTTTCTGGAGAAATGTTGTCTCGGGTTCATGCAAAGGCCCATTGGTGTCGAGCATGCCATGCATGGCCAACAAAGGTGCGCCACAACCATGGCAGGTACCTTCTTTGGGCTCCCCTGCTTGGGCCAGGGATATGGGAGCACCTCCCAACCAAACCAATCGATCTCTTGTCCATCACTTTTCATGCTGCACCGGCTGAGGCCCGCTTCTAGCACGCCAGAGCTGGCTCAAAGGCTGGAATAAAGAAGTTATATAGAGTCGCTCCCAGCACAAAATAATGGCAAGCGTACTGCTGCTCGGAGGTGTCACGTTGCTCTGCTCACACGTGGCACACTGTACTGTGAGCCATTGCCATGTTTGGGAACAGTGCGGCGGATGAAATGCCAGGCTGACTGCTAGACCCCCTCCAATGGACGCAGAGTCTGCAATACTGGTTAGCTGTAGTTGTGTATCCTCGAGGGACGCTTGGCAAGCAAATTGGTGGTGACAGGGAACCAATTCCAACACGGACATTTGTCGCCAATTGCACAGGCCCACAGAGGGTCCACGCCACGCCAAAAATATGGTCTAGGCCTGGTGCCCGGCAACAGTAGTCCAGAGCGCAACGATCAAAAAACACCATGTTAGAAGCTGAGTCCGAATCATGATCCCGTCAAACGAACAAGCACGCCAACACATGCTGACCGCATTCCATCATCATGCTCAAGTCTGCAAGGCACCCCACTTCCACTTCTCTCCTCTTCACTTTTGGCCAGCGGAGCCTAAGCCAACGATATCCAGCTTCGTCTTGTACTGCGAGCAGAAGTCTTGGTTTGCGGCAGTCTCCTCGTAAGGACCGATGCAAGGCGACATCCTATGGGCCCAAACTTGGGCAGGTAGCTTTGCTTGATTCCCACCTTGAGATCCTTAGGCAGAAGGGGGTCATCCCAAAACATTCACTGGACCCTGGCCCAACATGTTGCAGTGCTTCAAAGGACATGAAATCAACCAGCGACAAGCAAACTACGAACAAAACCTCCTTCACCATCCCGGGGTGTCTGACGTCGCTACCTCCGCTCCCCGCCTCTGGCCCGCAGAAGCTCATGACCTTGGGGCAGCTCTCCGCCCCTGCTCATCTCAACTCCAAATCGGATTTGCGCCCACCTTAAAATCTGGGTGAGCATTAGTTGCATTCTCCCCTCCCCTCCCTGCACATTTCAGGCCAAAGGACAAGCCGGCGCAGAAAGTGTGCTCATAGCGGGAACTACTAGTTGTTAAATTGGTATCCCTATGCAAGATATTCAAGAACCGAGCTGCCAACCAGAAACAGTTGCATTGCAAGAACATACGTGCGAATGAATATTTCCGAGATTGGGACTCGGCCCATGGGAAAAGGTTTCCTTTCAACGATCCGGCAAGAGAAATGCAAAGGGAACTCGGGCCGCCAAGGGGCAAAGCTGCTGGGTGCCCAGTAGCGGCAGTCCCCGGCGACGTCGGAGCTGGGCCAGCGCTGTGGCCTGTCGAGTCTCCAATGCTCGGAGCTTCAGATGGTTTATGGGGCTTATGGGGGGCTTATAGTTACTCTTATGGGGCCCATGGCTTCACCAAGAGGCCATTGGAAGGGCGGGAGACCGTTCCCTGAAGCGTCGCAAGCCTCTCCAAATGCAAGGCTTCCAGCAGTCTTGCCTTTAGCGACCGTCCTCCCCTGGCCTCCCGTCTGCTTGACCGGCTTCTACGCAAAATGGACGAGTTGCAGGCTCAGGAACCACAATCCAAAGAGCCAGGCTGGCAGCAATGGATGCATTGCTTTTTGGAGATGGCAAGAACCGGGGTGGGCTTGGCTTCTCAATCTCTCAGTTCGAGCTTCCCTCCGCCGGGGTGGCGGCCAGGTCTTGCTCTCGACCGCCAGGCCAAAGTCAATCAGCCAGAAGGAGGCCTCGGTCCGCCCCACGTTCATGGAAACGGGGGCATGGCAACCCGCGAGGGCCGGTCGCTCTTTCATGGTTTCTCGGCACACCACTTTGCGTTGATCTAAGCAGGTATCAGCTCCAAGTTGGGCTGGCTTAGTTTTGGTGGGAAGCTGGTATTGGGCCGATGTTGGGGAGGCTTGGGATTGGCTTATACCTGCACTATCACAAAAAATGTTCGGAAGGGGGCAAACCAGCCGCAAAGTAGTGTTGGCGCCATCCGAAAAGAAGCCTTTGAAACGCCTCCAGCAAGTGCCGCTTTTGCAAAGACAACGAGGCCAGAAAGGCCGTAGCTCGATGCTGGCCGCACAAGTGTAGCCAAGAGGCTCGGTTGAAGATGTCCTGCCGCGGCAAAGAAGGGTGGAAGCCCAGGCAGGGCGGCGAACAGCCGACTTTGGGGGCCTAGGGGCCTAGACAGCCTAGACGCCTAGGGGCAGTAGGAAACAATTTCATAGTAATTCCACCAAATGCTAGCAGAATAAATCAGGATCAAAGCCAGCTCCAGGCCTCCTCGTCGCAGCTGGCCAAGCGGCTGCCATCCACGTCGCTGATGAGAATGTTGTGCTGCGTGGACAGCTGAAGCTTGGTTAACAGCAATAAGTTGAAAGTCGGAACGTGGGAATGACCCCGTCTTGGCAATTGGATCCCCTGCAGGACGGCTGGAAGCTTCATTCCAGCTTCCCTGCTTTGAGTGACCCAAGAGTTGCGCCCATTTGCAGTTCCCATCCTGCAATTGAAAGCAGTAAGGATGGATTTGTTGCCGCTGGCACGCAGGGAGGATTGGAAGCCAAGCCCCTTGCAGAGTTCACATCGCGATGCCACACGTGGGGCGAGATGAGCTCCAGTGTGGGTCCCAGCTGCCTGGAGCGCGGGGTCCTAGTCCCTGGGTTTGCTTCGATGTTTGGCAGACCTGGAAACCGCAGTTCGACGTTTCAAGGTTGGGTCCAGCTCGACCGGGGCTCCAGCCGAATGAGGGCCATGGCCAAGGCCTCACGGGGTCGTCGGAGGGTAGAAGGCTCCGAAGACAATGACCGTCAGTGGGAAAGTATTGGGGGAAAGAGGTCCTTGAGACGTGGCATCCAAGCGAGGCAGACGGAATAAGCATGATGTTCGCCCTGGCTGCAAGAATCCTGAGATTTATCGTGTGCAAAGACCAATGCAGGGACAATGAGCACACCCGTCGAAAGCTGCAACACTTGTGGGGACTGCTGCGGGTTCTGGCGCAGGCTCGCTGCTGCGAAATGTATGTGCCTTACATTTTGCAGTTTGCCCAGCAAACAGTAGAAGTGCACGGGACTAGGACACCACGGAAGTCACATCCGGGCCCAGCCCGCACATCCCAGGGCTCGAGCACAGCCCCTGCGCACGGAGCTGGGGCCGTCCTGCAGTGCCAGGAACCCCTCCTTACAGCCCAGCCTCGTAAGACTTTGGGGGGACAAGGTGAGGCTGGCAACCCGTCCAAACAGCAACCGGGGCATTCCAGAAGGTCATCCCTGCTTTTTGGCCAGCCGGTCCGGCAACACTTGCGATGACTTGCACACTGGCCCGCAATCCCAGCAAACAGCATCAACATGGTCACCTTCACGAAGGGTCAAGCCCTCCCCCGCCTCCTGGTTCAGTGGTGACTGCTTCTTGAGCCAGTTGTCTAGGCACTCTCCAGGCACGCGGGACATTGCCTCAAAGATCAGCTCCGTAAGCTCCGCCAAACAACTGGGGGCAACTGTGAATGACTTGGGCGTCATCCGGTTTCAAGTGCAAGACCCTCACCAATTGAAAGCCCAGGGCGAATGATTCGGCGAACGTGCGCCGCGAAGTGCAGTCCCACCCAAAGCCCCCTGCATGCCTACGAATCAAGTGGAAAGCTTGCCACGTGTTGCTGAGCAGGCCTGGCCTGCACGACCTGCATTGGTGGTTGGGATTGGTGGTTTGGATTGGTTTGGGGATTTGAACCCCCACTTGAGGGCAGCCACCCCCCCCCTAAACCACCAATTCAAACCACCAACTAGAAAGCTGATAAATTACAACTCCAACAACCGACGGTGCACTTGGCAGTGGTGGCCATGGCTCTCCTTACCGTGCTTTCCATCCCACGAATACCACATGAAGTCCTACCTCCTGACGCCATAGATGAGCCGGCCAAGCAGAGCGGGCGGAATGTGGGAGCCACAGCCCGGTGCCACCGGCGCTTTGTAAGCCCGGGGCCCCCAAACGCCAAACGCGCAAGAAAGGAACCCATCTGGGGCGACAGCCAGGCACACGCGCCAGCCATCTCCGCAAGTGTCTACCTTGCCGAGGCACCAATATGCAGACCAGTGGGGCGTGGAACATCACAAAACTTCAGATCTGCCCTTCCCCTCCCCCGGTTACCTTTGCAACAAGCTCAAAGCATCGTACAGCTGAGAATTGGCATAGGTGAAACACAGTGGCAAGGATGCTGGCAAGGATCATGGGAAGGATGCTGGCAAGGAGCAGCAAGCACATGACTTCAGCTAAAACCTTACATCAGCTTGGCCCCGACGAGCTTGCAATATCTTCCATTACCTGCCGGCCTAACCAAACAAGCAATGTTTAGGTTCTCACCGTCTGACCCTCCGGGTGCTTACGCAATGAGAGCGCAGCTCGGTGTCCCAAGTAGCGCGGGATTCGCATCACCTCAGGCCAGTTCCCGACAGCTCGGGCGACACCTGGCCACCCTCCTGCCTCCATGCCCTCCCTGTTTGGCCAAATCATCCAAATCGTGAAAGCCAAGAAAACCGCTGCCCGCAATCCGGCCCAACCCTTGCACCCCCAAACCCACACTTGACCAACAAACTACTTGAACTAACCTACCCCACCAACTGGGCTCTTGCTCTTGGAGGCCAGCCCCCGAGCGCCAGGCTGGAACCGGGCCAGAGGCCATAGGCTGAAAGCGCTCAAGCAGGCTCGCCTCACCAACCCCCTGACCCCGCCCCCCTCCAACTCAGATTGCTCAATACGAAAGGCACACGTTGGTTCTTCCCGTGACCATCAATAGCACTAGTGTCGAGGCAGGTGTCAGAGGATGCTTTACATCAGCTCTCATTTATCTGTCTGCTCTTTCCGGCGGCAGCCCCCAGAAAAGACGGATCAGGACCCGAGTTATCATCACGGGCTTCCCGGCCTCCAGCAGTGCTTGGTCCAAATCTGCCTATGGCCATAGGGAATGCCATAGCCGGAAATGAGCAGAGCAACCGCTTCTCGGACTAGAGCGCTCCCAAAGCTTAGCGCAATGACAGTTTGGCCACTTGCCATTGTGCCAAAGACAAACCTCACACCCCAGGCAGTCAAAGACGCCGTGTGCAGAACCAAGCGGGTGCCCAAGCAACCACATCTAGACGCGAGAAAACAACTGACGCTATCAAGCATCTGCCGGCGGAAATAAGCAGGGTGTGTCCATCATATGACTGAATTTGGCAGCCTTTTGATCTTGCCCCTTCATCAGCCACACAGCGCGTATCCCGTCAGTTCCTGCCTTGGTCTTGCAGATAATGTCCTCACACATCGAGCAAAGAGGTCCGCAGGCAAACCAAACAGGTCGAAATCTTGGGACACGCGCAGGCATCTGGCAATCTGAGAATCTGAGATTTTCCTTACAAAACAAATCCCGAACAGCCTTCAGCGCGAGCTCGTGGCTGGTGCCCATCACCTCCCCTGCCCAGACCTGGCGTCCGGGGTCGGATACAGGCACCTGACTGAACGTGGAACTTGTTCAGAGAGCCGCGGAGTCGTGTGAAGGCTTGTCAGACATGCGCAGGCACAAACACACAGACGCATGCTTACGGGCGAATCTGGGCCGGCGCTGACATGCACAATTCTAACTAACAGAAAGAGGTGTTTTGCAAAAAGTGAAGGCACGCGCGGACACTCTTAAAGAGTGAGGTCCACTCGCAAATAAATCACAACAACACATAATTCGCCAGCATCACGCCAAGCTAAACCCAAAAACAGCAGAACAGGCCAAATGTTCTGGGCAATCACCGTTGCAGGTGCACCGAGTTGTCCAACTTCAAAAAGATTATCGTGGGTGTGTGTGTGTGTGTGATCCAGCACGGTGCAAACACACACCCACACACACACACACAAACTGCGCGCAGGCCTCGCACGCGTGCAGTTTCTACTTTGCTTGCTACCGGGGCCTTGGAACAACATGCCGATAGGCGAACAGGAACGGCCCCCCCCATTCCGTTTGCGTGGTCCAAGGCTTGAGGCGTCTGGGCTATCTCTTGTGCCGCTCGGATAGCCAGGGCAAACCAAGCAACTCAACTTGGCCCATTGGAGCCAGCGTTCAAGCTGCACCTCCCATCTTTCAGCTATTCTGGTATTTCTGCAGCGGCTGGCCCCACGCCTCACTGAAGGATCCGCGGCCCAGCACTGCCTTGCAGCGCACCCGGAGCCCGGCAACGCAGACCTGGCGCTTCCGAAGGAAAAAACTCTCTGAGTCTAAAGTTGGATTTGAGTCTAACGGGCTCCTGTCCTTGAATTGTCGGCTATTCCCACTGGCTGGTTAAGTTTGATTGGATTATTTGTGAATCAGATGCGCCAGCTTTGAATGGACACGTTCTGTTCACCTCATTAAGCGAATTTTATGTTCTGCGGGCCCAGGTGCCTGCCCCGCAATCACTGGAAGGTGTGGCACCTCGAGCCCCACTGCCACCGACACACGCATTCTGCCCGGAGACCAAGCAATCTCGAGTCAGTGACAGGGTGTGACCCGATTGAAAACGAGAGTTAGCTTACTATATGTGTGTGTGCCCCTTCATGCGACGGTGGCTGTCCCTTAGACTAAACTCAAGCTCAGCAAATTCTCGGCCGAATGATTGAATAAGTCTTTCCGAACAAGGACAAAATCCGCAACATGCCTGTTGTGCAAACACCGCAGGCTCCGACTACACAATGAGGCACTCTCCATCCCCGCTGCAGCTCTGAGATTCTGAGATGTTTGCCCGACCGACTCGCCTCTGTACCGGCCGTGTACTTCTCCGGCCGTCCTTCCTGAAGCGCTCCACGGCAGTGGGAGCCTTCTCCCCACCCTAGCCTGTGAACCCGGAGGCGGAGATGGTCTCAAAACGCACATGTGAATTAAAATCTCAAAACGCACACTTGAATTGAAAGCATGCACAGAAGTATATACATATACGTATATGTGAATGTATATATTATAGAGAGAGAGAGAGAGAGAGCGAGCGAGAGACAGATAGATAGATAGATAAATAGATAGATAGACAGACAGACAGGCAGACAGACAGACAGACAGACAGACAGACAGACAGATACATAGATAGATAGATAGATAGATAGATAGATAGATAGATAGATAGATTAGATAGAATAGATAGGTGATAGATAGATAGACAGATAGATAGATAAGATAGATAGATAGATAGATAGATAAATAGATAGATAGATAGATAGATAGATAGATAGATAGATAGATAGATAGATAGATAGATAGATAGATAGATAGATAGATTAGATAGATAGATAGATAGATAGATAGATAGATAGATTAGATAGATAGATAGATAGACAGATAGATAGATAGATAGATAGATACATAGATAGCTAGATAGATACGATAAGATAAGATAAGACAAGACAAGATAAGATAGATAGATAGATAGATAAACAAGCAGACAGATAGATAAGATAAGATAGATAAGATAGATAAGATAGATAAGATAGATAAGATAGATAAGATAGATAAGATAGATAAGATAGATAAGATAGGATAGATAGATAGATAGATAGACAGATAGATAAGATAGATAAGATACATAAGATAGATAAGATAGATAAGATAGATAAGATAGATAAGATAGATAAGATAGATAAGACAGATAGACAGACAGACAGACAGACAGACAGACAGACAGACAGATCGATCGATCGATCGATCGATAGATAGATATATGTAGAGAGATAGACAGACAGACAGACACACAGACAGACAGACAGGCAGACAGACAGACAGGCAGACAGGCAGACAGACAGACAGACATGTGGATGTGTATATATATATATATACATTTATATACATATAGGTATGCATATGTGTACAGATATCGCCCTGTGTTCATATCCACATAGATATAGATATGCACACGAACAGATAGATAGAGATATGTACAGGTATGTCTGTACATATATATATATATATATCCTTCTTATACGGTCCCTTATCGGGGCAACAGCACAGCAATTGTCTCAAACCGCCGAGTGCCCCACAGGGCGGGTCGGCGTCGCGGATCTCAGGACCGAGGATACATGGCGGACGTGAAGCGGGGACACATGAGTCTGCGTTGACGAAAAGCCGAACTTACCACACCGGTTCCTCCTCTTGCCCCAGGGTTCCTGGCGTGCAGGACCTGTTTGCGTTCAAGGCCATAAATGGGACAAGTATGATTCCGGCAGCTAATTGCTTGGGGCAGTTGAACCACCCAAGTGCCCAGCCTGGCAGCGGCACCCCCTTCAGCAACGCTCCGGGCAGCGGCCTTGAACGGGGCCGCATGGTCAAAAGACAGGACGTCCGAGCCAATGTCGTCAACTGAAGGCTAAATAAGATTGCAAGTGGAACTTGCATGAGTAAGTCCAATACTTTGCTGCTTTACAAAAGTGCCACCATCACCAGATGATGGTACATGAAAGGACGTTGAGCAAACATGGATGGGGACGGATGTGATAACACACGTGATTCAGATCCAGCAGGCCTGCTGCGCACGACGAGCATCTCCCATGCTGCTCGTTTGTTGCCCCCCTTTTAGCGGCCACAGCAGCGCCCTAAGGCTGCCACGCCAGTGGAGGGATTGCGGGGCGACCTGGGGGATGGGCCGCGGGGAGTGGTGGGAGGCCAACCCTCTAGAGGTTCAGGAGGCCGAGGTAACAAAGGTATATGCAACCCAAAGAGCCTTGCCGAGAAAATTTGCCGGAGGCCCCGAAGTCAAACCTCAGCAAGAGCTGCCCCTTTGGCAGCAGTCACGGGCTCCCGGCCCTGTCCGGCTCTCCCTGCCCTGCGCGCTGGCTGAGTGCTGGTCTCACACTCCTTCTAGCAAAGACTGGAAACAACCAACATTTGGGAAATCAGAGATAAGAATTTTAGAAAGACTTACATGGGATCGCTCCATAGAGAAAAAGATCGATCCTGGGAGCTTGTTGGAAGAGGTCGTGGACGCGCGTGGAAAGACTTCTGGCATTCCTGTACTGTCTTGCCCTGCCTCGTGATGAGGGGAGCAGCCTGCACGTGAGAGCAAGGACAGGCATACCCTGACAAAGCAGAGTAACATGAAAGTCCAGGGAGTGGCGAAGCAACACAGAATCCGAGCCTCTTGAATGACCCTCGCAAGCCGATGAAAGGCAGCTTGAGTGCAGCTTGCTGGGCATCCGGCGCGTAGGGCAAGGCGATGCAGACCTGGCAGGCTGAATCAAGCACGCATGTGGCAATGACCGTCTCTGTGTTGGAGTGACGGTGAGCTTTGGGCTTAGCAACAAGCCCTTTCATATTGCAGAGGGCACCTAATTACTGCAACACCAAACAAGGCGGTCACAAACAAGGAGATGACCGCAATGCGCCACATGCCAACATGCCAACATGGACCTTCCACACATTCAACTGGCAAAAGCCACTTCCTGTCAAACACCGTCTCCAGCAAGGCATTCCAACGGTCCGATCAACAACGTCGCTCTGCCCCTGCCCGAATGACACACGTTGTCCTCTGCATCCTTCTTCACCCCGCCCCTCCCCACCCAGAGCCTCACCGGCTGTGCCACGCAAACATGGGCAGGAGTTGTCGACTGCCTTGAAGCCAGCCGCTTGTTCATTTCCCAGTCGCCAGCCATATCGCATGCTGTGCGGAAGCAAAAAGAAGCTGCATACACCATTTCTGACTGTCAGGGGTCAATCCACTGCTTTCAGGCATGCCGCCAGAGAGGGGGAGGGTGAAACCAGGCACAGAGAAAAAAGGTGCTTCGGAGCCACATGAGAACAAGCATCTCACTTCCTGGCTCCTGAACATTTGCGCCTATTCTGTGCCATTTAGCACACACACACACATGCACTCGGCCAATTCCACGAGCTCACTGGCAGGCACGCCAACGTGTCAGTCTCGTTTGCGGACATTTGAGCTGGTGCCCGGCCGCCCCGATTTTCGCAAAGTTTGCGCCTTGTTCTGGGCATGCATGTGGTGCAGAAGGTCCACTTTCTGCTTGCAGCTCATGTCGGACAGGCTAGGCAGAAGAGCCAGCTCCAGCATTCCTGTCGCCACCTCTTCCGCATCCTCCTCTTCACGGTCAGGCGTTTGCCGCGCGTCCTCAGGACTGAGGTTGGCTCGGATGGGGGAGTCCAGCGGCTGCTGGAAGCCATTGTTGAAGTCCTGGGTGATGCTCGAGCCCAGGCTCTGCTGGAAAGCCTCCCGGCTCCGGTCAGAGAAGTCACCCTCGATGAGCTCCCGCTGTAGCCTCTGGACCTGCTGCCGCCACTGCCGGGGATGCTGGAGGCAGCTGATGTGACCAAGGGTCTGGTGGCTCTGGTGGCTCTGGTGGGTCTGGTGGCTCTGGTAACTCTGGTGGGTGGCGTGCATGGAGTGCGCTGTTATGGGTGACACCTCCATTTCCTCCGAATGCGTCCGAGACAGCGACATGGTTTGCGTCCCCTGCGGCGACGCTGTCTTGGTGCCCTTCCTGCCCTTCTTGCGCTCCACGCCCGCGTCCTTCCTCCCGCAGCGGCGCGCCTCCAGCTCGAACAAACGCCGCTCCCCGACATAGGCCCGGCTGGTGTCCCCGTCCCTCTCCAGCATGAAGGCCTTGGTCAAGGTGGACAGCGCAACCTCCAACACGTGCACAGAGGTCCGTGCCACGGCGGTCTCCTGCCTCTCCGCAACCACCCCCAGCCCCTGTGCCACCCCAATGCACTCCCCAGCTCCGGACTGGCGCTGCCCCTGGGCCGAGCTTAGAGCCACCGTGCCCCGCACAATCAAATACATGGCATTCCCGCGCTGGCCTTCCTGGTATATGGTCAAGCCGCATTCGAAAGTCTTCCCGTGCCAGGCAGGCGAGCCGCCAATTGCAATCAACTCCTGGATGAAGCCGGGCGAACACTGCTGGAACAGCGCACAGCTGCGATACACCCTTTCGGCATCAAAGAACTCGATAGGCACCTTTGCTTGCGTGGTGGAAACTGGCGAAGCAGATGATTTTCTTTTGGGTGTCCTTCAAACACCGTCCACAAGCATAAAACTTAAAAATGGCCTCCAACTTCTCTGCGCGTGCGCATATTCAGCTCCCCATTCTACATCCTGACATTTCCCATCAGGGGTCCTTCAACCCATCCTTCCCCGGGGCACCTGGTCGTTGGCCACCAGGCAGCACTCCCCAGAGAAGGACCTCGGAATCCCGGATCTGTCCACGTGCCGCTCGGTTCTGTCCGTGAAGAACCCCGGCGCAGTGGCCAGCAGCTTCTCGGGGCATGAGTAATCCTATGGCAAATGGCGAGGCTGGCTTCCGTGGGTCGAACTGAACACATGTTACATGTGTTTGACATGTCAAGCTACAACACACTTCTTACCACATCCCCGCAGCTGAACGAACAAACCAAACATGCGGCTTGGAGCTGCGTCCTCCGACAAGGGGGCGATCCTTCGGATGGCCTCCAGCCGGGCAGGGTGGGGCGGCAGATTCAGGGGCACGCGGCCCATCTGGAACCGGACCTCCCTGGGCCGGCGTGCCGGCACAGTGCGCCACCAGTCGTAGGGCGAGCTCTTCTTGTCCTTCGACATGGCGAATCCATCCAGTCGCAAGGAAAAGTCGCAAAGGAGCTGTGTTTTCTCCCTTCTCTCTCAGGTACGAGATTGATCTGTAGCTGAGCCACTGGAAAACAACAATGTGACGCCTGAGCTCTGCTGCGCTACTCGACACAAGCCACCTTGCTTCCATTCTTGGGACCGAGATGGCGGCAGGAGTCCAGTAGGGCAAACAAAGGACCTCCAGAATCAGACGTGAGCAAAGCCAATTCAAGCAAGTGAGTCCCTCTCCATCGTTGCCACGCAGCCATGCGAACGGCAGGGCCGATTTTTCTGCAAACAATAATGTGATGAAACAAACACACAATCATGCAATCTGCGCAAGCCTATTGAACCCTCAAGGACATGATTGCTGACTGACCGCTTCAATGACTAGTCATGCACGAGTCATGGCACATCATGGAATGATTCAAGACTTCAACTGAGCCATTCGTTGGGTTGGCTCTTGTTTTAGAGATGCAAGTGCCAAGCCCCCCCCCCCCCCCCGCACACAGCCAGCAAGCCCCAGGCCGCATCGGGTGAGGTGCATATGACCTGGCATGCGGCATCAAGTCGGGTCCTTTTCGCCAGAAAACCGTCCCTGGACACACGAAACAGCTCTCAAAGGAGCCTCGCCCAGCATCTCAAGCATGTCCCTTCCACGCCCTGCCGTCCTTTGCCCTCCGTAGGCCACTAAAACATCCACAGCACCGAATTCGCCAATACACCAACGGCATGGCGGCTTGGCACCGTCGTTCCGTGCCAATGAATTAGAGCAAGCCCTTCGCCCCTTGCAAAACCACGCGGTGTTGGAAGCGTTTGAAGGACTTCTGGCTGTTGTTGCGAAACGTGTCTTCCTGCAAGTGGCAACGGCTTTCTCGCTGCATTCCGAATCGCCGGATTGGCGGGGAACACTGAAGGCACCGCCGGCTTTGTGCTTGGCCAACCAACCGGCCGACAAAGGATTCGAGCGACCATATCTGGCCAACTTCTCAGTGGAATCGCCAGCTGCATAAGGGAGGGGATCAACTCCAACAAAAAAGTCACAAAATGAGCCAACTCTGTCTTCAGGCTCCCCCCCTCGCTATCTCAGTCTGGACGGGCTGCCGCTGGCGGGTGAGCCTGGCCGAGGCCCACTTCATGCTGATCTGTTCAGTTTTGCTGGTGCGACGTTCGCAACTGGATCGTATCAGACCCTGTTGCACCAACATGGACATTGGGTGGCGAGATCCAGCGTGCCCTTCTCTGCGGCCAAACCCTATGCGCCTGCCCAAAGCTCGCTGCGCAGCGAGGCTGGATATGGACTCCTCGCATCTCCACAAATGAGACGGAGTGGGGCAGCCATACAGCATCCCGCGCTGCCAGGCTATCGAGGGTACGGGAATTTCCCTTTCAACAGGCAATTCGCCTCTTCCTGCACTTCTCTCTTCCCTCGGGTGCTTCGCTGGGGTCGGTACGTCGGAGATGCCACCGGTTCGGTGAAGTACGTCATGGCCTGCAACAAAATTTTCACATGCACATGCCCATGTCCCATACGTCACATACCTGCAAATGCTCGCACCAAACTGCTTACAAATGGAAACCTAAAATCGGCCACTGCCAGGCCCGTGTCAGGGACCCCCATGCACAGCCAGCGACGCAGCGCAGACACCCTGAAAACGGTCTGTGCCTGGCGTGGCGCTGCCTGAAAGGCCACAGTCCTGGTTGAGAAAATGCCCCCGAAATAGAAATTCGCCTCGGCCCCAAAGGGGCCAAGGGAGCCCAACCCTCCCCGACCAAAATTTCCCCCCCCCCACCCATGTCGGCCGGTCCATTTCACTAAAAATTGCTTTTTTGTCCTGAAAAGCATGACCTGGCCTGTCTGACGTGTCTGAGACTAGGCTCAGGCCCAGCCCAACCAGCAACACGCCTGCTGGCCAGGCCTGTCCGCCCAGCCCACCCAGCCTGCCCAAGCTGGGCCTAGCCAAGCACGGCCCCAAGTCATCCAGCAAGCCCAGCCGGCCCGGCGCATCTCAGAACATGTCAGCCACTAAACCGGCCCCCAGCTCCCAGCCCACCAGAGCCCGTGCCAAGGTCAGGTTTGACCAGTCTCACGTGTCTGAAACTGGTCTCAAGCTATGCCAGCTACTAAGCCTTTGTGTGCCCCAGCCCCTCAGTCCGGCTGCCCAAGCAACTCAGCCCAGGCTGGCCAGGCCTTGACCTCCTGCTCGCGTCTGGCCCCAAGTCATCCAGCACCATTTTGGCGCAGTCTGAGACTGTTCTCAAAGTATGCCAGCCTGGGACTAGCCTCAGGCCCAGTCCCTCAGCCCGCCTGCTGGCGTGTCTTATGTGTCTGCGACTGGCCTCAGGCCCAGCCCAGCCAGCAACTCGCCACCCAGCCTCAAGCTATGCCAGCTACTAAGCAGCCCAGGCTGACCAGGCCCCTTCGGCGGCGCAGTTCTCAAGGCATGCCAGCCTGAGACTAGCCTCAGGCCCAGTCCCTCAGCCCGCCTGCTGGCGTATCTTACGTGTCTGCGACTGGCCTCAGGCCCAGCCCAGCCAGCAACTCGCTACCCAGCCTCAGCCCATCCAGCGACCCGCCCAAGCACAGCTCAGCCCAGCCCGCCCAGCCGAAGTTCCAGGCTAGTCCGGCTGCCCAGCAGCCAGCAACCCACCCATGGCTTCGCAGCCTCGTGGCTGAGACTAGCTTCAGGCCCAGCCCGCCTAAGCCAACCCACCCAAGCCCACCCTGTTTGAGACTTTAGCCTGTCTAGCGCCGAGACTGGGCCTGGGCTCAACTAGCGTCTAGCCCAGCCCAGTCCGCCTGCTGGCCAGGCCTGTCTGACGTGTCTGAAACTGGCCTCAGGCCCAGCCCAGCCATAGCCCAGCCCCCTCAGTGCGGCTGCCCAGCCCGCCGTAAACTAGCTTCAGGCCCAGCTCAACCAACAACCCACGCAAGCAAGGTCCAGCCAAGCTGCCCGAGACTAGCTTCAGGCCCAGCGCAGGCTTATCTGATGTGTCTGAGACTAGCCTGTGGCCCAGCCCAACCAGGCGAGGCCGGCTTTGTCTGGAGCCAGCTTCAGGTATTCGGACCTTCCCAACACTGGATTTCGGTGTTCCTGACCCTAGGCTGGGCCGAGGCGGGCAACGCGAAGCGTTTACAATTAGACCAACCCTTTCACCCTTTTCATGGTGGCTGCTTTTGTGTTTGTGCAGGGTGGCACAGCAAATGAGGTCTAATAGGGGACCTGGCACCTGTGCCTCAGAGAGCAGGCGGTGCGAGCTTTGGGATAGACGGCTCAACTTCCGCACTCATATAGGCGGTTTACTGCTCCATGGCTGCTGGACTTTTGTGTTCCCCATAGCAATTTGATCATCATAAAGGGGATTTGCCTGGGATCACAGAAACCGGGCCCAAACAATTGGCGCAGACGCCATTGGCTCCTTTGCTGCGGCAGTGCCGGGGCAGTCCCAGCCTCAGAAGGGAATTCAGGGCATCTTGTTTAGGGCTACTTCAGCTGTCAAATGACAGGCCTGCGCACATTAAATCCCACGGAAGCTTGGAAGAGGTCTCAACAAGGCTTCAGCCGCTCCCTGCAGAAAGCGTAGCAAAGCTAAGCTTCTCACCAGCTCTCGGATTTCACGCTCGAGCCGGTCTGTGATCTGCAAAGGGGAGAGGAGCGCTGACGGAACAATCTCAGCTGCCAACTCGTTTCTGGGGGAGCACAGGGCCACTCAACCGGTTCCCACCTTGTGTATAGTCAGGGAAAACCAAAATGCAATTTTACCTGGTTTGCAAGGGGGTTACAGTCAGGCTTCTATACACCTTTGTAGCCATGCAGGTTGAACTCATTTCGTGAAACCTCTCGATTCGGGTCTTGAAGACCTTTAAAGGGAAGCCACAAGTAAGGCTTGGTGAAGCTCATCACTCTCTATTCCTTGCTGTCGGATCATGTTGGCTGCACCGTGTCAAGGTTCCATCAGAAGCTGAAGGAACATATTCCTGGTGGCTTCCCCACGTCAGACAGGGCCTGCACTCTTTGCTGGGCCTCTTTCTTGAGCTCCTGGGCCACACAAAAAAAAAAACTGAAGAGCCACATTGGACCGCCTCACATGTCTCAAATCATGCGGGCGGCCTAGCCAGGCCTGAGCAACTGCCTCAAGTTGGCCAATTGGCATACGCTCCTCATGCAAGTTACGGTGGTGCTCCAAGCGAGCCCGGACCTGTCAAAAGGGCAAAACCCGAACGTTCCAAATGTGGAAGGTCAATGCTTGCGAAGGCCTATCTGCGTGAACCTCAATGAGTCGTCCCAACACTTCGACATCCAAAAGCTCCTCGTGCCTTTTCACAGTGTGAGTCGAGTTAGTCGAAGTGTGGCCAGAATCACTCCGCGTGCCTCACGCTGGATTGCCTCACGACATTCCTGGCAGCGGAGCTGCAATACCCCAACAAGCATGACGCCTTAATGGTCGTTGAAAACGGCCGCAAAGAGCCTTTGTCAAGTCCCACTTTGGTGTAGGATGGGTAGGCAAGGTGACCCCATATTCTGCCAAAGTGTGTGCACGCGCGCGAAGCGGCAAGACATCACCAGGCACAAGAATGAGGGAACGGCACGCTCGTGATTCCACAGGCCACCCGTGCTAGGGACATGAGAGGCGTTCTCGCAGCAACAAACATGAACACACTTCAGACGAATTGCCCGCTTCAATTTGGGAAAACGGGAAAACGGGAAAACTGGCAAACGCGAAAACCGTTTTAACCCAAAATGCCGAAGATGTTGAAAAAGCGGCTCACTCGGCACTCGGCACGCGGCACGAACTCGCCTCGCGGAGCTCCTGCACCGAGGCGCTCATCTTGCCACACTCGCCCCGGAGCTGTGCCACCAAGCCCTCGCGGCTTTCAAATGCTTTGGAAAGGATGGGTTTCTTGTTTCTAGTGGGGGTTTGCGTGGGCTTACACTTGATTGCCATGGGTGTTGACTTGCGTCCGGGGTTGGAATGAGCCTTAGGGCCCCAGTGCGCGTTTAGGGTGGGTTAGGGCCATGTGACTCGTGGAAATGTTGCGCAAAGCCAAAAAATAATCAACTCAAAGCAATAGAATCATCCGCTGGTCATCCTTAAACAAGTGGCCCTTGAAATGGAAATCCTCACATTGTTCGCAGCAAGGGTACAAGATGGTGCAAGGCAGAAAGCGGTACGAATCCGGAGCCTCAATGTCAGCACAAAGGCCGTCGGAATTCTTCTCCTTGGCCTGGGTCAGGCTGAAGAGGGCAAAATCGCTCGGTCACATGTGGTTGCCCTACTTCCGAGGACGGCGCTGCATCGGCATCACCGTCTGGCACCTCCATGGCCTTGAAATGACATAATCACATCTGGCAAAACGATTGCCGAAGGTGAAAACCCCGATTGTCAAATCCAAGAATCGCTTTGACAAAAGGGCCGTGAAAGTGGCTCATGTGCTTGGGGCTCTGTCGCTCTCGCAGTCTGAGCCTTAGGCCGTGCCAGCCCGGCCTTTCACCTGCGCCCGCGCCGAGCCTGGCTTAGGCAGCTGACAGATCTGCTGGCCTTTTCCAAACTCGAAGCCAATCCAGGATTGGGTGCTTGTCCATGTCCCCCCCTTCCGATTAAAAAACGGACCAGGGTGGTGCAAACGCCTGCCGGTAATTTGTTGATTGTGCTTGTGCGCTTCCATCGTTCCGCACCCGAGCGCTTTTATGTTTGATGCTAAGTGCAAAAAATAGTGGCCTGCGCGGTGAAGGAGGGAACCAACTTGTCGAATAAGCCCGCCACCAAGTTTTGGCTGGGGCCAACTTCAAAGTATAAAATTCACAAGTGCCCCCCCTGCACCCTCTAACTGGAAAAAACAGGATCCATTGTACCGATTCATGGGCCCTACCGGGCGGAAACGGTGGACAGCGCAGGTTCAGTGGCGATTTGGCAGGTCGGTAGGTGAAAATACTCGAAGTCCAGAAGGCTTATGCTTTCTGGCTGATGGGCTGAAGGGCCCTGAAACTGCGAGCGGCATTTGACAAAAATGGGCTGCGACTCCCTGAGAAGCCGGGCCAAAGCGGTCCTCCCAAGACTCCTGGCCAGGGCGGAGCCTGAGCTTTCATGGAATGCCGAGAGCTTTCAATGTTATCTGCTTCTGAAAGTGGATCCCTGGCAATCTGCGAGGGTGTAATCCAGAATGGTTCGCGACTTGGCGAGGACCCCGCCATGCGTGTACCTTCTCCAACCTCCCCCCCCCCACTCAAAATATATACATAGCCCCCTTCAGCAACAATTTCCCGGCAAGGTTTGTGATGAGGCCATGACAATGACAAGTAGGAGAGCTGTAATTTCCATAGGAGCCATCAAAGGCCAAAGCAGCCCAGGCCAAGCGGCGCCTCCAAACATTCCCCCAGCACTCCCTCCCCCGACCCTGCGACTCCTCCAGGGCTTGCAGCCTCTGCTCCATGGACATCTGCAAGCGGTCCAGCCGCACCGCCAGCCTTCGCGCCCATTCAGGCCGCAAGTTCGTAAGTGTCCATCCAAATCAGCAGCTGGTCTGCCGGTCTGCCCGACATATCTTAACGCTCAATGCAGATTTGAAGGGGCTGATGCGCTGGGCCCCTGGGCGTCTGCTTCAACTCCAGCCGGAACTCTGCCAGCCTCGGGCACAAGCCGGCCTGTCTGTCAGCAACCACCCATGCGGGTGGCCTGATTTATGTCTCTGTCCTGTGCACCCACAAGTGAGCCGAAGCAACCAAACAATAATCTGGGTGCAAAGTTCTCCGCATTGAAGCCCAAGTGGCTGCTCGTGGAGCATTGCCTCGGCCCTCCTTGCGCCGAACTTGATACCGCCCCGTCTTCTCCCCGGCCATGCCCCTCCGTCATGCGGCTCCTGGTGGAGCTGTCGCCAGGCAAGCAGGGCACAGCGCTCTCCACCCGAACTTTCCTAGCATCGGCGCCAGTGAACAAAAGAAACGGAAGTCGGGTGTGAAAATAAAATGCATTTCCCCAGCAAGTGCAAGGCGCTTGCATGGACCAAGAACCTCAGGTGGCCACTGATTGTTTTCAGCTACCTCTGAAGACTGTGACTGGCAATTCGTTGCGCGACTTTCTCTCTGCAGCCTTTGTCCAGGGTTTGTGAGATCGGCGACTTGTTTTGCCCTGGTAAGGTTTCAGCTCCATCGTGGGCCAACGAAGAGGGAAAAAATAAAATAAAGGGACGGGCCAGTCCCTTGTTTATATGACCATTTTGATATTGAACAACCTTTGTTGAAACGTCGCTTGATCAAACATCCGCCTTCGGGCTTCCCGTTGAAAGGGCCTTCAAGCAAAGCTTTGCCCGCCCGCTCCACAGCCCAAACAAAAAGTACCAGGCCACCCAGCTCCAGCTGCTGGCTCACCAGGCCCCACTGCAAGTTCCGCAGCTGCCGGACCTTGGGGGCTCCCGTGGAAGATCGCCTGATCATGCCTGTCGAACAATCTGCTAACAGCGAGAATAGGTTTCATGAGAGAGCAGTGGTTGGTCCTGTTGAAAAATTCTGACGTTCCTTCTTTGATAGTATTGACCGAACAAAGGCTGCATGAAACTTGGCCTCCAACAGTGGACTTTGGATTTAATTGGCCAGGTTCCTCGGCACCTGTCCCAACAACAGGATACGCAGCGATCAACGTGGTGGCTACATCAACTAATCAAAACTGATGAAGAAAGTGAGTTTACCCACGCGGCCGCTAGAGCGGAGAGCTCTGGAGATCTTTTTGACACTAGGCTCCGATTTTAAGTCGGATTCCACCTCACCATCCATGGTCGACAAGTGTCAGCTCATCAATTACTTCAGAATGCATTCCACTTACTCGAGAATGAGTCGGCCTTGGCTTCCCCTTCGTTCTTGCAAATGTTCTCATTGTCTTGATAAATGGCTTCAGACGTGTTTCATGCCAAAGTACGCTTCCCAAACTGGGAAACCGACATACAATACCGCGTGAGACGTAACTTCACCAAAACTGGTGTAGGTAGGGCAGTCGCGCAATCAGCACGCACACTCTGTTGCGCCCTTATGCTGTTGCGCCGTCAGATAAACCTATCAAGCTGCTACGCCGCTAGCTGGAGCTATCAAGCTGTTGTGTCACTCCGCGATGTCGTGCTCAGATTGGCCGCGCTTTCAACGCATACCCATTCCCTGGCTCCACGCTGCTAGATCTCGGGCTCACGATGTTCTCGTCGCGGCGCAGCTAGTAAGCTATTCTTACGCCGCTGGATTAAATGCTATTCTGATCTTACTCGCTTAACGTAATTGCCTAGTCGCGGAATAGCTTGCCCTGACGGCTTGACCGCTTGCCCCCAAGCGCATAATCGGATGCCTGACGCTAGTTGCTCAAACGCCTGGCCGTCTGCGCCGATGGCTTCATGGCTTCATCGCTTGTTCGCTCACGTTTGCTAGAACAAGGTGGTGGTGGGCAGGCTGGAACATTACGAGGCGCCACGAGGCGCCACGAGTAATCGTTCGCAAAGTCAGAAGAACAGACGCGGTCGTCTCCCACGGACAGCGCGGGGGTGATACAGTTAGACCAGACCTTGCCCATCTTTTGTTTATAAAAAAACCCAGAACCCCCCCCCCCCACACTTTTAGCAACATTTTAAAACAGCGCCCCAAAACAGCACATTTTCAAAAATCAACATTTCAAAGCAGGTAATTTCCTAGTAAGTTCATCCATATTTTGAAAAATAAATGTTAAAAAATAAATTTTACAAAATTTTCAAAAATATTATTCCAAAAATTATGATAAATTATTTTACAACAAATATTATCACAAATTTTGTAGACATATTATGGGCAAGGTCTGGTTCATTCGTTTTTGTGGGGGGCACCATTCTTCTTTAATTCTTTCTATTATTTTATCACACGTTATTTCATTATAAATATTACTTCCTATTTGTTTTCTAAACATTCCCATTATGCCAATTGCATGTGTTATTGTATATCTAAGTTCGTCAATTCTATACTCATAATTTAAAAACTCATTTAAAAAATCAAAGTCATTATCGATCAATACATCATATTTTAAACGTTTAATATTAAAAGACATATTGTATAATATTTTTACCATACTATAATACTTAAAAATAAAATCATTATCATGTCCTTCATCATCGCCCTCATATAATAAATTACCAAACTCTTCTATAGTTAAGAAATTATTCATTTCAATAAACACAAATATTTCTAAATCATCATCAAGAGTCTCATTATTTATAATATCAATATCTTTGTTATTCATATCATCAATTTTGTTTATAATGCTATTGCAATTATTGCATATCATGTATTGACAAATATTATTACAAACGCCATTTGTTTAACCCCGTTCAATTGGTAATTTTAGCATCTCACAGTCTTCACATTTATAACTCATAAACTTTGTTTTCAATATATTTTTAGCATCAGTATCATCACGGACTGTATCACTCATCACACTATATAATAGTATTATAAAATATGTCTTTAAATACTTTTTCCAAGAATTTTAATTTTAAATTAAAATTAAATTAATAAATTACAATTAAATTAGGTTATGTAGATAGAATTTTATAATTTAAGTTCAAGATAATAATTTAATTGATGACTATTAAATTGTGTATATATCTTACCTCTTTCATGCATCATTTTTGAAATACTATTAATATCTCTCACTGTATTTTTAACATTAAACTTTTTATTTTCAATATATGTTTTAGTGTCTTCTTTTACATCAAACCCTTCCCTACTATGATAAGTCAACATCCATAATATACCTTCAATAATTTTATATTTTTCTTACTGATTTTCAGAAATACTCTAACATAACTATAAGGTGGTCTTCCATACACAGTTAAAAATATTAAAATCTCGTCTTCTACATTTCTTTCATCTATTTTTTTAATCTCCAAAACGTTTTCTATTATATTTTGAGATCGCCGCCATCTTCTACAAGTTCTACATACATCTTCTTCGTCCAACGCATAATCAATAATATCATTCACTATTCCATTATGTAAATTCAATTTATACAATTCCATATTTTCTTTTTTAAAGTGGCAACAATCATAGCATTTTTTATTGATATAACTATTGATTTTGGCTTTCATCATCTCACTATATAATATATATATATATAGGTAATATTTCTTTAAATGCTTTTTACAAAAATTTTTAATTTTAAATTAATTAAATAAATTAAAATTAAAATTATATTATCATAATTAAATTAAAAGTTAGAATCATTTACAACTACAATTACATAATTTACAAAATGGGATGATATTTTCTATTGTATGAGTTAATTCATTATCTTTTCGTTGTGCTGTTAGATTTGTAATGGTATTACCATTTTTCATATCAATAGTAAAACCACATCCGCAGTAATTACATTGATTATTTATATTATCTAAAAACCATTGAGTATTTACATAACCTTCTCTAGGTATGCTTCTTTTTGCTTTCCTGTCTTGTTCCTTGTAATTCAAAATTTTCCTTTCAAAATAACTCATAATACATTATTGATTAAATACATCATCAACATCTTTTGTATATTTATAAAATTTGACTTTGTTTAAATCTCTACACCTTGTAATTGCTGTCCATATCCATTCTGGATAATTCTTTACCAAAAAATGGTTATAATCAAAAATTGTTATGGCATCATCAATGCTACTACCTTGGGCAGAATGACATGTAGAGCAAGCAGCAAGTATAAAATTGCTTCTTATTTTAGCAACTTCTGCGGATTGTAACATTTCGGTTTTGACATTTTTTAATGTAAATATTCCATCACTTCCAATATGAACTATTTTATATTTGAAATTTACATTAAAAACTGACGTTTTAGTTTTAGTATATTCTCTACAAATTAAAAATTATCCTACTTCATATTCATCTTTTCTATTTTCTAATTTTCTAATTTCATTTGATACATTTTTACAAGTTGTATTCAACAATGCTATGTTGTTTTTGGAACTACTTATGTCTGTGGTGTATTCATTTTTTCAATAATAGCTTTAATTGGTAATTTATTAATAAAAATATCAGATTTTATATTCTTGAGTTTATCTTTATCTTCCTGTGTGTTAAGTCTCTTACATTCTTTCAATATTATATTATGTGTAAAAATATTATCTATAATATTGTCAGTGTATAATTCATAGTCTTGAGTATTTGTTATTTCTTGCACTGGTTTTAATTGCTTGGTGTCTCCTGTTGCTATTATAATTTTGTTGTGCTTATTTTGCTCTACAAATTGTTTTATTCTCCAGTATGTATTCAAATTACTAAAACAGATTTCTTCAAATACTATCACATCAAAACCTGTAAATCAAATGGTTCTAATTTTGCATCGCCGTGGTTTATTCCAAAAAACTTATGTATAGTCATTGCTTCACCTTCAAATGCCTGTAATAATGTATTAGTAGGACAAATAAAAATTACCTTATAAGTGTTATCAACCATTTTTTGACTTATATATGATTTTCCTGTGCCCGGTAGTTCGCCTTTAATCATAATAGGGTCATTCTGTTCAACAATCTCTATAATGTTACCAGTGTCATACTCATCTACAATATCAATAGTTTTACTTTCATAGACTGGATTTTTTGTTCATTATTTACAACGTTAAATTTTACTGTAGGTAAATTAATTTCATCTCTCTGCTTTGAAACTTTCCAACCTCCTATATCATCATGAAATTCTAATAATTGCTTTGTTTTTTCTTCATTGCATGTATCAATTACAAAAGCATCTGTTTTTACACTATATACATTAATATTATTAGTTATTAGTGTCTTAAAGTCTTGGTTCATTTTAAAATTGTGATGTTCTAAAAGTAGTTCATTAATATATTTACATCCGTTTCTTAATACTGCCTTATCCTTCAAATTCAATATATAATATGATGCCTTTACATCCCATTCATCCTCATCAAATCCATAATATGTTGTAGTTGCACCTCCTTCGTCGTCATATTCGGTATCATTTCGGGATATTCGCTTATAATATGCGATAACTTATTAATTTTACCTCCGTATTCTGTTTGATATTGGACTGCTTCATCAATACTTTTAAATAAAATACTTTGATGTGCTGTAGCACCTCCCTTTTCAAATAATCCACATTTGCTATTAACTTTTTAACTAGTTTATCTAATGCTTCGTCATGTTCATCTACATTTGTTTGTAAAGTTCATTAATAATATTTGTATATTCAACCTTATGAATAAATGAAGGTTGTTTATAATATAAAACATTGGTTTTGTGTGTCTTATTCTCGTTGATGAATTCCTTCAAAAACTTGCCATATAATAGATTATACTTTTTTGTTGAAAAATAAGTTGTGATTACAACTTATTACAATGTTTCTAATTGCTTGTTTTAATTCATCAGGATTTAAAAACAAACTTAAATCATGTGTTTTACGAAATTCTATATAAGTAGCAACGTCAATACCTTTACTATATGCAAAAGAAAATATCATCTGCTTGGTGTGTTGGTTTTCTCTATTAGTTCCTGAATGCTGTCCATTGTTGTTTTTAATGGTCTTACATTTGTATCTATAGTTTCAACATAATATAAAGCTAATTCATGGAGTTCATCTATTTCAATTTCATCGTTGTATTTTTTCCAATGGTCAAACTGGTTAAATACTGGTATTTCCATAATATTTAAAAAACCTTTGGTAAATGCTTTTTTTACATCTATTTCTGTTTTATAAACTAAATTAATATTACTCAATAATAACCCCGAAGGTGCTATACTTCTTGTTTCATTTAATATTTTAATATCAATGTCGTTATAAAAGGATTAATGTGATGACATGAATAAGGATTTATTGAAATTAAACATTGCTTTGTTCTTATTGTTGTATGTCGTTTCATTGCTAACTGCAATCCATCCATCGCCGGAAGATTTTATTAAATTTTGAATTTTTATGATATATGTTATCTTGTTCAATCTTAATCTTATTTCATCAATAATACCCGTGTATTTAATTTTGGGTTCATATCCAATATTCAACAACTGGAATAATAATTCTGCCAAAAAAATCAGGCACTAAATATATCTCTTTTGTTTTATCATCAGTTTAAATTTTAAGTATATCATCTATACATTTAATCATTTTGTATTGTGGTGGTTCTTCTCTTTCATTTATATAATAATCAGTGTGTGCCTTTATAGTGGGTAGTTTTGTTATTAATTGCTTCTGTTGTATCTTACTTAAATCATGGTTTAATGTGTAAATATGGTTATTCTTCACCATTGTGTAAAAGGTTTTTATATGGTGGTTTCTTTTTTCTGGTTCATATTTATAAATAACTTCATTTACAAAATTGAAAATTCTAACTTGAATACTAAACTTTTTGAATACTGCTTCCATTTCCGTAATTGTCGCGCCAGTTTCACTGAAGTTTTCCCTACCTATGATTTCAATAATGTTTTCTCTGGTTAGTCTGTTGCGGGTTCTTTCGTTCATGATTGTATCACTGTAAAAATCAGTTAATGAATTTATCCAACATTCATTCTCTATATAATTACCTTTCTTGATTGCCTTTTGTATAGTGCCCTCACTCATTTTAATAGGTGTGTGTAAATATTTATGATGCATTGATACATTTGTAGCATCCCTTAAGTTTTCGGTTAATATATTAAACTTTTCGCCGTTTTTATTCATCCTTTCTACTGATAATATTTTGACACATTCAATATCATTATACAATTCTGTCATTTCTCTATATACTTCATTAAAATCTTCATCTGTTGTTAATAGATTTAGTGTGTCTTAAAATTCGTTATTTGGTGTATCGCTATTGCTTCCACATTGTATATCTGAGTTGCCTAAGTACTGAAATATCCTTTTTCTTATAATATCTGTTGAAATTGTTCGTGCTTGAATTGTAATATTAAAATTATCATAAGTTTTTGTGCAAAAATTCATTAGTCTGCGTTTAAAAGCGGGTTTAGATTGTATCTTTGTACGTTTGCTTTCCTCTCTTGCTGTATACAACATAAATTGAATAAAATAAGTTTTTGTTTTATATCTCGCACTCAACTCATTACCTTTTGGTTTCCTATATTGTTTAATCCCTGCTTCATCTTCTTCTTCGTTTTTTGCTTTTGCTTCTGCCATTCTTTCATTTAATGGTTTTGTATCCTTGATCTTTTTGCTATTATCTTTGTATTTTTGAAATGCTTTGTCATAAACCTTTTTGTCTGTAGATGTTAAACCCTTGATATAATTTTCTGCCGTTGCTACATTTGATAACTTTCTTTCAGTATAAAGTTTAATAATCTCATCAACCCTTTTTTTAGTTGCATTATTTGCGTTCTGTGTTGAATTTCTTTTGAGTTTGTTTAACTCGCTTATATTACGCTGTAAAAACTTACTCATAATATAATCTATATATTTATATTATACAATATTTCTTTAAATAACTTTTTTTACAAGAATTTTTTTATAACAAACATTATATATATTTTTTTAAACTTTCAAAATTTCAAATCTTAAGAATGGTCGTGTGTTATGTTCCAAATAAAATAAGATTGTCCTAAAAATGTTTCAACCCTTTCAACTTTATATTTGTAGGCAACCAATTACTACTCCTTTCCTTTTCAGTTATTGCTTTCTTTCTGTAAATCTTCACTTCGTCACCTATGTTAATTTCAGGATATTTCCGGGTTCTAGTTGCTTCGGTTGCCATTTTCATTTTTACTTTATAATTGTTTTTCTTCTTCAATGCTTCCGCTGGTGTCATTCCTACGCTTGAATGTTCCATTTTATTATTATAAGTTGTTAATATTTCAAAATTATAATCTATCCATTGTATATGTTCCTTTCCTTCTTGTTCATCTTGTTCAACCCTTTTATATAACATATCTTTGTAGGTGCGTATAAAACGTTCTGCAAAATTAGGATGTCCTCTTGTGCGGTATGGTTCTATTCCTTCTTCTTTGAAATAATCTTCAACTGTTTTATTACATAAACTGCCTTCCTCGTCGCTATAAATAATTTCTGGTTTGCCTTTCATTTTCTGCATTCCTTCCATTACTCCCGCTAATATGTCAGGTGGTTGTTTTGATTTAATAGGTATTACTGTAGAATATCTGGTAAATATATCAATTAAAACCATCCCTACTTTAAATTTTTGATTGGGTATGTCATTAATAAAAAAACCTAATTGAAATTCAAAATATGGATGTGGAGCAACAAATGAATTTGTGCCTCTTAATTGCTTCTTCTGTTCTATGTTCTTTTGAAACCATTCTTTAACATCGTTTAAGGTTATGCTTTGTTCTTTTTGTTTAGCATCCTTGTAGGTTGTCGCAATGCTTCCATACCCGCTTTTGTCATGATAGATTTTACGAACTATATCATTTTTATTAATATTTGCCATATTAATAAATGTGATATTATTTTAAAATATCGCTTGTTGGTCAATCTTCCAGAAATAAAATTCCTTGAAATCATCAATGCTATGTATATTACAATGTCTAAAAGGTATGATATTTACACCTAAATAATATCTTAATATTAATTTAATACTTGTTTTAACTAAATACCACGAGCGCCATTGAAGTTTGTTTTTGTTTATTTCTTCTTGAATTGTTCTACTAAACCCATTCCATACAAAATATTCTTTGTAAGCATTCTCAATATACATTACAATAAAATATTTTTTAATATTATGAAAAGTTCTTCTATTTACTAATTGCTTCAATGTTTTTAAATCACCCTTATCAAAATATTCAGGTAATAAAGATTTACTAACCATTCTTTTAAATTCTTTGATGGCGGTAGGAAATGGAAATAATTTAACCAAAATATATAACTGTTGTTGTTCAGGGTGTAGTGTTTTAAATTCATTGTCATCTAATATACTATGAAATTTACAACAGTTTTTACATTGTAAAAACTTACTTATATTGATACAATGTTCGCTCAATACTTTTTATTGAATGTTTTAACTTTGCTCTTTTCAGTTCAACAGTCCTCACACATACTCACCATATAATAGTATTATAAAATATTTCTTTAAATACTTTTTTACAAGAAATCTTTTTTATAGTAAGATGTCTATATATTTTTCCTAGATTTATGGCTTCAAATCCCCCACACAGGGGGAATGAACCCCCCACACAGGAGGGAATGAACCCCCCACACAGGGGGGGATGAACCCCCCACACAGGGGGGAATGAACCCCCCACACAGGGGGGAATGAACCCTCCACACAGGGGGGAATGAACCCCCCACACAGGGGGGAATGAACCCCCCGCACAGGGGGGGAACAGCAAAACAGCACCTAATTTCAAGATTTTCAGGCAAATCCTCCGCTCTGGGGGGAATGAACCCCCCGCTCTGGGGGGAATGAACCCCCCGCTCTGGGGGTTTCAAAACCTAAAAACCCAAAAATGCACCAAATATTTATTAAAATATGAAAATTTTAATGAATATTATTTAAGATATTTAAATTTTAATAAATACTGTTTATTCAACTGTTATAATTTTATATGTTTGCGCCTTATATTTTCTGGGTTTTGTATTCTGTAAATCTTCTGGTTTATTTTCATAATCAATATCTTTTAAATTAATTTCTCCATTTTCTGCAATCTTGTCTAATTTCTTTCTTCTGTGAAATCTTATAGCACTTGCCCTTTTAATTTCCATAAATTATTTTTCGTGTCTCCTTCTTTGATAGCAGAATCTGTTATATAGTGCAAGTTGTTCCTTTATTTGTTCCAGTGTCATATCTTCAGGTTTAATGCTCATTATATTTTGTGTTATATTATTTTATTTCTTTAAATACATTTTACAAGATTTTAAAACTATATGTTTTATTTTTGAAGTTTAATATCACTTCTCGCATAAATATTATTTAGACTTGTCTTTTTCTTTTTCTTTTTGAAAACTTCATTTTCCAAATATTCTACACGAGCAAAAAGTTTTGTTAAAGCATCCCAACTAATACATGCCATTCTGTCATAACACATTGTTAAGTATTCTCCTGTATCATTTACAATATTATATTTAGGATTTGTGTATTGTTGAACATCTTGAGCAATCCATCCTAATTCATTTTTTAGTTTTTTGATTTTAACAAATGTTTTAATCTTAATGTTTTTTACCATATTCATAGTATCATCTTCTACATCTTCTATATTATCTTTCAGTCTCTTATCACTACTTAAATTAAATCCATTATATGATGAAAATTGAGTATCGTCCAATTGTAAATATTTAGTGCCACCAATATAACTATCAATAGTTGTTGATGCTTCCAGTCTTAATACGGCATCACTATTCAAATGTCTGAAATACATTTTATGAGCAATTCCAAAAGTCATATCGCCGTCCATAGTAATTCGCTATTACTTCCGCTATTCAAAATAATTTTATTATCAGCATATGTTGCAGATAATCCAACAACCAAATTAATAGAGTTTGAAGTGTTGCTATTCCTGATTATTAAATCATTTGTATCGACATACATTTCAGCATTACCAATTATTAGTTTTGATGTGTTGCCAAATTGAACATTGCCACTCGGTGAATTTTGTAAGCATAAAGTATTTCCTGATACTGACTGAACTTGGTTGACTTCAACTTTCTTACCAGAAACCATTGTTAAATCGCCGTTTGTATATACATCACCTAATACATCAACTGGTTTATTGAATATGGTTTTTGATACAGCACCATCACACATAAAATATTGATTAGAAGAATTACTAACATCGCCAACGCTAACAGCAACAAAATTATTATGCGCCATATATAAACCTTCTGTAGCATCTGGTGTATATCTTCGTATTGAACCATTGTTATTAAATTTAAAAATGAACCATTGTTAAGACTAGTTGCTTTATCGGTTCCTATAAATTGTACAGCATCAGTAAACCTCGCTTGACCAGCACAGTTTAAAACATAACCAGTAACACCAACAGCACCTGAACCAAACCGATCCTTAACCCAGACACGACACGACCAACATTAGCATCTCCTATTTGAGTTTCCCATTGACCTCCTGAACTACTCATCCACATTCTGCCATCTCTATTAATATTAAATTCTCTGTTAAACATTACAAATTGAATGTGTAATCCATTACTTGGCGCCCTATAATTATTACAAAATAAAGTGTTGCCGGTAATCATTGTAATAGTATCTTGAAAAGTTGAAGCACTACTAAAATTAACAGCACCTGCTACCGATTGTAGGTTAGTATCTATTTTACCTAATTTTTGTAAATCAGTTGCTAATAAACTATTTATTGTATTTGAATTTTGAGTTATTAATAAATCTTGTGTAGTGTTGTCTGATATGATTGAGGCAAATGTATTACTGTATGCGGTATTTGTATTGAATAAATTAGTATCATTTGTATATGATGTTGATACATCTGCTTGAATAGTTGTTTTTCAGTTGTAGTCCACGAAGCACCGCCACCTGCTTGTAAATTTGCTATATCTGTTAAAATCGTTGTTATTGTGTTTCCGTGTCCTGTTATGTTATTAATATTTGTGTCAATTAATGATATATGCGAGGTTATTGTATTTTGATGACTATTCACAAATGCCATATTACTGCCTACAGTGTTATTTAATATTGCTATTCCGTTTGTGTTTGTTGCTATGTTGCTATCGTGTGTTGTTAATACTGCTAAATGTGATGCTAATGTATTATTATGTCCTGTGATTAAAAACGAATTGGAACTAATACTATTGTTAAAACCACTAATTAAAAATGTATTAGAACTAATATTATTAGCATTTGTGTCAAGTTTAATTGCATTTGCTGATATAGTCGGTAGTATTGAAGTTATGGTTAATCCGTGTGCTGTTATATTATTAAAGTTGCTTGTAATTGTTGCGTATTGATTTACTTGTTCATTAAACATAGTTGTTGATGTTGCGTTTAATTCAGTAATATCTAAAATATTGGCATCTATCTTATTTTTCTGTGCTATAATTAGAGCATCAACTTCTTCAATTGTATAACCTCCAACTAATGATCCTGCTGTGTCTGCTAATTCTTGTTTTGTAGCATAAACACTGCTTAATGTTGATGGTTCTGTTGAATTTGTTAATACTAATTCACTTGCTATAATTCTGTTTGATCCGTCCAGTGATAATGTTGAAAACATAATTATTATATAGTAGGTTGTGTAATAATTATATTTTATCTTTTCTTTCCTCTTGAACCAAATATACCTTTATTTGATGCTTTATATTTTTCTTGCTTCTGTCTCAAATATTCATTTTGCAATAATTGGTAATGCTGCGCTATATTTTGTAGCGGGTTTGGAGGCGGTTGCTGTTGCGGTCTTCTTGGGGGCGGTGTGTTCGCTATTATATTATTTTGTTGCGGTTGTGGTTGTTGACTTTCTTCGTTGTACGCTACTTCATGATCTATCCTTTGAGGTTTTGCTATTGGAACTGCTTTTGGTTTAGGTTTTATAGGTTTAGTTTCTAATGGTCCTTGGCAATTGCGTTCGTGACTGTATCTGTATGATTTTAGTGTTAAAGTTTTGGCACATTTTGGACAGGCTATTTTCTTTTCATTGCGTGCTTGAGTTTTTGAGTTGTTTTTAAGAGGTTCTACAGGTTGTATTTCTTGTGTTGGTTCTGTTATTGGTTCTGCCCTTGGTGCGTCTTCTTCTTCAATTGGTGGTAATTCATTTACTAATTCGTCTGCTTCAATTGTATTAGTAATTTCAGGTTCAACTTCTGACATATATAATATATTATATATTTTGTCTATATATTTTATATATTTTGTCTATATGGACAAATTGAAAAACATGAACATTCATAGTTTGATATTAATATTAAGAATTAGGGGTTTATTCAATTATCTAATTGAAAGAGAATGCTAAAAGAAATGGGAACGGCGTGAAAATCAATTAATTCGTTTCTTGAAGTTGTTATTCTAAAGTGTAGTCTCTTAATATTTTTACCGCCTACATCAATAAAATCTGCGTATATGGGCGCTGTAAAATCTGTTATAACTCCGCCAAGTTGTTGATTAATTTGAACTTTTTTAGTTACTGAACTGCTGAAATTATTAGGTGCTGAATATTTATAATCGCTTAATTGGGGACAATTTATGTATATATTCTGAAAAGGAACTAAATTAAAGTATCCGCTTAACCAAGATGTCGCAGGTTCGTAGGCAATATGATTACTTAATACATAATTAATAGACGTTGGTCTCAGGTTGTCATATTCAAACTGTCCTCTGTTCCATTTGTTATTTACATACGTTTCTAGTTCTTCGTCTGTAGGTATTTTGATTTTGTAATTTAGAGGGTCATTTAATTTAAGTTCCATTTTGCGTTCGCTTTGTCCATATACTGTTAAGCATAAGTCAGGTGTAATATCGTTGAATGCCGCGTTTAATTCCGTTTGTATTTTGTACGATAATTGATTAGCATAATAAATTTCACCGGATACATCAACGGCAGTGCTTCTTAATGAGACATTGGAACTATTTTACAACATAATATAGAAGCGTTCGTAAAACCCTTTCTCTGTTGTATAAAACGGAGTGCTGAATGAACACTCCGTCACGAACATTTTTGTTCTTGGTGGAATTTCAAAGTTTTGGTCAAGTTCTATAATAAAGTCGCTGGTAGAATTACTTTCTGATAATCTGTAGGCACTATCAACATCGATTTTTTTTATATGTTAATCTATCACTCATAAATATAATATACAATAGAAATTATAATATGTTTATTCTTATATGATTGGACGACAATTATTATTAGGTGCTATTGAAGGCAGGACGCCGACGCAAATGATGGCAGGTGTAGCAAGTGATAAAGCATATACGGCAGGTAAGGATTTAATAGAAGATGTATTTTATAACCATAAAAAGAAGTTGGAAGACAAAGTAGGAGCTTTCAATAAACATTTTGATAAGCAAATAATGAAACATCAAACACGTTATGCCGAAGAAATCAATGTTCAAAATAAAAATAAGATTGATGATGTTAAAGGTTTAGACGCCGCGTATTCAAATGTAAATGGAATAACAAGAATAGGCAACACATTATATATTGGTGGCACTGGTGCTAAAACGGGACTAAATCACAAAGTCAATGATGTAATTGCAGATTTGTTTTTTATTCCTACTCATAATGTTCAATTAAGTGAAAGGTATAGGGATGCAATGGAAGATTTAAGTAAAAATCCGGATGTGAATAGACTGGTCGGCCATTCCCTCGGTTCATCCGTTGTTCAAGAAATCAACAACAGACACGGCAACAAATATGCTACTACTGTTTATTCATCACCTTTTGTATCAGGGATTAATCAACAGAAAAACCCGCGATACTTACGATTTAGAAATCGTGGAGACCCAATAGCAATGTTTGATGACGCCGCGATAACTGGAGAAATAGAAAGCAATAATTTATTAGATAAACACAGTTTCAATAATTGGAAAGGTAATGGACTTACTACAATAAATCCTACTACTGATATTTCTAATGGGTTCAACCCGAATGATAATTCGGGTTAAATGCTTCGCGTTTCAATCCTAATTCAACACCAGAACAATAAAATATCAATAATATTAACAATAATGTATAGAAACAAAGACAAACAAAACAAAATTCCATTAGAGAAAAAAACTGACAAAAGAACTTACAAAATACGATAAACAATATAAGAATTTAGATTATGTATACTGTAAAAGATATAGTTGATACAAAAACAACTATTTAATAAATACTATAAAAAATACAACTTCAAATAATTCTACTACAATGCTTCCACAGAAGAAAAATATAAATAATAAAAAGTAAAATCTTAGTTTATCATATAAGTAATGGATAATATAATTGCAGAAAGTGAAACTACAATGATTAACTCGTTAAATTTAATTTTGGACTTCCAGAAACAGCACAATACATCACAGACAGAAGACACGTTAATTATTTTCCATCAGGCAGTAATGTTTATAATCCAAATGCAGGAAACAAAAATATTAGAGAAGACAACACATATATTGATTTATCAAGTATTCGTTTATTTGCAAATCTTCAAAACACTGACGGAACACGAAGCCATTTTTTACGACCGTTAGGAAATTTGTCATCCTTCTTCAGTCGTTATAGATGCACTGTAGGCGGACAACAGGTTCAGGATATTATTGAATACAATAGGCACTGTGAGTTGTATAATTCTTTTAAAAGTCAAGATGCCCGAGATATGGACGATTTAGAAAGGAGCGCTAATCCTCGTTGGGATGATGACTGGCGACATACATATGCTACTGGACTGGCAGAAATGTTAGATGTCAATACAAGAACTGACCCTACAGCAGACCCCGAGGCAGTTACATTTCCAACTACAAAAGACCATAACAACTGGGGAGATTTAACAGCACGATATACTCGCCATTCATTAGCAGGAATTCCTGGTGGCAGTTATATGAGATTAGGGCATAAACCAGTATGCGGACTGTTAGAAAGCAATTATTATTTGCCTCTTCGTTATGCTCCACTTGAACTGGAATTTACAATTGTATCAGATGAACATATACCAGTAGTTACGCCTTTCAACGTGACTGATGTCAATACTCAAAATGATGCCAAAGGCTATTATTTCACAACTGGAGACACCAGCACCTCGTTTGAATTGAATAACGTAATCATTCGCGCCGAGTGCATTACTTTGGATCAGACGGTCAACAATAATATAGTAAAACATTTGTTAGAGGGTCAAAGTTTGAAATTAGTACTTCCAATGTATCACACTATGACACGATCATTCAACGCGGCAGGAACTGAAATTAATATGAACATTGTTAAATCCGCTTCTAAATTAAATGGTTGTTTCATTACTCTCTATCGCCCACCAAGAGCAGGTGTGGATGCTGATAATAAAAAAAATACTACAGACACGATAATATTTATAAGAGATGGAACTATTTTTTACAATCCTATCATTCAAGAATCTTTGACGGTTTTAACCCAGATGCTGTTGATGGTGATGGTAATCTTACCCGTGCGCAATTCCGCGGTAAAGGCTTTCAAAATCCTGAATTAGATTTAACGTGGCAATTACAAATCAACAACAAGAAATATCCAGAGTTTGAATGCCAGAGTCTCGCAGAGAGTGCCTACTACCTCCGAAGAACATTACACTATTTGAACCCTGACCAAGACGCCTTTAGCATTTCATATAAACGCTACAGAGAAGACAAGACGCTACAAATGAAGTTAAGAAACTCACAGGAAGCAGCAGTAGCATTTAGAAAACACATTGAAAAAGGACATGCCAGAGCAAATTATCAAAATGAATTAGACAGATTAACAATGGAACTACACCGCCCAAATCTACCACATAGCACATTAGAGCACCTACGAAAAAGAATTGAAGAGTTAAAAAAATCATTTACTTAAAATATACTGATATAATATGATTTTAAACAATAAAATACTATTATTAATACTATTTTTCACAAAAATATTATTAATACTATTTTCTAATTAATATTATATTGGTATGACAACAACCCAAAGTCTAGAATTAACAAATCCATACGCAAAATTTGGATTGAAACGACGACCTACTTATGAAGAAACCGCTAACCTAATAGGCGAGAACGAACAATTAACAGGAAAACTGCCTAACAGAGATGCTACATTTTTTAAATCAAGTCCTCAGGGTAGTTTTTTTGACGGGAGCGACCATTTAGAATTATTGAAAGACCAACAGATGAGAATATTAGACAGGCAGATGAGAGAGATAATGATGAAGCAGGAAGCACACAGAAACGGGCACACTTATGCAGTGCATAGGATGAATGCAGAAACACCATTAACCAGAAACGCAGAAGCAATAGAAGATGAATATGATTTTTCAACACCACTGCAAACATCAAGACAGCACGAGGCAGTGGTAGATACAAGACTGCAAGAACTAGCAACAGCAACAAAAGAAAGAGTAAATGAAGTGAGTCAAGCAATGGCATCAAATTTAAGAGATATGGGCGGAACAATTTTTCAATGAATGTTAGGCAATAGGCAATCAGCACCAACACAAGCACCACCAACAAGAGCAGACGATATTCAAACAATGGCATTAGAAGATGTTAAATTACCACAGGAAGCAGTAGATGACAGTTTTTATGGATCAGCGCCACCAATTCAACAAGCATCAGGAGCATCATCACAGCAACCACCGCCATTACCGAGAATGCCATTATTCAAAACAACACTGGATAATACTATTAGTCCCGCTTACTGGAAAGACAACCTTAATTTAACAGCAAATGATATTAAATTTCAATTTTATTTAAGAGGAATTCAAGTGCCAGAAGAAAGCGAAATACAGGAAGAATTGAAACACAAGGGCAGAGGCAAGGTGAGAACATACAAAGAATATTTAGTAGATATGATTTTAGACACTATTGATAATGGCGGGTGGATAGTAAATTTAAGCAAGAGTAGAATAGAAGATCTCAAGGCAAGTTTTAAGGGTAAAGGCAAGAAATAATATATAAATAATTATAATGATAATATTAACTAAAAACATACTGAAAAGAAAGAAGCAGAAGTTCAATGATAAATATGATCACGACAGTTTTACAATACATAACCTAACAAAACCAAACACTTCAACAACAATACAACCACCGAAATTGATGAAAAAGTGCATACCAAGAGAATTTATTGACATTGCAACCAACACAGATACTATTGCTACGGAAACCAGACAGACTGACGAAATGTTATACAATGATGCAAATCAGCAGTTAAATATGACATTTGAAGCGTTTAAGGTAAAGGAAAACCAGGACAATATGTTTAAAATAATGCTTAAAAACTTTTGGCACAACACACACAAGAGAAATGAACCAACAAGAACACAAGCAACACAAACACTCAAAAACCAACGCGATGCAATGGTGTCAGCATTCACTACAATGCTCGACAACAACAAACCACCAGAACCATTGCCAAAGAAACCACCAGACGAGGAGGACAGCGACGAAGAAGAAAAGAAGTTCAAATTGACAAAAATGATAGAAATAATGCGACACAACGGCGCTACAGTAGCAGATATCATATTAAACGTATCGCACAGCGCAATTGCAACAACTATAAATATTGCAGATTTAGTCAATCAGACAACGGCAGGACATGCACAAAGTAGCAGTAGTTCTTCTAATGAAATTATTAGTGTTCATAGTTCTCCACCTATTACTGTCCATAGTTCTTCATCTGAAAGTCCAACAGAAATACCAGCGCCAACTGAAGACGAAGAAGAAGAACCACAAAAAGAGTATGTTGAAAAATTAAAATCTAAATAATATTATATATAATGGGTATTGGTCAAAGTAAAAATAATGAAAATAATAGTTTGGAAGACATTAAGAATTTAAGTATAGATGAAAAAACACGAGCAGACACTTTAATTATTAAATCTCTTCAAGAATGTGTGGCACGAATTGAGAAACTAGAGAAAGAAAAATCTGACAAATTAATATATAAACTTCCTGCCTTACAATTTTGCAATGCTTCGTTAATTTAAATCAATAATATTAACATATAATAATATTATTAATTGCTATCATAGTCTGTCATTTTATCCTCTGGTATTGTTGTTGAAGTAGTACTACTTATATCATCTATTAAATCTTATTCATCAACAAAATTATTTTGAAATCTTAATAATTCCTCGTCCGTTGCCCTCCTTTTCAATGCCTTATAAAGTTTATGTATCCAAGAATTAGTATGAAAATTATAATTACCTCTACGATAGAATCCACCACATCTACATAGTTTCATTGACATACTTTTATGTTATATTAAATTAGAATATCTTTATTCATCATTCGTAATTTGAAACGCCTGTTCAAATCTGATATGAAACATTGTGTTAATGTCTTTAGCATTCATATTCACGTAGAAGAAACTATAAGGTGCGTCATTAACGGCTTGATGATACATATCTAATAATTGCTGTTTATCAACAATGGCGCTATTTTCTTCAATAAAACTCATTAACTCACTTGCATTTTTCAACCTAAAAATATATAATGAACTGGTATTTAAACGAATGATAGGCGCTAAAACATTATATTTTTGTGTTGAACAAACTACACTTACTGCATCGTGCCTACCTCTTGCAAATAATCCATGTAATAATTTACTATATCTAACAAATTTAGGATCGTCGGCATGATTAGTAAAAATGTTAAACTGTTGTACGAGATGATAAAAACTATTGACCAGAAACTTGATGCAAAGGCATACGAACCAAAAAATAGCAATGAAGAGAAGGAAAAGATTGATAAGATCTTTGAAAAGAAAGGGATAGGCAGACCCAGCGGTGATTATGACACGAAGCGTAAAAAATATTGTGATATGTTAAATAAAGGACAAATCAAAAGTCCAAAAGAACAAACATTAGAATATTATAAACTAATTAAGGGCGATGATGGTAAATATGTAATTGTTGAAAATTAAAATATAAATAATTCTAATAATATGAATTTATTAGAATTATTTTCAGGCAGTTGGAACGATTGCGAAGTCATTAGGTGTTAATGTAATATCATTGGATTTTAAAGAGTGGATTTAACATAATTTAAACATTTAGTTTTAAAAGTTTATTTTTATAATATAGCATATATGGAAGGAAAGGTTGAAAAAATGCTAATAGAGCTGGTTGAAGACGTCTCTGACAGTTTGACTTTAATAGCGCGGAATTTAGACAGAATAGCAAACAAAATGGAAAGCAAACCAACTTTCAATAGCAACAATAATAATTATCAGTCAAAAGATGTTGATAGAGACAGTAGCGAATACAAAAACAAGAAACGTATTTATATTACTAAAATTAATAATAAATCAAGAAAAGAACCTAAACCAAGTAGTTTAGAATACTACCAAATCAAGTATAACGAAGAGAAGAAACTTTATGAATAATTATAAAAAACGAATGAACCAGACCTTGCCCATGATATGTCTATAAAATTTGTGATAAAAATTATTGCAAAATAATTTATCATAATTGTTGGAATAATATTCTTTGAAACGTTTGTACAATTATATTTCCGAAAATTATATATATATATATATATATCTAAAAAAAATGAAAACATATTAATTGTTTAAATTGATTTTTTTTTAAAAAAAAAAAAAATGTAAAAAATATTTCTAAAAATTTATATTTTAAAATATGGATGAACTTACTAGGAAATTACCTGCTTTGAAATGTTGATTTTTGAACATGTGCTGTTTTGGGGCGCTGTTTTAAAATGTTGCTAAAAGTGTGGGGGGGGGGGTCTGGGTTTTTTAATTAAAAAAAGATGGGCAAGGTCTGGTCTAACTGATACCAGCGTTTCGGCAAATGCCATGGCCACAAAAAGAAAGACCCTGGCTACAAAATTCAAAAGCAGAAAGGCAAGCCTCTTCTTTCCAGGGGCAAGGCTTGTCGAAATGGCAGAAGCATTCTTTTGTCTTGAGCCAAATGTATAACACACCACCATTTACCGTTGACTCCCAACACGCAACCATCAAAAGTGACTGAAAGCCGACGTCTTCTGCTGATCCACACGGATATCTCAGGGGGCGGCTAGTCTGCACAGAGGTGTGACCGCTCAAAAGACATCTCGCTACCATTGAGGAGACAACTGTCTGCACCCCGAATGAATGATCTAAGCATCTTCCTTGATTTTTTCTGGACTGACTTACATTGTGGGATGCACAACGGAGACACGTAATGCTGCAACCCACATGCAGCGCAAGCTACTACGCACATGGCTGTTACCTTGCTGAAAGGGACTGATTCAGTAAAACCGTATCACCTCCCCAAGTTGAATTGGTCCCAAATCCAACCTTGTGCGGGATGCCTTTGCCTTGTGCTTTTTGGGCATCGTCCACGCGCGGGGTTTGACCGACCTCACTTGAAGCCAAGCGGGGCCCCCGGCGCGGCGACTCAGCTCCTGCAACGCCAGGTCACTGAGATGCGCCACCTGGGCCCAGCGATTCGCGATGACGCTTGCTTAACAAAAACCGAGGGGTTGAAGAACAAACAAACAAATAGACCAATCAACTTCATGAAAGCCACTGTCCAAGGAAAGACCGTCTGTGTGTGTGTGCATTGTTTGGCTGGAATGGGGGGGGGGGGGAGGCATACCAGAGATTCCAGTTTTATATGTCTTGTGAATTGTGCCGATTCGAAGGGAAGCAAGCCATCATTTTTGCTGGGTGTCCCCAAATGTTGAGACAAACCCATGCCGCTCAAACAACTGCAGTTTTAAGTAAGTTTTGACATTGCCAGCGAGGAGTGAAAAGCATCGCATCAGCTGACCAAGCTTGAGATAACAAGAGTGGCAGCAAGTAAGACCTCTGCAAAGCTCCTGGCCCACCGCCCATTCCATCGTAACCAACAAGCCATGTAGAGAAATGATGTCATCTGGGCCCAGGTGTCAACGCCAACCCTACGTACCCCTCAACATTGCCCAGAACAATTGTTCCCACAGCAGCTGCACCGACTCATCTTTTTCAGCGCAACGCAGCGACGAACGCGGGGACAAGACCGCACTCCCGCCGGAGGCGTGAACATGGGACGCAAACTGCACATCACCGCCGCCGCCGAAGGCGTTGCCCCAACTTGTTCTTGGCGGACTGCAGGGTCCAGCGCGCATCATCAAGGGGAACGTTCACCTCAGTTGCAAGCCACTCGATGTTGAGCACTGCGTATGGAGCCTCTCAAACAGCAGCCTCTCAAACAGGAGGGCAGGCGAAGATTCGGCTGTTGCAGCCTGCGTGCGTTCCCCCCTTAGCAGCACAGCACGTCAAGCAAGTCACATTGCAATGGTCGCAACACTCGCGAGTCCCTTCAACCTCGAGTCCGGCAGCTGCCAAGTCTTCCAGCACTTGGCGGCCGATGATGTTGCCGCCCCGGGTCAACTCGTCAGCGACTTGCGCGTGCAAACATTTCACCTCAGTGGAGTTCGAGTCGAACCTCATGTTGGCCAAACCTGTCTCCATGATGAGGTCCACCACTTTGGAGCCCATCCTTCACGGCTTGGAGCTTGCACTCGGCAAGAAAACTTGAAAAAGCCACTATGGACATCGAAAGAAAATCCACGAAATGACAAGGCCCACACTGGGCCGTCGGCCCCGAGCGAGCTGTCCTCCGGCTCACAGCGGCCACGTCCTCCTCTCGTCCCGCAAGCAACTGCCGGCGCAGCTCCCGGTGACCCTCGTTGGTGCGCAGCAGCTGCTGGCGCCAGACAACGTCCTCCTGTTGGATCGAGGCGTTCCCTTGTAGCCATTGTAGCGTTCATACTAAGGAAAACTGAGAAGACAGGCCAGGACAATCAATGGAAGGCGGGCAAATAGATACTTAGACTGACGAATGCAGAAGAAACTCGAAATTGACACTTGCTGGCCACGGCCAAGCTCTGAGCGATTGTGCGCAAAAGCAACTGGTGCCAAGACCTGCTTTACAAACATGTGTGCTTGGCCGCGCTGATTCTCCCAGGTCCAACGATCATCACTGTTTGATTCCAATTGACTCAAAGTAACCTCCACAGTCCTCCGCACGGGCGTTGTAGGCCCTCAGCGCGCCCTCGCGCTCAAAGCGGTCGATGGCCGACACCAGTAGCGGGCAGGTGAGGCGCACCAAATCCCCCAGCCGCCCGTGCCACAGGGGATCCGTGAGCAGCGCCTCGAAGCAATGTCACCCGGATTTTCCAAACATGGGAAGCCTAGGCGTACTAGGCATACTAGGTGTACTAGGCGTACTAGGCGTACTAGGAATACTAGGCACGCTAGGCGTACTAGGCGTATTAGGCGTGCATGTATTGTAAATGTAGGCATATTGTGGAACAGCCCGATAGCCGCAGATCATTTTTGGCTCCCAAGCTGGTGCGCCTGAGGCCAGCCGTGCCGGCAGCGATGGCCCGCGGCGGCTGACTGCCAATCCCAGGTCCGGTTCCGCAGGAAAAGCTGCCTCTAGCGCAGGGATGTCTCGCAAAAGCCGGACCAGGCAACAGTCCAAACTTCCAAACTTCCAAACTTCCAAACTTCCCATCTCGATCCTCACTGATCCCTTTCGTCCCTGTTTTTCTGTGCGTGGAACAAGTCCGTGCTCCACATGCTGGATTGCCTCTCCTTCATCCTTCTTTTCTCATTCCAAACTGTTACAAAGTGACAGCTGTGGGATTTAAGCCCACGCAGCTTGGGCTCCAGCACCCCGTTAGACCACTCAGGCAAACTGTCCTTGCTAAAAATACTGCAAAACTACAAATTGGCTCTGCTCAACACGGCCGAACGTTGGTGTGCAACACCCTCTTGGTGCCCCCAGCCGCTGCTCCAGGCAGGCTATGTCTGCCTCGCTCAGGGGAGTGAGGCGCTGCGGAAGCTCGCGTGTCCCTGGCCCGCAGAACAAGCAGATTTGATGCGACGCCAGCCAGAGCGCAGCCAGGCTGGGCAGCGCCCAGCGTGCGCGGGGCATCGCATGGGCTACCTTTGGGCCCGAAGCCTCCGAACTGCATGTGGATCGAACTGAAACACGAAAATGCTGCAGGCAGTTAGGCAAAGTGCAAAGGCACGGCGCCATGTCGAAGGTCGGGTCTGGGGCGCTGACAATGATGGATCCTGCCTGCGAGCAAACGCCCCTCGTCTGAGCATGCACCTCATCGCTCCGAACAGCAATTGAAGCCACGGGAAATGGTCACGTCCAAAGATGGCTCCGGCCTGAGTTGCCCACGCGCGCCGCTAGCAATTCTCTCGTGTCTCAATTGCAGATATTTGCAGGGTGTATTTGTGTGCACGTGGCAAAAGGGTCTGGGAACGCCGTGGAGCCTCCACGGCCACCGCCAGCTCCTGATCTTCCAGGGCATAACCTCCCATGGGAGGGTAGTGAGAGAATTGGGCTACCCTGAGAGAAAGAAGCAAATGGAAGCGTCATTTTTCCGTGTTCGGATGGAGACTAAACTCACCCATGCCCACATCCCTGGCCTTGGTCATTGCTGAAGCTGAAGGGCGGCTGCACCTGGCATCCCAGGCGCGAAGGCAAGGGCTGCCCTGTCCAGAAGCCATGACTGGACGCGCACAGAGGAAAGCTGACTTTTCTTCTGCAAAACATCCGGAGACTTGGGGAGGCAGCCCCTCGGAGCGCCTCAAACTCCGCCGCCACGGCCCTGGAGAGGGCCTGTCGCCGGATGAGTCACGTTCGCACCCCTCCCTGTCCTGATGCCTTCAGTCGAATCTTAGGGGGAACTAAGGATTAAGAGGGGTGTGCGGAAGCTCTCGGCCTGCTGCAAAGCTTCTGGCCGGGTATCTGGCCTCGGCCAAAGCCAGGGGCCCCTACATCACACAAGCAAATGACAAACCGACCCTTGAACAGTCCCTCTGCTGCATTTGTGCAATAAAAGGATCATCCAATTCACGTGCAATGACCTGGGGGCCACCTTTCGGCCAAACATGCATTCACCCGCATTTTTTTTGCCATAACTGAAGGCGAGGAGGGCTCTGCCCAACTACGTCAGTTAAAAGCTCCCGCGGCCCTGGCGGTAGCAGCAAACGCTGCCTCCTGCCCAGCAGCTGGACAGTCCTAGGCAAATGTCCGCGGCGGTTCTACTCTCTGGCCTCTCCCTGCCGCAGCTGCAACTGCGCCATCCGCATGTGGCTTGCCGCGGCTCATGACTCATTTCTGAACAAGCCAAGCATTGCCTCATGGCTGGAAATGTTGAAAAGTCCAATCCCCCCCATGGAACCCATCGAGAATGGAAAACCTGCCCCCCATGCACAGGCTTGACTAATGCAGAAACTTGAAAGGCGCCAACCAATCGCTTGTACGACCCAGTGGTTGCCAAGATGGTAAGCACTAAGACTCAGCAGGCGCAATGCATTCTGGGAATGTGCTCGCGAAACGTGGAGCCCATGCTCCAAGACCAACTTAGCCATCTGCCTACAAAGTCCGGCACCTCAACGGCAGCTAGGTTGGCTGTCTGGCTTCTTCCCACCGTGCCCCTTCCCTGGCAGCCCCACACTCGCCGTTGGTTGAGCTGCCTGCGCAACTGGTTCTTTCGAATTGTGTGGATTAACAACATTCGAAACGTATAGGGGTAGGCAGTGTGGAAAGGTCTTTCGGACCGCTGGACTAAAACTGACAAGGGAACAAGCAAATGCTCACACCACATTCAAAGGTCGAGTCATCTGGGGGAACTGGTTTCTTAGTTTGCCTCCCGATCGGGGGATGGGCGGGTTTCTCACTGGCTTCCTTTTGAACCGCAAAAGGTACCATCAAGCACGACATCCCCGGTAGATGATTCCTCAGCTTCCGGTCGAACTTGGTGGGCTTTGCAGCAACTGCGCACCTTGCATCTCATGTCCGGTCCCAAATCAACAGAATAAAATTGATGGTCAGAAAATGATTTCGCGCCCAAACCCAATTGCCACGGCATCCAATCGTTCCCTGCAAAATCCTGCTGTTCAGTCCAACACTAAAGGGATTGGCCCTTCCATTCAGCCATTCCCGCCTCGGCTGGGCGTCCATCCCGAGCGTGCCGCCGAAAGGCACGGGCAAAGCACCCGGACGCTGTTGCAACGTCACACTTTAAAGTGCCGCGTTGCGGCTGGCAAGCTCGAGGCTCCAGCGCTGTGCGCAAGTCAGATGTCTTCTAGGCAGCTCAAGAATCACGTCTCGATAGAGCGTCCAGCCAAAGGCTCGGCCCGGCGAGCGACAGTGACCATGCTGGGCATGACCGCGCAAATGGCAATGTGCATTTTGGCTTTATCTGGAGTCAGCCATTCAAGGCAGCGCTTGCGAAACACTCAGCGCACGCAACCTAAAGGCCCCAAAGCATTGCAACCCGCCAGTCCATTAGCCAGGAAAGGTTGATTCTACTAAAGCTTTTAGAATAATTTCGAGGCTGATTCTTCAATGTCACAGCAATATCAGGAGTTACCTCTCACCACTGTTGACACTCCAATTGCCTCCCGCTGGCCAGCCCCTCGCAGCCTGGAGCGAAAGACTGGGCCAGGTTCCCTCAAGGAGGGCGTAGACCTGGCATAAGAAGCATGAAAGGCAGCAGGCCCTGAACCCATGGGACCTGCCCACGGACAGCGACCTGTTCCTCTCTGAACCATGCCAGGGTGACGCAAAGGCCTGGCAAATGGCCTCAGCCCAGCTGACAAGATCCATCTCGAGTGCCCAACAGCCAAGTACAAATGCAACCATGATCTTCGGATGTTTCTGGGTCCCGCGGCCGGCCGGAGCCCTGCAGGCGGAGCACTGCCACGTGTTACCAGCTGCGGAGACCTGAGCCACATGTAGAGGTCGGTGGACAGTGTCAACCAGCCCCAATCGTATGACTTTGTGGATCACATTGTGAAATATCCGTTCAAGCCTGCGCAACAGGCTCTTGCGCAATGGAGGCAGTCACACAAAGACCACTACATACACTGACAACGATACTTCCCTCCTCGGAGCTGGGGCCACGGCATTGCCAGGAGCCTCAGGCAAGCTTTTCTGGCGATAAAGGGGGGGCCGTCCAAAGGATCGCAAAAAAGGCGAAACAGCGTGCCTGCTTGCTCAGGACTCGCGACAGCAACCAACTGAATGTAAGACCCAGAATGCCTAACTGGTGGGAAACCCTAAACCCTAACGCCTTGGGACGGACTAGACAGAAGTACAAACTACTCGGAAGGCCAGTGATGTGGGGCTGCTGAGGGAGAAAGCCCGCCGGCCTTGTTTTTTCTGCAGTTCACACCCCTAAATCTAAACCCTAAAGCCCCAAACCAAGACCTTAAAACCCTAAACATAAGCCCTATAAAGCCTCAACCAAAACCTTAAAAACGCTAAACCTAAACCCTTTTACCCTTAAACCCGAACCCTAAAACCTAAACCTAAAAGCCCGAAACCTCTACCCTTTGAACCTCCCAAGCCCAAAAAACATCAAACCTCAAACCCGAAACAAAAACCTAAACCACAAGCGATCCTAAACCCTAAACACCTAAGCCTGACGCTGTGAAAGAAGCCTAAACCTGAACCTAAAAACCCACGGCCCGGTTTTTTGGACTTCTGCTACACTGAAAAACAACACTCCAACAGGCCAGTGATCCTTCCACTGGGTCCCCCGACGCTGCCGCCTGTGGGCTGGGAACGCACTGCGCCTGTGGCACGTGCGCCTGTGGCACGTGCGCCTGTGGCACCTGCGCCTGCACCTGCGCCGATGCGAACAACTGAGCTGGTCACAGACTGGCTTGGGGCTCCAAGTGACGAACCCCAAGATTAGCTGAGACCCCTTGGCACGAATCAGCAAGCTTTCGGCGGAGCACACACCGTCTTTCCCCAATTCTCCTATCCCCACCACCTGCGCCAGGTGTGGGAATGGGCGACGGGCCTCAGGAAGAAGGGCTTGAAGGCGATGCCCGGCGCAAGCAAAATATCACCCATGCTTCTCGCCGCAAGGAAGGTGCCGCGGGCGTGCCCCGCCCATCCGTCACGGACAATCGACACCTTATGCTGAAACTGTCTGCGTCTTGGCCCCCGACAGTGGCACCTGGCAGGCCGTCTCGACCACACAAGCATCGAGCCACATGAAAGGAAGCTTCCTGTTGCCTGGGAAAAATGCGGCGGTGCCTCTCTCTCTCTCTCTCCTTTTGTTTTCCCCCCCCTCCCGGTCCCAAGCTTCCTTTCCTTATGTATTTCCGTCCTTGATTTTTCGTGGAAGGTTAATTTAGGCATTTACTTTTCTTATAGGTTGAATTCCATATTGCTTTCCTTTTCTTATATGTTGATTTTTGTATTTATGTTTATTCTTTACTTAGAAGTTTTCTGTGTTTTGTTCAAATATGTATTGCTTAGAGTGTGCCCTTCCTTGCGTCCTTCCTTCCTTCCTTCCTTGCTTTCTTTCAGTATTCCCTTTTCTTTCTGTCTTTCTTTAGTTATGTGTTTCTTTATTTCTTTCTTTCTTTATTTAATTATTTGTTTCTTTCTTTCCTTCTTTCTTTCTGTCTTTCTTTCTTTCTTTCTGTCTGTATGTTGTTCTTTCTTTATTTTCTTTATTTATTTATTTCTTTCTTTCTTTTCTTTCTTTATTTATTTATTGATTTATTTATTTGTTTCTTTCTTTCCTTCTTTCTTTCTTTCTTTCTTTCTTTCTTTATGTATTTCTGTCTTTCTTTCTTTGTTTCCTTCTTTCTGTCTTTCTTTCTGTCCTTCTTTCTTTCCTTTGTTCTTTATTTATTTCTGCATTTCTTTCTTTCTTTCTTTCTTTCTTGCGTTCTTTAATTTCTTTATTTCTTTCTTTCTTTATTTCTTTATTTAGTTGTGTCTTTCTTTATTTCTTTCTTTGTTTATTTCTTTCTTTCTTTATTTCTTGATTTAATTGTTTCTTTCTTTCTTTCCTTCTTTCGTTATTTATTTATTTAATCTCTTTCTTTATTTATTTTCTCTATTTCTTTCTTTCTTTCTTTCTTTCTTTATTTCTTTATTTAATTGTTTCTTTCTTTATTTCTTTCTTTGTTTCTTTCTGTATGTTGTTCTTTCTTCATTTTCTTTCTTTCTTTCTTTATTTATTTTCTTTCTTTATAAATTTATTTATTTATTTATTTGTTTCTTTCTTTCCTTCTTTCTTTCTTTCTTTCTTTCTTTCTTTCTTTATGTATTTCTGTCTTTCTTTCTTTACTTCCTTTGTCTCTTTCTGTGTTTCGTTCTGTATTTGTTCATGACTCGTTTCATGTGTTTATTATGTTTTATTGATTTACGTGCTTTCTTGGTTGTTGTGTTTCTTTTACGGTGCTTTATTGTTTCATTGTCTCTTTGTCTTGTTGATTCTTTGTGTAGTTGCTTCTTTGTTTGATTGTTTCGCTGATTCTGTGACTCTTCATTATTTTTGTGCTTTTTGCCTCTTTGCCTCTTAGTGTCTTTGTGTCTTTGTTTGTTTGCTTCTTTGTATTCTTTGTTTCTTTGTGTATTTGCCTCGTTGTCTCTTTGCCTCTGTCTGTCTTTGCTTCTTCAATTCTTTCTTTCCTTGTTTCTTTGCTTCTTTGTGTCTTTGCTTCTTTGTTTCTTTGAATTGTGTTTCTTTGTTTCTGTATTTCTCTCTTTCTGTCTTTCTGTCTTTCTGACTTTCTGTCTTTCTGACTTTCTGACTTTCTGTATTTTTCTTTCTGTTTTTCTGTCTTTCTTTGAGTCTTTCGTTCTTTGTTTAGCTCTTTCATTCCTTTCTTTCTTTGTTGATTTGTTTCTTTGTGTCTGTGTCCTTGTTTATTGCTGATGTGCTTCTTTTCTTTGTCTTTCCTTCTTTGTCTCTGCCTGTCCTTTCTTCTTTCATCTTTGCTTCCTTGGTTTTTTCTTTCTTTCTTTCTTTCTTTAGTTGTTTCTTTCTTTCTTTCTTTCTTTCTTTCTTTCTTTATTTGTTTATTTATTTCTTTCTTTCTTTATTTCTCTCTTTCTTTATTTCTTTCTTTATTTCTTTCTTTCTTTCTTTCTTTCTTTCTTTCTTTCTTTCTTTCTTTCTTTCTTTCTTTCTTTATTTTTATTTCTTTCTCTATTTTCTGTATTTATTTCTTTCTTTCTTTATTTCTTTATTTAATTTATTTCTTTCTTTATTTTCTTTATTTCTTTCTTTCTTTCTTTCTTTATTTCTTTATTTAATTGTTTCTTTCTTTATTTCTTTCTTTGTTTCTTTCTGTATGTTGTTCTTTCTTTATTTTGTTTCTTTCTTTATTTCTTTTCTTTCTTTATTTATTTATTTATTTGTTTCTTTCTTTCCTTCTTTCTTTCTTTCTTTCTTTCTTTCTTTCTTTATGTATTTCTGTCTTTCTTTCTTTACTTCCTTTGTCTCTTTCTGTGTTTCGTTCTGTATTTGTTCATGACTCGTTTCATGTGTTTATTATGTTTTATTGATTTACGTGCTTTCTTGGTTGTTGTGTTTCTTTTACGGTGTTTTATTGTTTCATTGTCTCTTTGTCTTGTTGATTCTTTGTGTAGTTGCTTCTTTGTTTGATTGTTTCGCTGATTCTGTGACTCTTCATTATTTTTGTGCTTTTTGCCTCTTTGCCTCTTAGTGTCTTTGTGTCTTTGTTTGTTTGCTTCTTTGTATTCTTTGTTTCTTTGTGTATTTGCCTCGTTGTCTCTTTGCCTCTGTCTGTCTTTGCTTCTTCAATTCTTTCTTTCCTTGTTTCTTTGCTTCTTTGTGTCTTTGCTTCTTTGTTTCTTTGAATTGTGTTTCTTTGTTTCTGTATTTCTCTCTTTCTGTCTTTCTGTTTTTCTGACTTTCTGTCTTTCTGACTTTCTGACTTTCTGTATTTTTCTTTCTGTTTTTCTGTCTTTCTTTGAGTCTTTCGTTCTTTGTTTAGCTCTTTCATTCCTTTCTTTCTTTGTTGATTTGTTTCTTTGTGTCTGTGTCCTTGTTTATTGCTGATGTGCTTCTTTTCTTTGTCTTTCCTTCTTTGTCTCTGCCTGTCCTTTCTTCTTTCATCTTTGCTTCTTTGGTTATTTTTGTCTTATTTGCTTCTTTGTTTCTGCGTTTATTTGTTTCCTTGCTTCTTTGTTCCTTTGTTTCTGTTTCTGTGTGTGTTTGCTTCTTTGTTTCTTTCTTTATTCTTTCTTTATGTCTTTCTGTCTTTCTTTCTTTGTTTCTTCCTTTGCTTCGTTGCTGCTTTGTTTCCTTGTTCCCTTGTTTCCTTGTCTATTTGCTTCTTTGTTTCTTCGTTTTGTTCCGCTGCTTTGTTTCCGTACTTTGTTGTTTCTGTGTTGCTTAGTTTCGTTGTTACTTTGCGTATTTGCTTCTTTGTTTCTTTGCTTCTTTGTTTCTTTGTTCCTGTTTCTTTGTTTCCTTGTTTCCTTGTTTCTTCGTTTTGTGTATTTGTTTCTTTGTTTCTGAATTGTGTTGTGTCTTTGTTGCTTTGTTTATTTGCTTCTTGGCTTCTTTGCTTCTTTGCTTCTTTGTTTGATTGTTTCTTTGTTTCTTTGTTTCCTTTGTATTTGTTTATATGCTTCTTTGCTTCTTTGTTTCTTTGTTTCTTTGTTAAGTTGTGTATTTCTTTCTTTCTTTCTTTGCTTCTCTATTTCTTTCTCTCTTTGTTTCTTGGTGTCTTGGTTTCTTTGTTTCTTTGCTTCTTCATGTCTTTGCTTCTTTGTTTCTTCATGTCTTTGTTTCTTTGCTTATTTGTTTCGTTGCTTCTTTCTGTATTTCTTTCTTTCTTTCTTTGCTTCTCTATTTATTTGTCTCTTTGCTTCTTGGTGTCTTGGTTTCTTTTTTCTTTGCTTCTTCAGGTCTTTGCTTCTTTGTTTCTTCATGTCTTTGTTTCTTTGTTGCTTTGCTTCTTGGTTTCTTTGTTTCTTCGCTTCTTTGTTTGTTTGCTTCTTTGTTTCTTGGTTTCCCCAAGCCGTTGTTTCTTTGTTTCTTTGCTTCTTTGTTTCCTTGTTTCTGTTTCCTTGCTTCCCGTCTTTGTGTCTTTGTTTGTTTATGTCTTTGTGTCTTTGCTTCCCGGATTCTTTGTTTCTTTGTTTCGTTGCTATTTGTGTCTTTGTTTCTTTGCTTCTTTGTTTATTATTTCCTCGCTTTTTTATGTCTTTCTTATTTCCTCTTTCTTTGCTTATGTTTTTCTTTATGTCTTTCTTACTTTCTGTCTGCCTTTCTTTCTTTCTTTCTTTCTTTCTTTCTTTCTTTCTTTCTTTCTTTCTTTCTTTCTTTCTTTCTGTCTGTCTGTCTGTCTGTCTGTCTGTCTGTCTGTCTGTCTGTCTGTCTGTCTGTCTGTCTTTCTCTCTTTACTTTCTTCCTTCTTTCTGTCCTTCTTTCTGGTTGTTGTTATTTTGTTCTTTCTTTCTTTCTTTCTTTCTTTCTTTCTTTCTTTCTTTCTTTCTTTCCTTCGGTTTTGTTTTTTCTCCCCTTCTTTGTTTCTTTTGTTACTTTGTTCTTTCGTTCTCGCCTTTCCTTCCTTCCCTTTCCTTTCCTTTTCTTGCGTGGACCTGAAGCCCAGCTTCTTTTCCCAGCAAACCGCGCGCCTGGCCCCTGGCTAAAGCAGCGGTACTCGGCCTGACCGGCAAGCACACCATAGCCACAAAGAGCCGACCCAAAGGGAAGCCATGATTCAACGATTGAAGTGCAATTCATAGGATGCGAATGCCCGGCCTTTTGTTTGCTTTGTTTGCTTTGTTCGGCCCGAGGCTGCCGACATTTAGACAATGCTCTCGGACAAAGCACGTTTTGACCCGGCACCTGCGTTTGAAAACGTCGCCCACATCTATTGCTACCCTCAGCGGCCACATGCAACACCCTGCCTGGGGAGTCAACATCGGCGTGTCCAGCCTAACGCCATGGGGCCTACCCCCAATTCTAGATTGAGCCCTTGGCAGCCGGCTGCCATAACCATCAGGCAGGGTGCCGGTTACCAACCCCCTGGCTTGCTCGGCCATTCTAGACATTCGGCGCTTTCCCTTGCAATACCGGAGGGGACAGGCCAGGCTGGGGCCGCCAACCCGGTCCAGCGAACTGGGGAAGTCTCCTGCGGGGCTTCCCATCCGGAAGTCTTTTGTACACGCTCAAAGGGAGAATCTCCCGCCGAAAACGGACGGGAAAGCTCCCCATGCGCTCATGTTGCACATGCCTTGGGGATGAAAACCGCCGAACCGATCTCCAATGGCCATGACACGTGGATATGAGCCTCAAGATGGCCGAAAAACAAAGCAAAGCACGCCAACGGTTGACCTCAGCCAGAATGATTGAATCTCATGACGCATGCCCCATGCTTCTCCGTTCACGTGAGATCCTCCATTCCTTTAAGCCCACTGGCGCACGCAGCCCCCGCTTGCTCCTCCCTCCTCAAGCTGATGGACGGCGATCGCAGAGACACCTGGCCATCGCAAGTTTGGGGTTGGAAGTCTATAGAAGCACATGGACAGCCTGGGCAACATGATGAGCCTTGAGCTTGCAATCTTAAGGTAGCCAGCGATCAATCCTTCCAACCGTGGACTCATACCAAATGGGACAAAGCTAGGTCGAGGACGGAAGGCTACTGTAAACGCCGCGTGCGATGCCGGGCACCAATCTCTGCATATGCCCTGACCTAAGAACATTAAACATCAACTCATCCCAAGAATCTCAAGAACGTTGAGCAGGGTAGACAATGTCACGGATTGCGATGTGGCCTTAATGCCGCCAGCGCCTTGCCGAACCCGTTTACATGCCAAAACAACAGCTGCGCCCTCTTTCCTCCGCAAGTTCCGTGCTCTTTCGCACCAGCTGCTCTGGTCTCGCGCATTCAATGGCACCCGGACCAGAGGAACACCACATCACTGCGTCAGCAGGCTTAGGAACCAAATTGCAACCTCTAAAGAAGAGCATTGCTCGATCTAATACAAATGCTTTTCGTCAGTCCGTCTGCGGCGCTTGCTTTTGAAACAATCGAAACATCAGGAAAAGGCACGCCATATTGTAGGCAGCGCGGAGAAGCTCCGTGAGAAAATTGGTCAGGCCAGCGCTGGCCTGGGCAAAGGAGCCAGGCCAGGGTCGCAAAACACACCATCGGGCAGATCCTCAGAGCATTCGAGGCTCTTAAATTTGAATGCAAAGCCCGGATATGCTAACATGCTTTGCACCCCGCCTGCCTCTGAAGATGATCAAGTGAAAAGCGAGGGAAGCTCGACCATCAGGCCAAGTTTAGCTTGATGTGCTTCATCTCGTCCCTAGGCATTGTTTTCGTGACTGCGTTACTCCATCAATGCAAGCAAAGTCTAGCAAAACCCGCGCTGACCAAAAGCAGCTTGGAAACTTAGAGCAGTCTCGCTGCCAAGCGAATAATCCCACGCAGGCTACAGCCATGGCGGGCTCTTCAAGCATCTAGTGTCGGACGGACAACTTGGGCTGGGCTACCCAAAGCGATTTCATCCAGCCGGGCCACGTCTTGACCACACATGCCTTGGCAGTGTCGTCCGGCATGTCGTCCACCCACATGATGATCCTCGGACTTTCAGGTTGGAGGTTTATTTTAGCCCAGGCATTGTTGAATGCCAAGTGGGAATCCGCTAAGCAAGCGCTACAAAATCAGGTTGGCTTTTGAGTTGGTTTGTTGTGGCACCATGCAATATGGGCCTCGTGCCGGCTTTGACAGCACAAAACCTGGTCAAAGCTGGTCGCTCCCAAGCTACGGACTGACCGACCAACCTGGGAACCAACCGAAGAACCGGACCTAAGAAAAAGTCGCCCTAAGAAGAAAATACTTGGCACATGTCGGCACCCTCCGAAAAGGATAAGAGATCCGTCAAGAACTCGCGCTTGCCCTTGGAGGAGTCACATTGCAGAAAAGGCTCCAGTCACCCTTGCCGATGTACTTCATCACCTGACGAATGCCACGCAAGAGAGCGGCACAAGCGTGGTTGTCATTAGATCCCAGACTATGCCGTTAGGGGTAGTCCGATTCACTTCACTAGCTTCACCTGCAAGGCCAATCTTGCTCAGCTGCATTGGTACAACAAGGCTCTCGTTGTCAGCTCCGATGACACCAGCTACTCGCTTTCCCCGCCTGAGCACAGTACCAATCCTCGGTGCCGGGGTACTGGGCCTCGACCAGGTCATCCTTGTCGAAGCGGCCGGCCTCGCCTTCGGCTTTCTCACCCCACCTGGGCGCGTGCTTGACCTTGTCTGCTTGGGGAGCCCCTATTTTAGGAAACACCCTTCTGATGTTGAAAAATGAAACCAACTGCCGCCAAAAAAGGTGGCACGGGCATTCTCCTTCTGAACAGTCGGCATTTGTATGACGGCATATATTCAAGGGTTATCAGTTTGAAACACTCTACAAACCCACTAGACGAAGCAGTGATCCCTGATATAGCCGGAATGTACATGACTGCGAAGCTGCTGAAACCGTGAAGGGAAGGGCCCCGCTCAGGAGCCCACTTCTCCTCCGTGGACCGTCCCCAAAAGGCGCCGCCCTTCGGGGTGCCGCGGTCGTCCTGGCTGCGCGGAAGTTGGCTGAGTCCGTGCGCTCTTGGGCCATGGGGATCCGTATGTTGGGCATGCCTTGCTGAACAGATTCTCTTGCTGGCTGCACACATGACAACCCATGCCAACCAAGTAAGTCCTAGTCCTAGAAGTCTTGAAAACGGATCTGCCATGGATTGGGATGTTTGGGTATGGCTGGCCTGGAAGTACATGCGCGGCCCGTTGCTTTCAGAGTCCACCTGCGGCGCCAAGTGCAATCTGAGCAAGTTCATTGCAAATGGGATCGCTTCACTCTGACGGGAGAGAAACATCTTAAGGCTCTGCTTCTTGAAATCGCACGCTGCAGAGTTGCAGCTAGCATGCACGCCTTCTGTACTGGAAGGCCTGCTACGATATGTCAAAATCATGGCTCTTGCAACCTGACCACAAGAGGAAAAACCTTGAAAAGTATGAAGCCGGAGCTAGTTTAGATCTGAGCACGACCGGTCCATCGATTCTGCCACAAAGGATGCACAAGGAAAGCCATCTGTCATGTTCATGTTCAAATCACGTTTGCGCTGACCTTCGAACCTGTGGATGCCTTTTGAGAGCTGTGCGTGCGCTGTTTGCTTGCGTTCTCTCAGTTCTCCTCCATGCACAGCCCTAGGCAGTTGATCCATCTGTTTGAGGCACCATGCAATCCGCCTCAGCTCGGCAGGCAACGCGCAGTTGCCTGAGAGAGGCGGTTGGCACAAATGAGTCCGAACCCGGTAATCTCTACTGTTGAATCTAAGAAATCTTCACCCTGGCCCAACCCTGGCCCAGGGCCAATCGCAAATGGGAAATGCGAAAAGATGCGAAGAGCAAACGGGTCTTGGTTTTCTCGGAGGCACGTTGGCTGCCCGCTTGCATCAAAACGGTTGGGGCATGAACCATGCCTTTCTGGCTCGCTTCCAGCCTCATGCCTGACCATGCCGCATCTCCTCACTGATTCGGCTGGCACGCATGGGAAAGCAAACAGCCGCTTGTGTTCAAGCCCAGCATGGCCTGAAGAACGGCATGTCAGCATATTTTCTCAGAAAAGGCCGTTCGAAGCACCCTCGCAAAGAACATCCTATCCCCGAACATCCGTGGCTGGAGTGATCTTGACCTAGGAAGCTCACCGAAGCTGTGCTGCACCGCCTGCCCCCTTTTGGCAACTCCAAGACGTGGAGCAGCTCAGCTTCAACGAAAGAAGGGGCAACACTGCACTGATCAACAGCGCCCCACCTGTCACAAGTTGATGCCTTGTTTCTGAGTGCACTGCATCCTTCACCACTTGCCCCACAACTCCTGCAAAGTAGGCCAGCAGCCCGGCCACCAGGCCCAGGCTACGCCCTAGGTGTAGGCACAAAAGCGGCCGCAAACTTCGCCCCCATGTCAAGGAGCACGTGAGTTGAGCGCAAACCCTCTGCACCACAACCCGGCTGCCACTTGCTTCAATGAGAATGCACGTGCGGCCAGGTGTGACTGAGTTGGACCTGAGTCTGCTGGTCTAAACGTGCCAATCAGCGCTTGTCATGTATGTCAATGGCTTTCACAAACCAACAGCTGCAAGCAAAGAAAGGGAACACGACAAGGTGACACAGCCGTTCCGCCCAGCCGTCTTGTGCTGCGGAGATTGCACTCTTCAATTCCAGCACTGCAACAGCATGGTGGCATCAACATGGCCACACGCATTATGCCTTCACGCAAAAATCATGTCCACAAGAATGGGAGCAAAAGATCTTGGACCAGTTTGCCAAGATTCTACCAGCACATGATGCCCCTCTTCGCTGACGACCAACAGCTCCACATTAGAAGCGTTTGTGTGACACACAGTGGCGTAGGTGTCCACATTTCCCACGAAACCTTGGGTTCTCCACAGCTTCTACGGGATGCCTCACAGGCTAGAGTGAAGGCGTGAAATCATTGCCTAGCAAGCATTTATCTCGTCGAAAAGGCTATGTTGGTTGACTGTTTGAGGCCAGGCGTCAGGTGCGAACCGACTGCCTCCCGCGCGCCATGGCAACTAGATTAGGAGTGGCGCAAGCCTCCCGCTAGATATGTTTGCTATTGTTGACGTCGAAAGTCGGAAACTAGCTGTAACCCACTTGGAGGGCACACCATGTCAGGGGTGCCACACACCAACCAAGACTCTACAAGAGTGCGCAGGCAGAACGTGGAAGTTGACCACAAGTGCCTCTGATATGCAATACGTAACTCGCATCACGGACCTCATCAAATGGCACTGCGCAAATTCAATCAAAGGCAGCATGCTCTGCAAAGCGAAGCAAGGGACCGAGGGAAGGGCTGTTCCGCGAAAAGCCCTGCGCGCCTGAACATCCCGCCCCCTTGGAACCACGACCTTAGCCACTCATGCTCATGATGGGGGTTAGCATGAAGTCACGATGTCGTGTTGCACTTTTGTTCCCAAGCCACAAATGTTGCCGCTATCATCCGCAAGAGCACGGCCTGTGAATCTATGCAGCCGCGTGTCCATTGGCCGGAAGCTGCCCGCCTTGCACACCATTTGTCCGATTTCAGCCAAGGATATCACAAGCATCAAAGCTCCCAACCCCCCCACCATGGGGCCTGCGGCAAGCATGGGCCTGTCTGGGCACCGGCCCGCACGAAGCAGCCCTCAGCATTAGTGAGGTTCAAGCCTTGGGTTTAACATGAATCCGAACTTGCGCGCAAAGTAGCCCTGCAAAAAAAAATGAAACAAACAGTTTGGCACACAAAATAAGCTCAGGCGATATCCCCAACAGCACCACAACCTCCCAGAATCCTCGCAGAAGGGCCCGGACCCACCTCACCACCAGTTTTGCTGAGGATGCCGCTTTGTAACTTTATGAAGCAAAGCTAAGTCGGGGCCCGACAGCACAATCGGGGCCCGATCGGGGCCCGACTGCGCAATCGGGGCCCGATCGGGGCCCGATGCTGCAATCGGGGCGGGGCCCGACCGAGCGGGGCCGGACGGGGCCCGACGGTGCAATCGGGCCCCGACCGGGGCCCGATGGTCGTGGCGCAAGCGGGCCCCCACCAACGCCAGCCACCCATATTATAGCTCAACGCCGGTTTTCCTTAGGATGCGGCCTTGCAACTGTATCTAGCAAAACTGGGCGATGCCAGCTTGGTAGGCCCGCAAACCGTCTTCGTGGAACCCTGGGTGGAGCTCAGCGTGAAACGTTGTTGGAACCTTTCCTCAGGGCTGCCCGAAAGCTTTTGCAGAACCTGGTGGAAACCTCGTGGAGCACTTTTGGAGCTTTACCCCGTAGCCCTGGCTTGTGGAACCCTTGGAACTCAACCCACCAAGTAATACTCAGAAATGCCAAGCATGTACTCTGCTACACAGTGAGTGTGATCTGATTTGCCACAAGCCAAGGCGTTGCCTGAGCAAGTGAGCAAGTGACAAAACAGTGAAAGTGTGCTGAAAACCATTGATTTCGGTTTTGCTTAGTGTTCCGCCCATGAGCAAAGCGATCTTCTGAGCCCTCAATTTACTGCTCCGATGGCTTTTCAGACGGTGGGCACATTGCTTCCTTGCAGAACATTTGTTGTCTACCTCAAACCACCTCGGACCACCCCGCAGCCCTCGCAGAAGGAACCGTGCTGGAACCCTTAGATCAACCAACCACCCCGCAGCCCTGGCAGAACATGGTGGGACTCTGGTGGAACCCTGGTGGAACCTGGTGGAACCTTACCTCAAACCACCCGGACCACGAACGCTGGTGGAATGTGGTGGAACCTGGTGGAACCTTACCTCGGACCACCCCGCAGCCCTCGCAGAACCTGGTGGAACCCTGGTGGAACCCTCGTGGAACCTTACCTCAAACCACTCTCGCAGAACCTGGTGGAACCCTCGTGGAACCTTACCTCAAACCACTTACCTCAGGGCCGCCCCGAACCACCCCGGAGCCTATCTGGGCTGAGACCCCAAAGCTTTCAGCTGTTGGGGAAAAATGTGGTTTCCGTTGAAATGTCACCCATATCTAGTTTTAACGGGCACAATGCCAGGCAGTGGTGGGAACACACAAGCATAGTTTGAAAGACGATGGGCAACCGTTGGCTTGATTAGGGTTTTGCCAAGTCAAATTCGTTAGGGCAATGTCCCTGACAGCCACCCCAAGCTGAGCACCCAACTACTGGCGGCGTGTAGCTTGTCTGAGCCTTGGCACCAGCATCGCGTCCAACGACCACACTACACGCAAAACGGCACTGGAACGTCAAGTCTCAATACTACGCAAACATGTCAATGTCGAGCAGCCATAGCTGCTGTTTGCACGGCAACGCCGCAAATGCACTGAGCCGAAAATGGCATCGATTTTGACTCAAAGGCTGGCCCTGGTCTTGCAAATAACATATCCAATCATGCTCAACGCACTTGTCCTTGGTGATCGGACCCACGGGCTGACAAGCGCGGTTGATTTTGCACAGCAAAACATACACAAGCTCAATGACCGCTGCCCCCCAGCCGCGCCACAAAGAAGAAAATCGGCAGCCCCACTGCTTCGCTGCCCTGTGACAAGTCCAACAAATTTGCAACACTTTCTTGATACGTTCTTTCATGACACGCGTGTGTCTTGTTGACACCCACCGCCGCTTGCCAACGATAACGAATTCAGCTGGTGTCCTTCGATTGCCTTTTTGTATTTGCTAAATGCCCTGGGCCAAGCCCCTCCTACACGCATTTCGCGCACAGCAAGACGCGCCCAGTACGTTTTTTCCCGAAAGTTGCGAAGGGTTCTTCTGGTTAAATCGCCAGCCTTATCACACAGCCTTGTTCCGGTGAAATCGCCAGCCTTATCACACAGCCAAACTTGCACAGCCAACTTGCACGAGCCAACTTACACGAGCCAACTTGCACGCAACTTGCAACTTGCACGAGCCAACTTGCACAGCCAACTCGCACGAGCCACCTTAGACGAGCCAACTTACACGAGCCAACTTGCACGAGCCAACTTGCACGAGCCAACTTGCACGAGCCAACTTGCACGAGCCAAATTTGAACGAGACATGTGGACACGAAAGTAATCAGTTAGGCGGCGCGGTGGGACCAAACCCACCCTGCGAAAATGACACCCTCTGCGGGGATTGGCGCGGTCGATGTCCAAAACCTGCGGACTTTTTACGATTCTTAACATGAGCGCGCGGCCCTCTGCATTGGCGTGGTCGAGGTGCAAGAACTGAGGGCTTTTTACAAAAACTGACGACTTTTTACGATTTCTGCCGCGCGCGACCCTCTACGGGGATTGGCGTGGTCGATGTGCAAAAACTGGGGACTTTTTACGATTTCTGATTTGGGCGCGCGACCCTCCTCGGGGATTGGCGTGGTCGATGCGCAAAAACTGAGACCTTTTTACAATTTCTGAGGTGCGCGCGCGACCCTCTGCGGGGATCGTGCGTGTCAAAGCGCTCTCGCTGTGGCCCCGCTCACGAAATGGCCTTTGGAAGTTGTCTCGTGGTTTGCGCGCCTGGCAATCCCACGGTCGCGGGTTTGATTCCCCCTGGTCCACGGCAGCTCCGGCTCAACAACTTGCTCGGAGAACTTGCTCATGGAAACTTGACCCGAGCTTGCGCAGCACACTTGTGCATAGCGCTTGCGCATCGCAACTTGCACAGAGCACTTGCGCACGCAGAGCAAGTTGAGCAACCCTTGCAGAGAGCTCGCAACACCGAAGCTTATCAGTCACAAAAGGAGCAAACTTTGCAGATATCCGCGCTAGCACACACGCTCTCACGCACTCAAGTGTGACACACACACACACGTGTCGGCTTTATTCGCTTTGACTTGCTGTGGCAAGAGTTGAGACATGCGGCAGCCGAGTGTTGCACGCAAACAGCACACACACACACACGCACACACACACCCACACACACAGACATACACACACAAACACACAGACACCCACAGACACCCACAGACACACACAAACACACACACACACACAACACACACAACACACACACACACACACACACACAAACACACACAAACACACACAAACACACACAAACACACACAAACACACACAAACACACACAAACACACACAAACACACACACACACAAACACACAAACACACACAAACACACACAAACACACACACACACACAAACACACACAAACACACACAAACACACACACACACACACACACACAACACACACAAACACACACAACACACACAAACAAACACACACAAAAACACACACAAAAACACACACAAAAACACACACAAACACACACACAA
>CAUJNA010003746.1:365232-416005 GCA_963377175.1 Effrenium voratum | reverse complement strand
GTCTGTGTCTGTGTCTGTGACTGTGTCTGTGTCTGTGTCTGTGTCTGTGACTGTGTCTGTGTCTGTGTCTGTGTCTGTGTCTGTGTCTGTGTCTGTGTCTGTGTCTGTGTCTGTGTCTGTGTCTGTGTCTGTGTCTGTGTCTGTGTCTGTGTCTGTGTCTGTGTCTGTGTCTGTGTCTGTGTCTGTGTGTGTGTGTGTGTGCGTGTGTGCGTGTGTGCGTGTGTGTGTGTGTGCGCGTGTGTGTGTGTGTGTGTGTGCGTGTGCGTGCGTGTGTGTGTGTGTGGTGCGTGTATTTTCTGTGGGCGAGTGTTTTTGCAAGTGTGTGGTTGTGTGTGTGTGTGTTTTTTGTGTGTAGTTGTGTGGTTGTGTGGTTGTGTGGTTGTGTGTGTGTGTGTGTTTGGTTTTTGTGTGTGTGTGTGCGTGTGTGCGCGTGGATTTGTGTTTGTGTTTGTGTTTTTGTTTGTGTGTGGCGTTGTGTGTGTGTGTGTGTTTGTGTGCTGGTGTTTTTCTATGTGTGTGGTTGTGTTCTTTTGGCAATTTTGTGTTTGTGACCGTTTGTGTCCTTGGGTTGCTGTTTGTATTTGTGGTTGTGTTTGTGTTTCCGTGTGTGTGTTGTGTTTTTTCGAGGTTTCTCTTTCAGCCTGGCTGTCAGTGCATGCTGCGCCCAGGTGGCGAGATTCACCACCCCCGACATCGTGGGATACGACAAAAGGTGTTTGCCAGACGAAGGCAGCTGGCTGCAGTTGCGTGCTTCTCTGCAAGAGACACTTGCCAACAGCGGGGCCCGCATGGGTATGACCCGCTTAGACTTGTTCTGGAAATGCTGTTCTTGTGGTGGTTGTAAAGGGTGTGTAGCTGCGCAGATCAATGGGTTTGCTTCAACGATTGCAGAAAAATAATAAAAACAAACCCACCATTCTGCGGCCTTTCCAATGAAGGGGAGGACTCTGGAAAAGGCCCAGTCAAAAAGCATAACCACCCAAATGCATCTAAACAGCGCATGGGGTAGCCAGGGCTTGCCCAGGCTGGAAAGATAACTTCATCAGCAACACAGCCCTGAATTCCCCCAGCATACACCTCCAGGAGTTTTCAAGTAAATGCGTCCGGGAATGCCTTATGCCGATCAGGTTTTTGGACAACCTGTTTGATGTTTCCAGACATTTGTTCAACGCCCGTGTTTCCCCTTTTTGTGGGGTGGGTTCCCCGCAAAGTCAAATTCCAATTCGTCCGTTTGGGCCGCTTGCCTAGGAAGCAGGCGGCCTTCCAGGACGAAAGCTTCGGCCCCAACGACGGGTCTTTGTACGGAGGCACGGAGGCGGATCTCAGCGATAAGGCGGCGGCCGGCCAGAAGGCCACCTTCAAGGCCGATGGACGATGGATCCCATAGGTCCCATAGGGTCCTTATGTTTCCCCAAGTTGAGTGATCCATCCAAGTTGTGTTTTTGGGGTTGCCTTTCCAAGCAGTCCACAGGGTCTCCATGCTTTTCTTTGGGTTTGCAGCATCGCTTTATGCCTCTATTTATAGGCCTCCATCACAGCTGGTGCGAAGTAGATCCATGAACAGAAACCCCCAGACCATCTTAGGTGGAGCTATGGCAGAGGATTTGGGAAATGGACCACGCCAAGCAGGGTGGGCCTTTGGTAAAGAACGGTGCCTCCGCTCACGACATCGAGCAGGCCGGTCGCGATGCGAATTGCCGTTTTACCCTGCTACGTGTTAGGCATGAAAACTCCGGGAGGGCAGTCGAAACCTGGCAAGGTTCAAAACAAATGCTGACACATTCCCAAAAAGGCCGTTCAAATTAGAGGTTTGCAGAAGAAGAACGTCAAATCTTGGGTCTACCAAGGGGATCAACCATCTCATCGCGGTGTAAAACGAGCTCATGCAAGTTCTTTTCTGGGCATTCTTCTTATTTCCAAATTGGAAAATAAGGCAAATAGTCCAAACCATGTTTTAGGTGTGTTGAAATTATCCAACATATGTTTGGACAGCCTTCTTTTCCCTGCCCAAAAACTGTGAGCTTGCATGTTTGCAGGGCCAGCTGGGGGACTGCTACTTTGTGAGCGCGCTGGCGGCGCTGGCGGAATCCCCGGCCTTCATGGCAAGGCTCCTGCCCGGAGCGCAAACCATCAACCCAGAGGGCACCTCGGGCGGGCTCTGTTTTGACAGGTGGGTGGGTGTTTTGTCGGGTACCCTTTTTTGGGTGTTTTGTGTTTGTTTTTTGGGGTTGGGGATGTTGGCGTTTGTTTTGAAGGGAGACCAAAGGGAAACCAGCCAGTTTGCAGGTCTCCCCAGGCTGAGACTTAGGTTTGTAATTGTTTGAGGGTACGCTTTTCAGGCTGGTTCAAAGGAAAACCTCCATTCCCACAAAGAATCATATGGCACTTTAAAATGGACCCGAAGACGGGAGGGAAGCGAACTGCTCTTTGAATAGTTGAGCTATCCGCTTGTTCCAACCCACGTTTTGATGCCGGGCTGCTCAAGGCCATATATTGTAAAGAAAGCCCAATTCAATTCGTGGCCTTCCAACAAGCATGTTTAAAATCATGGGTTGACCAACCCTCCAATTTGAAAATTATGTTTGCCAGCTGGCCTTTGGAACAATCGACAAATGAGTTTCAAGGGCGACACCTCTTTGTGGTCCAGAGTCTATGGTTTTCTTTAAAATTGGGGTTGGGGTCCCCGCAAACAAGCAAGCAACCCTCCTGAATTCGAACAAGCCTGTCCGCTCAGGCATCTACGCGGTGCGCTTCTGGCAGGATGGGGAGTGGCGGGTGGTGGTCGTGGACGACCAACTGCCTTGCCGCAAGCCGAATCGCTTGTTTTTTGCCGCTGCGCGGAATGGGGACTTCTGGGTATCCTTGGTTGAGAAGGCCTACGCCAAGCTGTGTGGCAGCCACTCATCACGCAGATAGGGCTTGTTTCCATGCAAGGTTCTCAACTGCCCGCCTATTGATCATTTGGGCAAGCCGAGGCTATTATGCCATCAAGAGCGGGTCACAGCCAGACGCGTTTCTGGCACTAACTGGCCTCACCATGCCGCAAACCATCAAGCTGCGGTCATATCGGCCCGACCCAGAGGACAAAAAGGAGCCTTCGCTGCTTTGTGGTTTGATCTTTGTTTTCTTATATGTTTTCGGGAGAATGTGTGCTTTCCCACCAACAACCAGCAAAAGGTTCCGCTTTTTGGGGGCTGTACAGCGCAAGGAGCTGTACCGGCTGATGCGAGAGTGCGCCAGTACGGGGGGCCTCCTGGGCTGTGCCTCCAAGGGTAAGTGGGAGAAGGGCATCGCACCTCTGCACGCCTACACTGTCCTCGGCCTACGCGAAGTTGAGACCGTCGCTGGTGGCAAGTTGGGGTTGAGTCCATTTGACACGCGGGTCGCATCGTTTTGTTTGGAGGGGGTTCCCTCGGTACTCTTTTTGGGGATGGCATTAAGGGATTTTAAGGGAACCAAAGCAAACCACTCATTTCCCCCCCACCTCATACCCAAGATTGGTTTCAGGTCAATTTTGTGTGATTCCAAGGGATCTGTTTCGAAATTGACCACGTATTTGCAGGGATTCCCACTTTGGATCACAGAAAGGGTCATTCTACGTTCAACCAGGTCGATGGGGAGATGCTGAAGATGGTCCACATACGCAATCCCTGGGGGGCAGGCATTGAATGGAAGGGCAAGTTTTCTGACGGAGATTCCGCCTGGGACTCCGTGCATGAAGCTGTTCGGGAGGACATGAACGCGAAGAAGGCCAAAGATGGAACTTGGTGGATGACCCTTGGTTGCTTCTTAGTATGACCTTGAACCTTTTCTCCTCTTGGAACATGACTTTGTTTCCCTACTAAGTACCAAAGAAATAGCTGTTGGAAGAGGTTAAACTGCCCTGGCTGGTGGTTTGAAACATCACCTTTGAGGATCGGGGTGATGTTTTCAGCTTGGAAATATAGTTGGGGCCCTGTCAGCTCAACACGATCCAGGACCCTGGACGATTTCTGCGAGCACTTCTTTTGCGCCTACTTCGGCTGGCATTACGGCGAGACCTGCAGCCTATACCAGGTTGCCACCGAGCAGGGGGAAAGCGGCCTGAGACCTAGCATCACAGTGCAGATCAGAACCGCGGGCCCGGCGCCTTGGTTTCGCCATATTTGAGTGTGTGATTTTGGGGCATCCACATATATCCACGGTTTGGGTTGTTTTAAAGGGCAACCAAGATGGAATCACCAGGTGGTTCCCAATTTTGAGACGCCGCCATTTAATGTGTCCGCGAACGTGTTCAACTGTTTGGTTTTTTGGCCTCCCCAGCCAGCTGCGGCCAAGAGAATTGAACAAGGGGTTATGTGCCCTTGAGCCTTGCTTTTTGGTACGATACTGAATGCCTCCTTCCCCCGCCATTTTACAGGGTGACTCTGTCAGCTAACCAGGAGCATGTCACCCCAAATCGGTGGTTTCCTTTGGATTCGTGTCCACTTGTGAGACATTTTTTCTCAGGTGCGTGCATACATCCAGGGCCCCACCAAGCGCGCGGTGCCGAAACAAGCGCAAGGCCAGCTGCCTGTGCTGGAGGTGACCTCCAAGCACTCCAAGGAAGGCAAAGGCTGCTTTGCCGATAGACAATTCCCAGTTGCCGAGTGGCTTGCTTTCCTATTTGCTTCGTTTGTTGGAAGTGGCTCCCTCTGAAATAGACCGGGGCCGATTTTTCCCTTGTTTCCTTTTGCTCCCTTTAAACCAGCCTCAAAAAGACCCTTGACGTGCAGATGTTAATTGGGGATTGTTTGGTGGATCGCATTTAGGTGCGGATTTGTGTGCGTGTGTGTAGGTACGTGGTTGATTGGGAATACCCTCACAAATGGTTGGATACGAATCTGTATGTACGTGATGTCCAAAGGTTCTACCTGCGTGGCAACTGTTCTTGAGTTGTTCCATGTTCAAAGCAAGACTGAATGTGCCCGATTCATCAACCTTGTGGTTTAGGTGTTTTTCCCAAAATGTGAAGCATCCCCTTGTGAATGGCGGCCTGTTCCCCGTTTACCCTTGGCTGCAGGAGTGTGTTTGTTTGTTTGACAGTGCCCATTATGCATTTGTTGTTCAAAGGGAGTTCAGGGCAAACTAAAGCCCGGTACATGTTTAGTGGTAATCTCCTATGAGACAAACCCACAAGCATACTTCCCGACTTTTGCGGGAAAACGTGCCGAGAGATGGCGAACTCCGGACTCTCTTCCATCGTGCCTGAGCTTCTCCGAGGGGCCCTCTGAAACGCAGTCGCTGGAAGCTGCTCCAAACCAGCAAACAAACCAGTCTAAAGCTACATTCCTCAAGGCTTAGAGAAGTCTCCACCTTGGGCGGCATTCCTCTCTTAATCAACCAGGACTCATAGCTTCCTCTTACCGATCTTTTCTCGTCTCATCCACCATGAGGCGCGCAGAAGACGAAGTGCCGCACCAGGAGCAAGGCCGACATGGTGTTTCACGCAGGCCCAGGAGATTCTGTAGATCTAAACATTCGGCTGGAAAGCCCTGGCCGGGTTTATGTCACGCTGGTGTGCCCACCTGACTCGGCAGTGCTCGCAAATCATGGCAACGAGCCCCTTCGATTGCAATTGGCGAATCGAGCTTTTGAAAGTTTGGCTGTAGCTGGTTGATCCACATGCTTTCGTGACCGGAAACTTTGTATCACTATGTTGTTGTTGTTTTTGGTGTGTGTGTGTGTGTGTGTGTTTAGAACTCACTTTGCCCCTAGTTGGTAGTTTGGTTTCCGAGGGTCTGGGGGAAGCTTTGGGCCCGTAGGATGGTCTTCTTGTCCTCGTACCGCCCTTCTTTGCCCGAGCCCGCGGAGCCGCAGCCAAAGCCCGAGGAGCCTCAGCGGGTTGGCGAAATGTGAAGAAACCAAGCCCTTTGTTTGAACGGCAATTTCTTCAAGCATGTTTCATGTAACTTGAGGCAAATGCAATTTGTTGGGCGTCAATTTTTGTTCACCCCTCACGCCCGAGCCCGAGGAGCCTGAGGAGCCTGAGGAGCCGGAAGCGGAGTCGCCGGATTTCCAGGCGCTAAAGTCAATCGTCCAAAGGCAGGGCGGCAAAATAAAAATGTCCGACGTCGCCACTTGGTGGCAAAAAGGGTACCCTGAGTGACGAAACATATGGCTGGGTATTGATCAGGTTGGTGTCACGAAAAGGGGAAAAATGCAAAGAGTCCTTTCTGTTGGCAGGTGAGTTGCAGAATTGGTTTGGGAGACGTTTCTTTGGCAATCGCGGTCCATGCGTTTCTGTTCGTGGAGTCAAGGAAATGCAGCACCCTCTGCACTAAGTGGACTAGCTGTCCCCCCCCTCAAAGTTATGTATTGTGGGACTTTGTTGGTGGGGGTGGTGTGGGTGGGCACCACCAGCCCCCAAGCCAAAGCTCATTGCAAGTAGGGGGGAGCGTGCTCACCAGAGAGACTGCCACCCGCTGATTTGCTTGTTCATGCGCTCAAAATGCTGGCCCCTGACATCCCCTGATTGATTGATGGCTGCAAACTACCAGTCAAGAGGACGAATGGCACAAAATAGCAAACAAATGCAAACAATAGCAATCAAACGCGCAACGCACCATTCAATAAATCAATCCTGTCTCTGAACAGGTTCAAACAGGTTCAAAAAGCTTCACAACAGGTGGTTTCTCGAACACTTGCCATGTTTAGCCGATTAATTTCTGAAATCACGCACTCATGGGGTGCAATCGATTTATGACATGAAACATCATGAGCCCGAAATTGATGCAAGAATAATTGGGCCTCATCCAGTCCCAACCAGGTTTCAAAAGCATGTGAAAAACACATGTAACCCCAGTTCCTCCCCCTCCCCCCATGATTGCGTTGCGAAAATGGTAGAGATGGATGCTTCACCAGATGTTTGGCAGATCCGGCATGGCGAAGCAGCTGACTGGCTGATGGGGCCGACCAGACGAAAGTGATGCAGAAGATTTGGGGAGCTGGGCTGGTGACAGTAGAGCTGCTCGTGCCAGAGCTGCTCGGGAACGTCAACGACAAGCTGCCCGCAGGTGAGATTGAAAATGAGATAACCCCCCTCCCCCAACTCAGTGAGGCTGTCACCATCCTGTTGTGTTTCGTATGTTGACTACCATTGTATAGTTTTGCCATCTGGGACTCAGGCCATCACAAGGTAACAGAAGTTGTTGAGGTACCATGTTCTGTATGCGTGTGTGTGGAAACAAGAGCTGTAGCAAAAGGAGATGGTGTCCATTTCCTCAAGTGGTTCCATTTTATGTGTAGTTTTGTAAAGCGCTGAGCATGTGCTTCTCGGGCAACCAGCAACAAAGGTAACGGTTGAACCCCTACTAAATCACTGTGAGAAAAAAATGAAGAAAAACAAGGAAAACCTAATCCCATCTAGTCCAAGCTTAAGATTTGGCTTATCCGGCTCATTCCACCTACCCTGAAAAAGAAAGGCTTTCCCTCAAAATCCAAAAAGGGGATTCCCCAAAAGACGAAAAGAGGGAAAAGCTTCCAAACGGAGTCTCCACCTTCGAGGCAAGGGCTTCGGGGGGCGCAGCCTACCCGCGTGGTGGTGGCCGAGGAGCTCCAAGAGCTCCAGGAGGCGATCCGAAGCTCCAACCTCCTGGCTTCAACGACTTGGCCTTTTGCTTGAGGGTCTTGGGTTTCTAGGGTGGTTTGAAGTGTTTGGGGTTTGGTTTTGGGGTTTGGGGTTTTGTGTTCGGGGTTTGCAGTTCTTGGAGGTTTTGGTGTTGGTTGGTGAGGTGCCTTTGTGTGTGGAAATTGGGTTTTCGGGGGTTGACTGCCCTTTTGGCTTTTGAGACTGAGTTTTTGGGTGATGTGCAAAGGAAACATGTTTGGAATCCCGCTACCGTCAGTCCTAATATGTAAAGTGGAGATGGCCAAAATGAGTTGAGGCTTAAAGGTGACTTGCAGACGCGATCATTCTAAATATCCCCTGAAGAGGGCGTATGATTCCAATGAATTGCCCCTGGCTTTCAGTCTCTTCATGGAGAAGCAAAAGCTGATTCTGGTTGACGAAGATCCCATGTTAAACTTTGTTGCCCAAAGCCAACCTTTTTGACGTGCTGCTTTTCCCTTGGCCCGTGTTTATTTAGCCTTGGCTCCAAAACCTGAACCTTGTATTTCCACTTTGATGATCGGGCTGTAGTAAACCTGAATTTGGGTGAAGTCATGGCTATGGCATCATGTTGAGACCCCCAGTTTGGTTGTAGTTTCTCACCACTCAGGTTGTGGTGTCGGATTGGGTGGTTTTGCTAAGTGGATCTTTGCAGGCTGAACCCATTTGTCAGGTCTCCTGATTGGAAGGTCCCGCAGTCTCTAGAGTGGCAGCAAAGGACCACTCAGCTCTTTGAGCGTGGCGGTTGAAGGGCGTTTCGACTGTTCCCTTTGCGATGACATTCGCAAACGGAACCAAGCTAATGGTAGACTCAGCCAGGCATCAACTAGTGTGTAATTCCATTCTGGATCGTGGAAAGTTCAATGCAGCTCCTTGGGGTTGTTACTCGTATGGATGGTCAGACATCCTGTAGTAGCATTCGAAGTGAGGATCCATAAGGAAACTCATTGTACCAGAAACACGCTGTTCCAGAAACACGCTGTTCACATATGCGCGCGCGCGTGTGATTCCACATTTTCACTTGACCTACAGTTTGGGAGGGCACATCTGAGCAGCACGTCAAAATATGAGATCTAAGAGTAGTGCAGAAGGTTTCCTGGTGTCCACAGGGTGGAGCTCGAGATCGCGGGCTGCGGCTTGGCGGCCCCCCACTTGGTCTCGGTGACTTTTGGATGATCACCGTCATGGTTTGGCAGATTTCTGGTTGCGATGCCCATATGACTTGACAGGCAAAGGGGCCGAAAGTGGTTTTAGATCTTGAAGGTCGAAAGTGGGGGGTCCCTTCCGTGATCCCAAAAGTCACCAGTAGTGTGCAAACCGTCAGGCCAAGGTTGTGCGGAAGTTCACATCATCGTTGGGGCCTTTGCTCCAGTGAGGAATTGGCGGACATCCTGCTGGATGGCGATGTCAATGACAAGCTGGAGGATGCTGGGCAAGCAAGTCGCCTTTGGGAAAAAGTCATTAGATGCACTGCAGGGCTGGGCTGCGAACTACAGCTCAAGTGGAGACTGAGACAAGTGACAGTTTCATATGCCCGCATCTTGGACGTCTTTGCGACTTGCTCCTGCGTCACTCTTCCAAGAAGAATGTGATTCAGGAGTCGACGTCATTTAGGACTCGAAGTCAGGATGCGTGGTGGCTGATGAAAGACATCATGATTGTGAATGCATACCTGGATGGATGTGAAATGATGAGCAGTTTAAATGTGCTGAGCTTTGATGTCACTTTACGGGGATGAAAGGCGTTTAGTTGGGGAGTTGAGTTGCAATTCTGCAGATGAATGCCCCTGTCAATCAGCGGGTGGAATGGTAGGAAGTTTCTGGTTGACTATGGTTGAAAACAGCGTTTTGCAAATCAAACAATAAATTGGGGAATGATGATGAATCATGTGTGTACCCGCATTGAAGCAGAAAAACGAGCGCCTCCCCGCCCATTGTGTGGCGCCTGCTGTTCGCCGAGGATGTTTGCTCCAACGATTCCCGCTTTACACAGGCAAGGCTTGGAGAGAATTTCAACGACGCAGCAACTTATCGGGGAACTCTGTAGAACTGCATGCAGGCTAGACCCCTCAGTGGGCCCTTCTCAGAAGAGAGGAGGTCAAAAAGCAGAAACATTGCAAACGTGCAATGGCAGACATGCCGAAATGATAAATACTTCAACCAAAATGCCAGGGGTGCTTTGCGGTGAAACGGAGCCTTCCAGCAACAAGAACTAGATGCGTCAATGCTGCGCAATGCAGCGCCACTTTTGACTGGAGCCAGAATTCCCAATGTGCATCAAGCATCGCACATGTCATGGGCAGAGCACAATTTGCGTGGCATGATGATCCTAGACGGTAGCCGGCGTAAGTGCAGCAATGCAGCGCACTAGGGTAAGCAACTGACGAGTGCATGAAATCCGCTTGTCTCGCAAGAAGCGCCGCGTGATGACTACGCTCAGATGCCCTTGATCAGTTGCCGGGTTTCCTTAGGAAAGAAGCGTATGAATTGTGGCATTTTTTTCAAAATACTTATAAAACCGTTGCTCCTCGGGAAGAGTCCCATCCAATTTTGCAAAGCAATTTCAGCTGTTCGGCCGACAAAAAGGGAATTATTATCATTGTTCGGGATGTGTATTGAATATTGACCACCTAAAGTCCTAGGTAGCTGAAACATGCTGGCGATCGTGGTGCTTATGTTTTCAGATTAAGAAGTGCATTGTAATACTAGCATAATCCGTGTGAATCTAAGGAATAGAATCTAAAATAGTGTGTTCGATGAATGATATTTACGTAGGAATGGATATTTTAGATTGCTGAATTGTAGTACAATATGTCTAGTTTGTATTTGGATTATTGAATTTTGAATTGAGTTATGTAATACTAAATTGTATTTTCTGTTTTATATATAGTTATTAATATATATATTATTGGTTAAATTATCATTATATATTATTTTTAATAGATTTTTTATTTTTAATATTGATATTGGGTATAAGAAAACACTGCAATATAATGTATTTAATTGAAGATTGAAAAATATAGAATTTGAATAAGGGAATAAAATTAAAGAAAGTGTATTAATGTATTGTTGTTGTTTGAAGGAATAATTATGGTTAGAATTTGTGATTTTGATTATGTGATTTTATTTTAGTTGATATATATTTAAATAATAATATATAATGATATAAGTATAAATAATAATATAAGTATAAATATAATAATATAATAAAAATATGTTTTATTAATGGTTGGGTTTTGAATTTTTATTGGTTTTGAGTCGTGATTTTTCCGTGTTTTGATGGATTTTTTACAAAATGCTTGATTGATTGATTGATTGATTTATTATTTAAAGAATTTATGAATGAAATTTAAATAAATATATTTAAGGTCGGAAAGGGGTTAAAATAGACCAATGTGCGATTTTGTGTTATTATTTTTATAGGTTAATAAATCGTTAATAATGCAATGAGATATAGAGAGTGATAGGATAAAAATAATGCTAGACTAACGAATATGGCTTAACAAATATTTATGAAATTAGAAAATAATAATATTGGAAATATATATATAAAATTATTTAATTAAATAAATAAAACATATAAATTATAGATTAATTATTAATTAAAAATATTTGAATTAAATAAATATAAGAATCATTTACTTATTTTTAAAATGAATTCCCTTCTTGTTTTTCTTAAGTATTAATTTTAGGACATTTATTCTAAATTAAAAAAGGGGGAAAAATTATTTACAGGAAATTTTTAAGATGACACTATATAGAATTTAGAAATATATTTGAATAATTTGGGAAATCTTTTAAATTTTATGTTTTTTTATAATTCCCGGCCATGAAAATGTGTTAGTTATAAAATCATATAAAACATTATGGAAAAAATGAATTAATCATATATGTTAGTCTAATTGAAAATATTTATTTACCTTTTTCTTAAATTATGAGCATAATTGTTACTTGATTAATATGAATTTTTATAATCGATATAAATATATATATTAATAGAGTATAATCAAATATATATCTATATATTGAATTGATGTACACATATATATATATATATTTAATAATATTGTATATAGTTCTATAACTATATATATATCAATACATAAGTATATTGAATAACAAATCTAATTGTAATTTTAAAATCAATTTAAACAATATATAAATTTAATTAATTGATGATAATTTAATATTTAATTTCATTTAATACTTTAAGATAAACCAAGTATTCTATCATTACAATACCAATAAAAAAATCAAAAGAGGAAAAACAAGAAAACACAAAGAGGAAGAAAAGAAAAGAGAAAAAGAGAACAAAAAAGAAATAGAGAGAAAGAAAAAACGATAAAATAACACCAATGAATCAAAATAAACAAATGAAAAGATTAAAACAATAATAAAAAATGAAAAAAAAAAGAAAGAGAACGAGAGAAAGAAAGAAAAAGAGAAAAAGAGAGAACGAGAAAGAGAAAAAGAAGGAGGCAAGCAGGCAAGCAGGCAAGCAAGACAATAGTAAGAACAATCAAAAATGAAAAGAAAGGCAGAGCGAAAAGAAGCAAGCGGAGCTTAAAAGGGAGGGATACGGCGCGCGGCAATGCGGAAGTCTGCCATCTTTGTAAATCGATCCATAAAAACAAACATAGACAGACAAAAAAATACACATAGAGATAGAGATATATAGATATCGCCAAATAAATAGATATGGACACGTAGAAATATACAAAAAAACACAAAAAGACGCAAAGAAATAGAGACGAATGACAAACACGGACATATAGAGACAAAAAGAGATAAACCGAGATAACCCGAGAGATAAAGAGACAGAAACAGACAGATAAAGACAAAGATGCACAAACACCAAAAAGAAACAGATTGGGATATAGAGAGATGCACAAAGATAAATAGAGAAAGATAGAAATTACGAAATAAATAAATATGGATATATGGAAACAGACTGGGAGATATAGAGAGAAACAAAGATACAGAGACACCTGGCACGAAATTTTTGAAATCCCCCGACTGATTATCCCCAAATTTCCGTGAAATTTGGCCCGGTAATTGTTCGGCAAGCCTCTAAATTCCGAAGAAATTTAAGGGGATAACGGCCGAAAATCTACAAGCCGCGTCGCCGGAAGAGCGACCCAAAAATTCGGGAAAATTTAGCTAGATTATAATATATATTTATAAAAATAGATAGAAAATAGAAATCTAATAAATGGAAATATAAACCAAGATTTGTGATTCCATAGTGGTTTAATTTTTAATCCTAAATCGAGTGGCCCGAAGACATTAACGGCAAAATAGAAGAAAAATAAAATCTCGTCCACCCGTAACCTAATACCACTTTAGCCACGGAGATTATATTACCCCGCTCCGAAACGGCCCAAACCAAACAAACGAGGCCCAAACCAACCACACAAAAAACAGCCAAAATCTCAATCCAAAATATATATTCCTTGTTCAGCTGTACACACAAACTCTAACAATCACAAATTAAGGCAAATAATCGTAAAGGATACCGCCATGCATTAGAAATAATCGAAACAATCATCGAGTAAAAGACAAAACCAGCCAGCCAGTCAATCATCCTTATAATATATCTCAAAATCATCTATATATGCGGCCAAACGCCGCCTCCATGCCTTTCATACGCCAAATCATAATTTCTCTGCAATTTAAATAAGACTCGGGAAATTGGATCCATATAATCCCAAGACACAGAGCATGTTTTTCATCCCCCATAGAAACAAGGAATCGAAAAAAAAATATTTTCCCTCGACATCCAATCCATCCGTATTTTCCCAAATTTAATCAAATTGAACCAATATTTTGACAGACAATCGATTCCACAAATCATCATAAATACATTTATATTCGGCATATTAACATATACAAGATTAGAAAGGAGATTTAATCGTCATATCCAGGGTCAATTATAAAAAACAATATCAAAAAAATAATAAAATAAAAATAAAAAAAAATCTAATCCAAAAATCTAGAAATAACAAACTCACAAATTCCAACGAACATCATCTAAGTTTTAAATTTAATTAAATTTAACAATTATATATACATATATAATAATAATATATAATAATATAAACCAAATAAATATTAATATAAAAAATAATTATATATTTATAATATATTAATAATTATAAAATATAATATATTATTATATAATAATATATATTTATCATTAAATATAACATAATATATCTAAATATAATTAATATATTAAATTATAATTATATATATATTTATAAATATATAAAAAAATTTTATAAATATTTAAATATATTAATTATTTAAATAATAATTATTAATAATATTATATTAAATTATACATATTTTTTATATTTATTTAACATACTAATTATTTTAATATTAATTATTAATATTATATTAAATTACACATATTATATATTCGAATAATACATTAATAATGTTAATATTAATATTTTTTCAGTTCATAAATAAATAAAAATAAACTATTAATATAATTATATAACAATTAAAATAATATAATATACAAATATATTATATAAATATTTATCTTATTTTCCATATTTTATATTTATTTAAATATTACAATAAAATAAATATAAAATATATTATAATGAATTATATTATTTTATATTATATTTTAAATATATATATATACATATATTAAATTAAATATAAAACATAAATATATTTATATCCATGTCTGTGATGTTTCCACGCAAATAACATATAGTCATATATGTGATAAACTATTGATCTTGCAGGTGAGAAGTGATCACTATGTTGATGCCAACCAATCCTTAGTATGAACATCTTATTCATTTCCAACAATTGCTGATATTCTCACTTCCTGCAAAATATCTACAAATTTTCATGTCCAACCATATTAATAATATATATTACCTATAAGGCATATTGTTCAGGTATATACAAATTTGGTATCAAGAACTGTACTTTTGAAGAAATATTTCTACGTTTCCAAATCGCTTTTCGATATTGAATTTGCTCTGTTCTCTGTTATTGATGTTCCAAGTTTCTCACGATGAACATGACACATCATTTAGGTACACCTTAATCTTGCTCTTTGATTTCATGACTTCTCATGTTTTTCTCACACTCATAATACTTCTCAGATCAATTGATATAATACTCCTGAGACATGTTTATCGAGAGAGCGCGATTGACGATCAATTTCAACTGACTAGGTGTCAATAACTGAGGAGCGTGAATCTAAGCAGCAGCGCCGATGATGTCAGACAGAGTGGATTCATAGGTAGCTGTAATAACGTAGAGGCCCGCAAGATTCGAGATACGCAAACGACATGGCGTGGCAAACCTTGGAAAATGAAAACAACGAGAGGCTAAGTCATGTCTGAAAGCACCTCTGGGTTCTGCATGCTGCGTGTGCAGAGATTCTTGCGATGGTTTACCGAGAAGACTGAGGTCTCAAATGAATGTAAGCTAACTGGTGGAACATGTAAAAGTCTAGAGTGACCAAGTCCAAACGGCAAAACTGAGCTCTGTGAACACTGGAGCCACTGCCCGGGTGGGGGGGTGGGGATGGACCAGGGAGTGAACTCCGAGCCTGGAGACCGGGGGGGGGGTCTAAATAATTGATATTTTTCAATCTTTTCGGCTCAAATAATTGAAAAAATCAATCTTTCGGCATTTGAGCCCCTTACCTTGCTTACGCAAGGAGAAACTTCAGCTAGCTAAAGCTAGCTTTCGTGACTAGGTGCTCAAAAGGCCGTACCCTTATGTACTCCCTTGAATCTGGGAGGACCCACCAGTCTTTGGGTTTATCGGGGTTGCACCTGGAAAATACAATTTCAGGATCTGAAACAGGGAGAGCAAACATAATTACCAAAACCAATTCAAAATCGGACAAGGGCAGGCTTTTTTGGATCCACCCTCCAAATAGTTTAAAGTGTGTCCAAGAACCGAAAAGTTGTTTGTACAATCTTCGAACTTGGATGGTGGAGCCACCCAAAAAAATGTCAAAGTGGTGTCCAATTGTTGTTGTTTGTTGTTTTAATGTGGGGGCCTTTCTTGACTGATTCAAGAAGAAGTGCCCCCACCCCTTTGTTGAAGCGAAAACTGAGACACATTGCCCGGTATAGCCTGTTTTGAGGAGGGAACAATGATTGCAAACATGCTGAGAAGTACTGCATGTTACTGCGCGTAGTCCCTCCATGTTTGTTCAAACGTTTCCTGAAGGTTTGGCTTGGCTCAGTTCGTGCTCAGTTGAAAACACATGGAAATGAAAAGGGCAAAACGTACCTCTGATATTCAAACTAGCAAACTCAATATGCGCTGTCTCTGTGTTTGAAAAGACTGCGGTGCCAAGTTAAGTTGCGGCACAATCTGCCTGTATCGGAGGCATGTCTTTACAAAACAAGTCAACCTGACGAGTTTGTCATTCCAACTCAGGAAACATGAGGTTGTTGTTCATTTTGAGTGCTGCGGGAAGTGAAGTAGAATGTAAATGGAATTCTAGAAGTAGACCCTTCTTTATGAGAGTTCTGGTCATGGTGCCTTTAGGAATTTTGATAATAGTTGTCCGAATTCCGAATGAAGGGTGGGTGAAAACAGATCCTAAGTAACCCCAAGCTTGCCTTGTCATCTTGCGCATGGCATGAAGATTGGCGGTCAGGAGTCTCAGCGCGCCTGTTGGACTGGCTGGTACATGGGCGTCGGCGATTGCATGTAGCTATATGGCCTCGGCGCGAGGCGTTTGATCTCCAATTGCAACCATGACGAGGCATTAAACAAGAAATGGGCATGTGTTGACATAGGCATGTATCAACATAGGTCAGCTCCTAAAATGATGGCTTTCCTCTAGTCCCGACCCGAAAAAGGGTTCAATGGCGTGTGGGTACAACCACAAAATGGGGGCCACTCAACTTCAAAGAATTCAACAGGTGCCCCCTCACAGGATATCGGAAGGCACTGAAGCCTGGTTTGAGCTGAGGATCGGAGAGTTTTAGATGACTCTCTTCACCTGCACCATGTTTTCGGCAATGGCCCAGGCAACTTGTGAAGTCTCTGAAAGATTGATGCATGGAAATGCTTTGCTTTTGTCTACAAAAACTACACAAATGCAGAATGTGGCCTCAGCCTTAGGTGGTCTCCCTGAAGTTGATACTATTTCACAAGAGAATGAGCCTCAAATCGAGGCCCGACAGAACAGAGAAAGGCTACATGCTGCAGTTGCGTCAGCCTCCCTCCTTTGCGGGCCAGCATAAAAGGCCGCAGTTTGACCCAGTGATCATGAATAATGATGCTCATCTTGCTGCGAAAGGCTTTACCAAATCTCAGCCGTCAACCGAAGCTGATTCCAGACAGGGCCCTGTTGTTGACAACCCCTCCAGCTCCTGAGCATCCCATGTCAAACGTGCTTGGCGGCACGAGCTGAGCCTGCGGCATAGGCTGTCCCTGCAGCATAGGCTGTCCCTGTGGCATAGGCTGTCCCTGCGGCATAGGCTGTCCCTGCGGCATAGGCTGTCCCGGCTGCCCATGCCGCAAGCTTCTAATCGCCTCGGACAGGCCATTCAAATGTCCTTTCCTTTGAGGGGAACCTCTTGTACTGATTTCCACATAGCAACGACAGAAGGCTTACCTTCTTCATCCTTCAGCTTAGCTTCCAGTGCGGCCTGGCCTCCAGGGGAATGCGCTTTGGTTTTGCGAGAGGAAGACAAAAGCAGCACTCGGTTCAGCCGCCTTACTGTAACCCGCATAAACGCAAATAGTAGAACCACTACTCACATGGCCCTTTTTGGGGGTATGAACAAAAGCTGGTCTCAAAACATGTTTGAGGAAGGATGACCTGCCTATGATGTCAAATGTTTGTCAGACGAGGCTTTAAAGGAACGCCTTGTTTGCAGTTCTATATGTTTTGCAGGTCTCGAGATCATAAGTGGAAGCCCGCCATCCCAAGCCAAATATCAGTGCCACCTGCCCGCTGGAGGCTTGATGGTGAGCTTGGTTCAAGTTGGCGTACGGTCTATTCAAGAAATGTTGGGGCTATGTGGACTTGGGTAGGGCTAAGGACACATTAGATTAAGGCAAGTCGAGGTTTGATGTTGGGTGCTTTTAGGACGGACTTAGCCTACTTAAGACGTTGGTTTCGCTAGGTTAAGGATCTCTTCGCTTTGGTTTGTGATGGGTTCAGGGTGGGTTCATAGGCTGGGGCTGGGCTTACGGTTTAATCTTAGTTGGTGCCAGGTCAATCTAGGCGGAAAAATACAGTGCGCTATTAATCTGCGAAGGGTTTGAGTGGTCATCCATGACACAACGGAGAAAGGTGGTACAAATGAGCGGTGCTCAAAAATCACTATACATAGACTATACACATATGATGCAAATGCATATACATATATATATATATAATATACATATATGTAAAAGTATACAGGGCCCTTACTTTGGGACTGGGATTGAGGTGTCAAAGGTTGACTTTTAAACTTGATCAGGGTCAAGACCTTGTTCACAAACGTCTAACCACTAGACGTTCGCTGTAAAAGGGGTCACGTGATTGATCGGGATCAGCCTTTTGTTCAACCATTTGAGTGTGTCTGAAAGATAGGTCACCAATCAACATGGTTTGGCTTGGTTTCCCTTCAATCCATCCCAACGTGGATTCCCCCCAACAAATTACATGCCCATTTGCACCCTGATCCAAAAGAGGCCAAACGCCGCATGGGCCTGCCTCAAAATGGTGAACCCCTTCTATGGTTTTAGAGGGAAAATCTGGAGCGCGGGCAACTTTTCAGGGAATGTGAGGGGAGGGTTTACCTGGTTGAAGGTCTCACATGTTTCATGGGTCTAGCACATTTTGGGAAATGCCAACAAGTCGACTTGAGAGAGGATGGGCGGAAAGCTGGCACCTTTTGCCAAAAGTGGCAACGTGGCCTTTCACTCGCCTGTGCTGGCTAATTCCTCTTGTGCGTATCGCCCCCCGCCCCCGATGTTGAGAAAATCGTGAGACAAAGCATGCGTCCTGGCAAGATTTAACAGCAGCAGGCATAAAAACCAACCAAGCCCAGACAAACCAGGAACGTCCAAATGGCAAGTCTACCTGTGGCAAAGCATGCGACCGGCAATGCGTAACGGCAGCATGTGACAAAACAGTCCAGCCAAGTCGGGGATCGAGCCCATCTTTTCACACATCCCAATTATCTTTTGCCCTCGATCAAGCTATTTTCTGAAGAGAGGGAACACATGGCTTTCCTTCGGATGCTACACAAGTGAGTATGTGAGCAGCGCTAAGCTGGAACCCATTCATTGGAACCCACTTTGGATGTGTCCTTCTTCAACACACACACACACACACAGCTAACATGCGCCGTGCTGTGAGGCCCGAGCTTCAGCCCCGGAGCTCTCGATTTGCGAGGCCATGTGCTGTGACAGGGCCTCGAGAGCGACACGGTTGGGCAAAACGGGGTTGAAACAAATGCACCGGCTTCCTCACAGAAACTGAAAGGAATACTCGGCGCACATCTGGGACACCAGAATAGTGAGTAGAAACACGTTGAAACTGGCCAGCTTCCGAATGAGGCCTGTTGAACCGTCATTGGATGACAAGGGGAGGGCAAAGGTCGCCGAAAAATCGGGTTCGGGTTGGGACCGGGGCTCCAGTAAACCCGTACTAGGTGGGTCTAACAAACCTGAAATAGCTGAAGGCCTGGGAAGTGGTGCCCTGGGCTGCAGAAAGCAGAAAGCGCAACCCTCCGTCTTGGCTTCACCTTCGATCTAGGTGGTTTGGATTCGCGGTTTGGGGCTTAAACAAGAGCCAAAGTTTCAAAACCCAAACCTGCGGCTTTTCTTCAATTGTTTTCACCAAGTTCATTGTCATTTTGGCAAAGGGTAGACATGTCCTAAATTGTCACTCAACTTGTGTTTCCCCACAACTGTGGGGAGTCCCCTCCAAAAGTATGGCTTTACCTTCGGTCTGGGGTTTCGAAAGAAAAAGGCAAACACAAGCACAGGACAAACACAATTGAGAACAAGCTGCAACAAGGTCCTCAGTTGGGGCCCGGGCGATTAGGGACCCATCCCGTTGGCCGGCGTAGCCCGCAGGCACGGCAGCCACAGCAGGCCTTGGCTATGGCGACCGGCCATCGATCCGATGTTCCTGCGTCAAAAGTGGGGCTGGCCCGAGCATTCAAAGCAAGCAGGGTCGACAAAAGGGTCATAAAAAGGGGATCAAACCAAACGGATCGCAATAAATGCGCTTCACTCCCCTATGCTAAACTTACTCTGGTTTCGATTGTGGCTCAGATCGTCTGTTAAAAACCCGCTGCAAGCCATGGAAACTACCCCCCCAAAAGAAAGGGTAAAGACCCAAAACTCGTATGAGACTTGAGTTTGGTGTGGGGTGGGGGGTGTTGATGCCTTCTTTGCCTGCGCGCAGCATTTGCCCTTGGCTTGGGACGGCGGGTTAGGTTGGTAATTGTAAAACAACCGAGCCAAGAGAAGCACGCAGGCGCGCCCGCATCTCATCGGATCGCGCCTCTGGTACTGGTAGCCCTGCTGGTAGCCCAGGCTGCCCTGGCCCCCAGACCTCCAGCAGGAAGGAGGTGGGGGATAAGGTCGCCCGATTGTTCACAAAAACGCTGCGTTGTGCTTGGGGGGTGAGCCTCGACGCAATAAGTTGGCAACTATGCTCGGAATCCCCCCAAATGACAAATGTTTCATGGCCAGTCCCTCTCTCTCTCTCTCTCTAAATTCGTGTCTGTCTGAATCCCCAAGGGTTCGTGAAACTGACCGCTTTGCAAAAAAGTGATTCGATATTTTGCCAGTTCGTGGGCGGCAAATATCAATTGTCCAAGAGGTCAAAAGGTTGTACACATGTCAAACCAAAGACTAATGGAAACCACCACCCTCAGCCTCCACCAAAAATGAACTCGAAGTCAACCAAGATTAGTTGGGGCCAGTAAGGCCCGTAGGAAACTCTAACAGGCCTCTTTGTGGGGCTTCCAGCCTCTTCTACCAAAGCTGTTGGTTCTACGGGCAAAGCTTTGTATCCTTATTTCTCAAGCAGATAAAAACCCCAAGCAGGCTTGCACATTGGCCGGGAGGAAAAGTGCGCCCTTCTGGTGGCCGCCATTAACATGCTCCAAGAAAAACCTACCGCTTGGCCCCCTGAGCCGCTGGACAAATGCAAACTGCCCGCGGCAGATGACACCGGCGAGGAGGGAGCATAACGAGGAGGGTACCCCACCGGCGGTGGCGGTGGCGGCCTCCCGATGACGTTGGCCCATGGGGGGAGGTGGAATGAGGTGCCAAATGAGCAGTGTTCTAAACCCAGCTGCGGCCAAAGAGAAATATCAAATCCCTTCCGCGAAGGCTTCCGCGGAGCTTGCGCAGCATGAAAGGTTCCTTCCGCAAGAGGCTTTGAAGAGGGAATCGCTTCCGCGTCGCTTCCGCGGATTGAGAAATGAGATTGAAGTTTGTTTTCGCCCGCGCGTGAAGGAAAACTACAATTCCTTGCTTTCGTGATTGAATCGTAGCCCTTCCGCGAAGCTTCCGCGAGTACACAAATGAAAAACCCCTTCCGTGAACTTTGCGCGGCGCTTCCGCAACCTGGGAAAAATCAACATTTTGAAAGAGGGGTTTTAGAACGTCGCTCAAATGGTTTAGCACGGCTATTTTGAGCCAAACCTCCCATGAACTGCAGGGCGAACGCGTGCTTGCTTTCTCAGCGCCTGGTTGTAAAGGTCAATACAAGCCTTACTCGGATTGTACATGAGTTTCATGTGGATGTATCCATTTGAGAGGGTAGTCAAATGGTGATGTAGGTCTATACTAGGGTCGGTTCACCCGCGACCCCCCCCAACGCCTGTTGGAGGGAGAGCCTGAGCTCCCCCCAGCTTGCATCCGCGCGGCCGACCTGTGACATGATCCAGAGACGCGCTCGCTGGGCACCCGTGCTGCATTGTCACCAAGGATTCTGGACAAAGTCAAAGGTCAAAGGCTCAAAGGGCAAAGCAAGGAGACAGACCGGGACTTCCTCAAGCTCAGTTTCGGACGGAGAGCCAATCCGAGGCAGCTGCTGGGACGCTTGAAACCTCAGGCGACTCAGCAGTCTCAGGACGAAGATCAAGAATCCGACCCTAATATGCCGTTCCAGCCCCGAGAGTGGCTGATTCCCATCCCCAAGACTTTCCAGAGAAATCGGCCACACGGCTCGCTGGCTTGGACTCAAGGGCTCCAGGCGACATGTCCGGCATCTGGATGTCCACGCCGCTGGGCAAAGTCCCCAAGTTCTGCCTAGCCAGACCCACTGGGTGGAACCAGAGAAACCAAGAGGAAAATTGCATCAAGATTGGGGGCCTGTCCTATTCTGACAAGCAGTGCCATGCGGTACAACCTTGGGGGGGCATGCCCAGCAGGCTTTTGGGCCCCAGCTGGGGCCCGGGCACATCCCTCACAGGCCGGTTGTCCTCAGACCGACTTTTCGGAGTCCACGGTTTGGGGCAGATAGGTTCCGCAGGTTCCGAAGCTCAATCCGAGTTTCGCAGGTCTCACGTCACGCTTCGCTGCTAGCAGCTTTCCAGGTTTCCAGGTTCAGTTCTTTGATTCCATGTTCTTTCTTGCAACTTGCAGATCTGGAAGGAATTTCCATGAAGTGGATGCATTGGTTGTTGCTGGCGGGCTTAGGAGTCCAAAGACTATGATTCTTCCTCCAAGCTTCAAGGTGTATTCTCAGATCAACTGAAGAATACCCGCGCCAGTTCCTCACAAGTGGAGACAACTGTATTGGTTTCATCGCCAATTGACAACTCTGGAATGGCCCAGCTCATGAAGGGCCCAACCCTGGTCCATGTTCATTGCCTATCTCGAGCGACGCTCTGGGCCCAAAGCGATCATCTCCCGAGCCGCCGCGTTCAGCGGAGGCTTCAGCGGTTGCATCTCGCTCAGGTCGCCCTGCACCGGAGGCTTTGATAAATAATTGTCCTCCCAGACCCCGCAATAGACTTCTACGAGGGGGGATTAACAGACCTATGCCCAAAAAGACTTTTGGGTTGCCATTTTAGCTGAGCTTCCTTTACATGGGCTGATGCTTACAGGTTGGAAATCTTGGGACCCTTCAAAAACAAACAACAATCCTACGGTTGTCAAGGGCTCCCCCAATGGCAACCCCAAACTGGTTGAGACTGGTTGATTCTGCCCCCAAAAAATCCGTCCCTGCACCGTTAAAGACCTTCTAAGATACTAAATGAATTTGGGCGTAAAATAAGTTTGAAGAAATAAGACTAAATAAGGTCAAATGAGGTGTCAAGATTGAGGGTCTCGTTGGGGTGTTTCCTTTGGTGGCCAAACATAAGGACCGTGTTGCAATAAACGGTGGCCACTTGTTGTGCCCAGTTGAAGCGGTTGTTTGGATCCTTGTAGTAGGCTACCTTTGACCCCTTTGGATAGTTTGCAAGGAAAATGAAGCATTGGTTGCGCATGGAAACAATCAAGGCATTGATCCAATTGAGGGTTAAATAGCTGGCACTCCCTCGCGTGAAACAGGGCTCCCTATTTGGCTGGTGCTCGGAAGTTTGTCAACCCACCAGTGGCCTCGGTTTTCCCTGTGCCTAGCAGTCTTGCTTTCCCAGTGCGGGTTGCAACTGGTTTGCAAGTTACGTGTCTGACCTTCTGACTCACCGTTGGCCGAGTAGTAACAGCCCAAATGTCTGCGTCAAAACGAGTTCAATTCTCAATACACGTAAAAATGGTATCAAAAGTCCAACTGAGTTTGACAAGCATGCGGGGTCAAAATTGCTACGATTAGCCTGTTTGGGACCTAAACAGCGGTCCTTCCCAATCCCTGGTATGTTGACCAAGCAACTGACTTTTGCCGCACTACAAATGAAAACTGGAAGACCATGCCAAGCACGGTGCATGGGGTGGGAGTCAAAATTAGGGGCCTCGGCTGATTTCTGTTGTTTTCCCTTTACCACCCAGATGACGTGCGCTTCCAAAAAGAAACACCTGCACCCCCAAATGCATTCACCCATTTCGAGCAAGGCCTTGGCATAGTCGAAGCTGCCGTCCTGACGTGCCAACCCGAAGCCTGTGACCTTGGAAAAAGTGTACCTTGGACCTGGATCTTCAATCTACCCTGCTGGGAAATGGCCAACAAAGTCTCAAATCGTTTACCACTAAAATGGTCCCAAAAGTGTTTCGAGTCCCTAAGGATAGTTTGAGGGGCTGGGGAGCTCCTTGCTAGTCAGGGGAAACTTGTGCAAGCAAAGATGAAGGGACTAAGAGCGGGAACGAGGAGGCAGCTGGCGTAGCTGGTAAGCTATCCTCGTTGCTCCCAAAAGCTTCCCTTACCCGCCCTAGCCCGGTCTTCTGCAATCCCTGCTTCCTTGTTGCTCTGAGAAACGGTATTTCCCCAAAGGCAAATAGCTTGAAGATGGAACCAAAGAGCAGCCTCGCACTACTCCAGCCAGCAAATATGCTTCCCCGCAACCTCCCACCCTCGTCGTTGGGATGTGTCAGAACTAGTTGAACACCTTGTGCAACCAAGCTTAAAGAGAAACCAAACATGAGAAAGGCTTTGTATCGGTCTTCCTACAATGTCGACCCAAGATTGATCGACCTTGCGATTAATGTCGGGGTGTTCCCCAAAAAGGGCTCCGAATCCCATCTTAAATGGCCCCCTGCTCGTCAACCAGGGTCAATCAAGATTTGTTTGACCCAATCCACCAGGGGTGCAACTCAGGACCTCGGTTCAGTTCACCGCTTGATTGGCAACAAAGCGACGACCTAAGGCCCCTGCCATGCTCCCTGTTTTGTTGCGCGCCTCGCAACTGAGTCCAGGAAAGGGGAAAACATGGGAGTGCTGGGGGGGTACCTTCTTGGCTTGGTGTGAAAAGCACTATTTTGGGGGTGCCCCCAATTTTGTCGCGTGCCTATTTCTCTCGTACACCAGTGTACAAGTAGAAGGCACAATTCCCAGTGAATGTGGGTAAGTGATGGGCGTGGCCAAACCAACATCGGCGAGTTGTGCCATCCACTTTTACCCAACTGTACATTTCCCTTGTATCCACACTTGCAAAATGTATACATAGCCATATAGCCAAACCTCAGGGCAATCCCTTGGAGCAGTCCACCATTTGGGTCGAACCCCACTCAGCGCCCGGCGCCCCTTTTGGGCATGTGGAAAAGCCTGCCGCGCACCGCTCGCTCGCCAGGCCAAAGGCGTGGACGCCAAACTGTGGGGATCCCCCAGCCAGGTATTCTTCTTCTTGGTTTCCTGCAAACCAACCTTTTACAACGGGCAGCCTAAAAAATACTCGTAGCCACATGGTTGCAACAAACAGTTGGCCCCAAAGCCGTGCAGTTCCTTCTAGTGGTTGAGTCCTATCCAACCTCTACTTGATCGCTTCAAAGGTTATACCCTTCATATCAAAAAAACGTGCAAGCAAACATTTACCTATACTCTGCGCAGATGCCTACAAGTTATAACTATCAGCATCCAACCACAACGACTTCAATCATGCTTTCAAAGGGGCTTCTTAGATTCATCACGAAAGGGGATTGTCAGTTCCCTGAGGAACCAAATAAGTTCCCCCACTCTCCTCCAAGAAAGACAAGAGTTTCACCAAATGGTGGCAAAGGTCTCTTTGGGGGGCCGACGCTTCTTCTGAGAAAGACCCAGATTCACTGCCTCAGCAAGCCGTAGATGCAGCCCACGAAGGCGAGCACCACGAAGATCCAGGGCCACCTCAACAGAGACTGCCTCTTGGTTAGGCTTCCTGTTGGATTCCCTGTAGAACCCCCAAAAAAACAAGATTTCACTGGGAAAAAACTCCCACAGCTAGAATCCGTGTGTGAGTTGCGTGCCAACTGGCACTTCATGGCATGTGAAACCTGTAACATCCATATCATGTGTGGCCATGATGGCCGAATCCCCTCGAATCCCACATAGGGTGGGCATCTGCCGTTTGACGGCACCGACCAATAACTACGCTGAGCAGGAAAAGGTTCTACCGCCTGCACCTCGTCTTCATTTTCTGGATTGGGGACTTCGTTAGCCCCTGCCAATCCATTGAGATTGGTTGCGGAGCTGCCTTTACGCTCCAAGTGGCCTCTCAGATGGCATCTGAAGCGGCAACTGCATCGCTGGACAACAACTCGACCCGGGACAGCTTCATCCCTTTGTTCTCCGGGCATCCGCAAGACTATCGGGAATGGCGCAAGAGGATCTACCTGTACTACCGCAAGATGGCGGTTACCAAGCGCAACAAAGAGGCTGTGTACAACCTCCTGGGTTCCCTCACTGGCACTGCTTGGAAGGTAGTTGAGCATCTCGAAGATGCTCAGATCGAAGCGGACACTGCAGATCGAAGCGGACACTGCGTTCGACGATATCCTGGCCATCCTGGACAAGTCTTTTCGGTATGACGACAGGGTGGAGCTCCCCGCTCACTTTGACAACTACTTCAACCAGCTGCAGCGCCGTTCAGGCCAAACACTGCTCAGCTATGTCACCGAGCACGATGAGGCTTTGCGACGCCTGGCGCAACATGATGCGAAGCTTCCTGCATCCGTGGTGGGTTGGCAAATGCTTCGGAAAGCCAACCTCTCATCACGACCCAGGCCGGCAAGCACCTCACTAAGGAGAAGGTTGTCGAGGCCTTGTACTTCGTGCTTGGTCAAGACTACAAGTTTGGACATGATCGCCCACGCGGCCCTGGCTTCAAGGGCTCCGGATTTCATCGGCGCCACACAGGCTATTCCCGACGGCACCTACTAGCATGATGACCAGACCTGCACGGACGAGATCTACTGGCAAGACGATCACTGGGACTCCATCGACGACGAAAACGTTGAGACGGACGACTGGGATCACCACGAGGCCTACTACGGTGAGGACGCTGAGTCTAACAACCCCTGGCCCGTGGAGGAGTATGACGAGGTCTACTCTGCCTATGTCGACGCCCGCAAGCGCTTTCAAGAACTCCGACTATCTCGTGGGTTCCTCCCTGTGGTCGCCCTGCAGGATGGTGGTCCCGGATCCTCAAGCTCTATGGCACCTTCGCTGAAAGGAGGACCCGGACGTGGAAAAGGCAAGGGTGGCAAGTCTTGGTCCAAAGGTGCTGGCAAGCCGTCGCAAGCCAAGAATCGGGCCAAGAGTGCACTTCACAGCATTCGTTGTGGAGCGGCCAGCAACTGCCCCATGCCGCGGAATCCGGCTTCCTCGGCTACGCCTACAACGTCGCCGTCATCTTGCCCGAACAAGCGACCGGCTCTGGAAGATGGCTCGGCCATGATGGCCGGCATGCTCATGGACAGCAATGGACAGATGCCGTCATGCTTGACCCTGGTGCCTCGTCCTTCCTGGCCGGCTACCACACCTTCATCGCCTACGTTCAAGTTCTACGTCAACTTGGCTACCCCGTGGAGCTCATCTATCTGAGCCGGTGCACCAAGGAGTTTCGCTTCGGTGGCGACAACTACGGGACGAGCGACTGGGTGGTGAAGGTTCACCCCATCATGGAGCTCATTGGCATGACTTTGGATTTCGCCAGCAAAACAATGCGGGTTCCTGGTTCTGGCTGGCGACCGTTGGAGTGTGAATACCTGTTGTCGCTCGTCGAGAGCTACGACGACTTCAGGTCAGGCCTTCCCGAACCAGCGGTGCTGACCAACGAGCCGAACCTCGAGTACGGCGTCTCCCTGAAGGAGTTCCTTACGGCTGAAAACCTGGACATGAACATGGTGGCCAATGACACGGATGTCTCTCCCCCTCCTCAAGACTTACCATCACACCGCCTGAAGCCCAACCAGCTGTGGACTCTTCAGGTTCATCTGAAGCAGCACATCGACAAGACCGAGATCAAAGTCGACCAAGCCTTGGCTGCCATGGAACGCCCCCGACCACGCCTGGTGTGGGAAGTCTTCGCCGGCAAGGCCGCCATCTCTCAACATGTACAAGCTGCCGGCGGTCAGACCAAGGTCTTCGGGCTTCATACCGGGTGGGACTTCCGCATCAAATCGCACCAGGACGCCTTCATGGATTATCTCCACCAGGAGATGCCGGACGAGGTGTTTCTGGCACCCGTATGCGGACTCCCGAACTCCTGAGCAGCGTGAAAAACTACGTGCTCTACGTCAATGGCACCACGACACCTTTTTGCTCTTTGTCAAGAAGGTATACCTGGCACAAGTTCGAGACGGCAGACATGCACACGTGGAGCAGCCTCTCAGTGCCAAGTCCTGGAAGACTACTATCTCCATCGCATCAAGCCGATCACCCAGAGTAAGGTCAGCAACTCCGTTCAGAAGTTGGATCCGTCCGGAGTCTCTCAACTCCGTGGGTTAGTTGGTGCGCTACAGTGGCCGGCTGTTCAGTCCAGCCCGCATCTGCAATGTTCGGCCTCGATTCTTTCTGGCGAGGTCGGAACTGGCACCAACATGACAATCAACGAGGCAAACCACGCTTTGAAGTTTGGCAAGGACAACTCTGATGTCACGTTGCAGTACCGCCACATTGGCAACCTGGCAGACCTGCGCCTGGTTACTATGACAGACGCGGGATTCAATTCCCGATCTGATGGTAGTTCCCAAGGTGGCTACATCACCCTGCTGGTCAACGCCGCCTGCTTTGACGGCAATGAGCTCCCCTACATGGTCTTGGACTGGCGCTCGTACAAGCTACCTCGTGTGTGTCGCAGCAGTCTGGCTGCGGAAGCCCAGGCGGCTGGTCAAGCCGTGGACAGCATGGAGATGGTCGTCCGTGCCTGGGAGCACATCTTCAACCCCAACGTGAAGCTCCGTGACCTCTTGGAAGTTCGCAGCATGCTCAAACCAACTCTAATCACCGACGCCAAGGCCCTGTATGACAGCTACCAGCGTGAGCAGTTGGGCGGCAACACAGATCGCCGCACCGGTTTGGAGATCATGGTGATGAAGGAAAGGCTCCAATCGTTCGGCGGTCACCTCAGGTGGATGAGCAGTGAGTTGCAGTACGCCGACGGCCAGACCAAATTGTCCACCCGGCAACTTCTTGTCAGACCGTCTGAGGTCACACCAGCTGAAGCTTTCGTGGGACCCCAGCTTCACCGCTGCCAAGCGCAAGAGTAAGGCCGAACGTCAACAGAACATACAGGAGGGAGCTATTCCCAAACCACTCGCGCAGGGCGATGTCATGGTCTCTTTCTGCCAAGCCACCTACGTGGACAACCAGAAGAACGCGTTTGCGGAACACGAGGGCACGTTTGTCGAGCCCTATGTCGAGTTCATGGACTACGCCGCGATCATCCTCCTCCTGATGTTCGGATGGTGTGTGGTTCGGAACGCACTGAGCTGTTCTTGCTCCGGCCGAACCATACGGCCGTGATCGATGCGGTCGTGCAAACCGACCCCATGCCCATGGACCCCGTGATCACCACCCTGGAAATGAACTTGGAGGAAGTCAACAGTAGCAACGAGCACCTCTTGGGCCAGAACTTTCGGACGCAGACGCTACTCCGTGAGCTGCAACAACGTGAAGGGCAGCCCACAGGCCCCATCGTGCTCTCCCGCTACGGCAGTGTCTGGCACGCCAGTCGTGAGTGCCGACACCTCCGTGGAGTGAATGTAGAGGTCCGCCGTGCGTGCAGGACCTGTGTGCATGCCGTGCCTCAGCCGACCGGCTGAATGAATACTTTCTTCCCCGTGTGAGTTGCGTGCCACACAACTGGCACTTCATGGCATGTGAAACCTGTAACATCCATATCATGTGTGGCCATGATGGCCCGAATCCCCTCGAATCCCACATAGGGTGGGTATCTGCCGTTTGACGGCACCGACCAATAACTACGCTGAGCAGGAAAAGGTTCTACCGCCTGCACCTCGTCTTCGTTTTCTGGATTGGGGACTTCGTTAGCCCCTGCCAATCCATTGAGACCGTGTGTTTTCAAAATAAATGGATTCCACTTGCAAACTAGAACGAACCAAATTGAAACCAGTGGAATCCAGCGAACTTCAAATGAGCGAATGACCCAAACCGAATCATCTCAGGTTTCCTCTAAACACATCTCTAGTTCATTCGCAAAACCTTCCTACTCAGAAGCAGCGGTCTCCCTTTGCAACCCCAAAAAGGGGTGAAGAGACATACCCAAGCCTAGGTGTCCCTTTCACAACACGGATCACGCTGGTGAATGACGAGGAACCATCTATTTCCAACCAAGCCGCGCAAAGCATGCGTGAGTTGCATGTGTCTTATTTGAGCGCCTCCTGCTCCAGAAATCTGTGAAACCGGGGGTGGTTAGCATCAGTGGATGATAATCGATGCGTCAAAGCTGCGTCCACTTCACAGGAGAACCATCAAAACCATGGAGCCGAAATCGACTGCTCTTGAGAATCATCTGGACTTTCACAAAGGCCGTAACAAGAAACAGCCACCTCAGAAAGCCACCAACATGACACCAACCGGTTCCTCCCAACACAGGAATGCTAGCAGAAACCGCGATTGTTGCATCCCCAAACTGAAACAAATGTAATAGATCGAAAAGCAATGAAAGAACAAACATGCCAAGCACTGTGAAGAAAGGGCAAAAGAATGTCAAGCTCGCTTTGACACATTCCCCCGCTGGAGGGGTGTGACGGATAAACAACGAAGAACAACCAGTTCAAACCGCCAAGCGGTCTGGGGCAGCTCCCTTTGAAGGAGTGACCTGTCCAATATGCCTGATTGAAACCATGAAATGAACGGCGCCCGTTTTGCTGTGTTGGTTCTACAAAGATAGCCTTTGTGAAACCAGCCAATAGAACCATCTACTCCACACATTCGCAAGCAAGATCGAAACACCCCCCAAAGAGTGACCCCGACCCCAATCCATGTTCGTCCTGGGTGAAATAGTCTCTCTCACACTGGCCAAATGCTTTGAACCATTCTCCTTTGTCTTGCTTTGCCTGACTGGGTCTTCCCGCCGAACGCGCAAAGCAATATGAACTGTCAAGAATATATACATGTAATATATATATATATATACAGGCTCGCCCCCGTGATCCACGGGTCCTGCCACTTCCAGAGCCTTATCAAGATTCTGTGACTGCAGTTTTGGCTTTTCAAGTGTACAATGACCCATCCACTTTTTGCTAGGCTTCGCAAAGTTCGCCCAGTGCCCCAGTCGAATGGCCTGCGAAGATCGGTCAGAAAACCATACAGCTACCAGGGAGAAGATCAAAGCCGCAGTGGCTCCAATCGAATCCATCTCGCATGAACTGCTTTTGCTTCGCCCCCGCTCTTGCCCATCCAAGGTTCTGAAGTGTTCAGCTTCAAGGGCCTGGTCTTCAAAACGGTGCCGGAGAGCAAGACCGAGCTTGGGCCCGGCGAGATGCGGCAGATTATTCGTGGGCGGCCTTGGTCATAGCATCTGGTTTTTCTCAAGTCTGCTTGCCCGTCATGCGCAGACCAACCGTTCGGCTAGTTTTCACTTCTTGTTTCCAGATCCGCTAGCAAAAACAAAGGTTGCCTGCTGACTTTGCACGTCTCATTTTGCTTGAACCTTACGCCTGCGCGCTTCTTCTGCTTTGTTGCAGCAAAAACAAAGCTGGTTCGCTGCTCGTCCGTCCCTAGTAAAAATGCACAGATGCCCAAGACTGGCTTTGTCATGAATTTTGTTTCGTGTACGCTTGCTTCGAAGCCCAGATTTTAGGGACCGCGCAGCACTTGTGTGCTCGCGCTGCACTGTCCCTAAAATCTGGCTGCACTGTTCAAAACCTGGGCTTGGAGGCCACAAGTGCTGTCTGCGCCCCAAAAAAACCTTGCTTTCTGGTATGGATGGGCTTTGGCATGAGACTTATGTTTCTAGGGGCAGTACACCACGCTTAGCTTCCAATGCCCAGATTTTGACAGCACGGCACTGTTTGCACGCTCATGCCCAAAAGAGCTGCGCTGTCCCCAATCTTAGCGCGAATGCCCAAGACTGGCTTTGGCGTGAGCATGAGACTTTAGGCTTTTCAAGGACAGTACAGCACGTTTGGCTTCCAAAGCCCAGATTTTAGTGACAGCACAGCGCTTTCCATCTGCAGCCTGCAAACCCACTATCCACCAGGTTATCCATGAAGATCATCTGCTCCTCAAGAATTATCCACGCAAATAATCTGCTCCCATCTGCTCCACTTTCTGCACCGAAATTCAGGATCAGAATCTGATCCGGAACAATGCTGCAAAAAACAGCATTTGTCCAGCAAAAAGCACTAAAATGTGGATCATGGGGGGGGGCGCCCAGAATATATATATATATATATACATATATATATATATGTACATATATATATATATACATATATATATATACATACATTGCATTACATTACATTACATTACATTACATTACATTACATTACATTACATTACATTACATTACATTACATTACATACATACATTCCATACATTACATACATACATACATACATACATACATACATACATACATGCATGCATGCATGCATGCATACATACATACATACATTACATACATTACATACATTACATACATTACATACATACATACATACATACATACATTACATAACATACATACATTACATTACATTACATTACATTACATTACATTACATTACATTACATTACATTACATTACATTACATTACATTACATTACATACATACATACATACATACATACATTACATACATACATACATACATACATACATACATACATAACATACATACATACATACATACATTACATACATTTACATACACATACATACATACATACATACATACATACATACATACATACATACATACATACATACATACATACATACATACATACATACATACATACATACATACATACATACATACATACATACATACATACATTACATTACATTACATTACATTACATTACAGTACATACACATACATACATACATACATACATACATACATACATACATACATACATACATACATACATACATACATACATACATACATACATACATACATACATACATACATACATACATACATACATACATACATACATACATACATACATTACGTACATACATACATACATACATACATACATACATTACATTACATTACATTACATTACATTACATTACATTACATTACATTACATTACATTACATTACATTACATTACATTATATACATACATACATACATACACTACGTAGATACATACATACATTACATTACATTACATTACATTACATTGCATTGCATTGCATTACATTACATTAATACATACATAACATACATACATACATGCATACATACATTACATTACATTACATTACATTACCTTACATTACATTACATTACATTGCATTACATTACATTACATACATACATACCATACATACATACATACATACAAACATACAAACATACATACATACATACATAGATGCATGCATGCATACATGCAGCCATATTTACTCACTGCGTCGCTAAGTGACATGGGAGTTTCGTATATAACCATTCCCGAGTGGCCAATTGGTGAGTGCACCTAATTGCCATGCCCAGCAATGACGATGAATACAGACCATTGCTTGTATAACCTTTCGCAGGCTCAATGGAGCCTCAAATCATTTCCCAAAGATCCAACGATGCGGCTACACCCAAGATCAGTAAGGTTTGCTTTCGGGTACCCTCCCTCTGACCTGAAACCCACCAAGAGGAAAACATGTCACTCCCAAGTTACCTTTTGTTTAAAAAAAAACAAAAAACGCAGACTGTCGCGTTTTGGGTGGTTTCAAAGGGAAGCCAAAAGGAAACGGCCCTATTTTGAGAAACACCCAAGTGGGTCCACAACCGAACCCAAACGCCAGCGCTTTTAGGCGCGGGCCAGGGCAGGCCACCGGAGCCTAAACGCAATCCGAGCCGTGGGAATCACAAGTTGAACAGGATGAAAACACTCCGAAACGGGTGCGACGCGAATCGGTGAGCGCGATTGGCAAACAGCATTGGTGAACCAAATTGGTACGAGTGCAACTCCAAAGTGCAAGTCCTGCAAACGCTGTTGTGTCTTGAAGGGAAGCTAGCTGGAAACCAAGCATACACTGGATGTGGTTGTTGAGGTAGTCAGATCATGGTCCTTTGAGTACAGGATTGTGGGAATTGTCCACTGCTAATGTGACATCCCCCTGCGGCCTTCATTGACCTCCACGCCAAAGGGCTGGCCCAACGTCCTGCGAGCACAAACACAAGCGAGGCAAATGTCTCATGGTCAAAACTCCCCCAAAGCGTGTGCCATGGTCATGGCTCCCTTCTAGATGGTTCCCCAAATCCTCAATACTGGTCCAACTCCCCAAAGGAACCATGGCTTCTGCCAACGGCGATTTTTTGCAGGTCCTGGGGCCTTTTGTCAAAAATGGTCTTACAGCCAACCGTTGCCTTCCAGAGAAAAATCACCGAAATCCAGTTTGTTCTCCTCACCATCACGGAGCCCACGTCCAGGGAGCCGTCGTTCTTGTACCACTTCCGCGTCGCCATCTCCTGGATGATGGGAATGTCACAGCCTGGCTCCGGCCCAGAAATCCAGCAGAGCCCCCAATACCCCTTTGGTGGACACGCGCAGTTTTGGGTTTTAGGGTTGGGGCCCCCCGGCAAGAAAGGTTCGATCCGAACCCTCAGGATCAGAACCCATCAGAAAGTTCCTTTCAAACCCTTCCGGGTGGTTGTCCACCCCAGGCTCAATGGCCAGCAAGAAGCTGCGGGAAAAGACTGAGAGGCGTGCTAGCAGCATAGCAGTTCTGATACAAGCCACCCACCTGAGGTCACATGGTCTCTCTCTCTCTCTCTCTTTCCCTCCCTCTCTCTACCGTGCACGATCGGAGTCTGTCTGCAGGATATGCACACCCGGTTTGAGGGGAAATCACTCCCCCTGGGTTTGAGTCTACCTTCGCAATCCATGGATGCGCAACTGTGGCGCCCACGGTCTTTTCCGCCAATGCCTGCCTGGCAGCAGCCCCAAAGAGATACCCTCAAAAAAGTAAATAAAATAAAACCCTCACGTCGGTCCAAGGCCAATCAAGGTTCATCAAATAGATTTCTTTCTGCAAGCTACTGCTGGGCTCGAATGATATCCACGCCGATTGGCACCCACCCGATGGAATTCTGCTTGATACACCACAAATCCCAACTGCGATTTTTGTCCATCTACAGAACTGTTGCTTTTTGAGGATCAAAAAACTTGGAAATTGAGTTGGACCCCTGCCACATGTGATGACTTGGCGCGCCCATCTCGTGTGGAACCCGGGTTGCGGATCATGTCCTCGGCACAGCTTCCAGAACAGGACCCAGGATCTGGGTTCTCGAGATAGGGCCCCCTTCTTGGACGGCTTGAAAGGAAAAAGGGACTTCCCGTTTTCGGGGCCTGAGCGAAATCCAAACGAAACGACCACCACAAATCCCTTGAGACACATCTGAGATTGGCTCCAGATAGTACACCTTCCCATGAGAGCCATCCTGGCCGTGAGGGAAAGGTGGGCAGTTGCTGCCCTGCAGCATGTTTGAAGCTCCAAAACCCAAAACATCAACTGTCACCATATTCCCCTTATACTGTACCCCCAAAAGCTACAACCTATATACTATTGTCCTTCAAACCAGAGAGTATAGCTCCCCAGTTGAGGGTAGAGTGGGGAGGTGCACCGAAAACAGGGCAGTTAGACAAAACTAGCCCTTGGAAACTCTCAAGACACACGGGAATCATATTTGCCATGGTCAAGACTTCTCTTGTGTGTGTGTGTGCCAAGAACTGTCCAACATGCCTTTTGAGCATACGCCGGACCCCCTAAGAAAGGAATCCGCATCATGGAGGGAACCGCTACAATGGTTGCCTGATTCCCTATGCAGGGGTTCATGACTGTCCCTAGAAAACCCCAGCAAGCGGATCTTTTGACCGTGGCACGGATGTCCCTATTACCTCTGCCCCTGAGGCGCGTGCCACTTGCGTGCTCTCGCAGAGGTTCACAAAACTATCGTAGTTTGTCCACTTCATCTGCCAGGCACTCCACTTGACCGAGGCGGGAACGAAAGCGAGCAAGCAAGAGGCACAGCTTGGGGACGGTGACAGGGGGGAATGGAGCCTACAACCTTGCGTGCAATCATGTGCAAATGGTTAAAGACATCCTCCAAGAATCCCGCATGATCATTTTGTTTTAGCAAGAAGACTCGGCGATTTTGGCTTGAGCCCACGCCCAGACACCAGGATTGCTAAGCTAGCTTGGGTAGGACAACTCCAGCAGTGCTTTCGTGATCTGCAAGTGCAAGCAATGAACAGCTTCCAGCGCCTCGCACTTGCAAGAAGACGTGGAGTTCACACACTCGGCGCACCTGCGCTGCAAGACAAAACATACGAACAAGCAAAGGGAATTTCTCAAAATGCTGGAAAAGCCCCCTTCTTGTTTGGAAAGGGAAACCTGAAAGGGAATCCAAAAGGAAACCCTTGCTATTTTAGGGACCGATTCCTATTTGGAGAAACCCCAACTGCTCCCTGAGAAACAGATCCGAATGAGGCTCCCGGCTTTGGTCCTGGCACCACCTTCCTTCCATGCAGCATGTCCTAGTGGCCGGCACTCTTCCAAGTTGATTTTTCCCCATCCTAACTGGGGGGCCCCATTGGAAAGCCCCTGCACAGAAAAAAAAATACAAAATCGTTTCGTAGTTCGTGGATTGCCAATCTGCACATCCCAAGACAGGCGGGGCCCGATGATTCGGACGCGGGAGGTGTATGGACCGGCCGTCTTTCCTTTCAGCCTCTTGGGTGGCTTTGATACACCGCTTGACCAATCCCGTGATAAGCGACAAGAATTGAGCGGTGCACCGAAGCTTAACGATGCAAAGGCCGGCGGCTCCTTCCCCAAGATCTGACCAAACTGTTTCTCGAACTGGATGCAGGATGGCGGCTGCGACTGGCGCAAAAAGGAAAGGAATCCTGGAGAGGAAATCGGAAATCTCCTGTTTCGAATGCAAAGGATGTGCCCGCTGGTCGGTGCGCCAACAAAACAGGCCCAGAACTCTCTCGTCTGCTCGATTTTGGGGGAAAATTGCCAAATGTTCATGATCCCTAAAAGCCGACCAGTTGGATGTGCGTTTTCGGGGGGATTTTCCAATTGAGTGTTTTGCTTTTGTTGTCCGTTTAAAACAGCCTCAAACAGGTGGCCTCAAAAGAAACACCCGGTTGCGGAAGTTCATAGCTGTAGACACCGGCTCGGCCTGCGCGGGCGGCTTGAGGCAATGGTCCAGCGCCTACGGGGGTGCCGGCCGAAAGACCAGGTGCAGCGCAAAAAGCACAGAGAAAACCTACCGGGCGAACACACAACTCTTGTCTTGGTAACTGGTAGGTTGTTCAGGGAAATCCTTGCTGGGGCAGGAAACCCATATGTCCAACACAGGCTTATGTGGAACCTCCCAACACAGGGGTTTGAGGTTACCATGGTACGAGGACCTCCTGGGTCATTCTTAGAATCAGGCAAAAAAATGGAGTTGCTTTTGACCTGGGCCAAAACAACAGGTTCACTTTTGGAGTTGACGAGAAATGCGGCGGTGTGGGACAACAGAAGAGAAAGCAAGAACTGAGGTGTGGGTGCCACATAGAAAGCTTTTGTAAAGGCGAACAATTTCCTATCTCCCATTGTTTTCCTTTGGAGGGAAAACAGCACTTGAGTCAAAATCAAAACCTGATGTAAAAGCTGTATACGATCCAACAGTATTAGGGTTGCTTATTGAGGGGGGGTTGCGTTTAAGATCCTGCCAAAAGCAGTTCAGGTCATTTCTGTTGAAATCATGCCGTGAGGCCGTCGGGACATTTAAACTGATAATTGGCCCATTTGCCATTGGGCACATATGTGTGTGTATATATATATATGGCACCCCCCCCCAGTACCCAGGTGTTGTTGCATCATGTATCAAAACATTGATATTTACAGTGTATTTTGATTGATCTCATGCATTTTCTGCAAGGCCATTTTGTGGACCAAAAAACCCAAAAACCAAAAAACCAAAAAACCAATCCTGGCCCCCACCATGGCTGGGATTCTTTGGTTTTTTTGTTTTTGGTTTTTTGGTCCAGGGAAATGTTGCGCAACAAATTCCAAATGTTGCGCAACATTTGCGGAGCATGAGAGGATATGTGAACCTTTGTGAAAGAAGACATGTTCTGGGTGAGAGGATATGTGATTTTTCTGTAGAGAAGCGTTATTGAAAAAGACATGTTTTGTGTGAGATGATATGTGGGTCTTTGTGGAAGAGTCAGGGTTACAGTGATTCATAAAAGTACAGCAAAAGACAGTAAATATCATGTAAAACCACCATTTATGTAACACAAACTGTCCCAGCCATAGCCTGGTTTGATTCTACACAGGGTTCACTTTCCTTGGCAACTCTTTCACATATGCTGCCTTTGTTTCATTGAAAGAAGTCTTCTAAAAAGACATGTGTTGGGTGAGAGGATGTGTGAATTTTCTGTGGAAGAGTCTTTGAGTGAAACAAGGCATGGTTTGTGTGGGGAAGATATGTGAGTTATCTGTGGAAGAGCCTTTGAAAGAAGGCATGGTTTGCGTGGGAAGATATGTGAATTGAATTTTGTTCGGAAGAGCCATTGAAAAAGGGCATGGGTCACGTCCAAGGCGTCTTTCTTCAATGAGGCAAACCTCCTTCCTCTGGTCTCCCAGTGTGCAAATCTGAGCTATTCTTCTTGCCTGCTTCCGAGGTCAAAGCACATCTGAACCAAGCCCAAACCTGGGTACCTGGGGGGGGGGGGGTTAGCATATATATATATATATATGTATCTATGGGACCTGTCAGTTTACACGCATTGTGTTTTGTCCTTGCGCGGGACTAGTGTTTGCGCAAATGTCAAGACACGCCGATCGAGGGCAAGAAAACTATGACACCACATTTTGTTTTGCTGACCGACCGTGTGTCCCGACAGTCCCCCCCACCGGCCGTATACAAAAACGTTTTTTTGTAAACAGCCTGGCTGTACCGAGCAGCCTTAAACGCACCCCCCCTCCGCCAACGAATTTAAGCAATCGTGCCGGGGGGGGGGAATCCTTAAATACAACCCCCCGGAATTTAAGGAATTGTGCCCGGGGGAGGGGGAAGAATCCTTAAAAACACCCCCCCCCCCCCCAAATTTAATGATTTTCCACCCCCCCGCCCACTCCCGTGCCACCCAAAATTCAGAGATGGGGAAGGGGAAAACCTTAAGACAACCCCAATTCCTTAAATACAGGGGGGGTAAGGCTGGCCGCTGGTTTTGAGGCATGTATTTCATAAAGTTCCTGCACAAAAACTTTCTTAGCAAAACATACCTCAAATTTAGTGATTTTGAGGTCTGGATTCAAGCCAAAAACACTGATTTGTCATGAAATTTAAGAAACCCATGCCTCAAAACAATTCTTTAAATTCGGGGGGATGGGGTTCAGCCCCCCCCCCGCGGGCACAATTCCTTAAAATTCGAGGGGGGGTTGCATTCGAGGAGTTCACCCCCCCCCCCCTCTCCCCCACCCCCTCCGACACAATTCCTTAAATTCGGGGGGGGGGGTGTATTTAAGGATTCCCCCCCCTTCCGACACAATTCCTTAAATTCGTGTGGCGCCTTTGAGGCTGCTCGGTATTTAAGGATTCCTGCACATGGACCTCCTACCCAACCCACATCCCGGCTGTTTTCCAAAACAAGTTTTTGTATACGGCCGGCGGGGCCGGGGGGCCGGGGGGTCAGGACTGTCGCGACACAAAGTCGGTAAGCAAAGAAATGTGGTTTCATAGTTTTATTGTAAACAATAGTCCCGCGCAAGGGCGGAAACCATGCGTGTAAGCTGTCGGTGTGACATTCCCAACAACGAGCACAGGTTGACGTCGACCTCAAGTTCAAGCAGGCGATATGTGCCTCTTCGGAGGTCAGCGAGCCTAATTTTAGGCACTTGTGGCCATGTCGGGGTCGTTTCGTCATCGCAAGCCGATCAGTGTACGGGGCCGCCCTGGACAATTCCTTAAATACAACCCTGACCACCCAATACTGAGTTGACAAATGCCATTCTTTATGGCTGGGACTGCCCTGCTAACCTTGGTCACTTGTTTCATCTTGGTCTTTAGAAAAGGCTTAAGGGGAAGAGGAACTTAGACATCGTGTGGCTCCCATTTCCGGTCGACTCAGACTGTCAAGGTCGTGGCCGCAGCTCCGGGCGCTTCCCAGCTGGACGCCTGCCGAGTCAGCATCGGGGAATCGGAGTTTTATCCCTAGTTTGGCACATACCCCTGTCCAAGCTGAACCTAAACCAATTCAAGGTAGAAGTGCGGCAAGTGGAATCTGGCCGAAAATTGTGACGAGAGGGAAAGGACTTGGATATATACCCCATAAACCAACAGAGCATATATGAGAGTGCATTTTTGTTTACACAGCCAAGCCAGTACCAGGGTTGACGAGGAAAAAAGGCGGTTACCAAGAAAACCAGATGTTCTGGCGCGCGTCAACAAAAACTGAGCGTTTTTGGACTTGATCCCTGCCTGGCAGCCCGAAGGCGTCAACTGGCGCTGCGGCTGCAGCCCCTCCTCGCGAGAGACAAAGAAATTGCTGCGAAGGGGAAACCTTTTCCCTGAACAGGGACCAAGTTCATCCAAAACAGCTCCAAAAAAGGGTGCTCCCAATAAACCGCGCGAACACTTTTATAGCTTCTTACAGATTGTGGACATGCCACTCTCCACTCTCTAGCCGTTAATAGCTTAACCAACTGGCTCTCTATACCCATGTCGAGCTTTTGGTTCTGCGCCATCCTCTGCAGGAGGTAGACCAATCCATCCTTGCCCTCCTGCTCCGGGTCTCCTGCAGGCAAAGCCCAGGTCGCTGCTGTCCACGAATCAGTGGAGCTGCTCCTCGGTTGCCTCCGCGCTTGTTCCACGCCTTTCCGGCGTCGCCAGCTCCTCCGCCGGCATCACCACGCCTCTGTGCTCCCCTCTTGCCACAGCGGCGCGACCCTCCTGGGCGATCAGCTCCAGGATGGCGCCATCCCCCTCCGGTTCTCCGCCTCCTCAACGGCTGGGTAAGCTGCCGAAGTCGATTCCGTGGGCCGCCCTGTTGCACTACACGAAGCTTGGGCTCATAACCTATGATGCCACGGGAGCGGCTTGTTTTCTCAATCAAGAGCTGTAGAAAAGGTTCTGGGAGTGCTATCACAATTAAAATTCATAAACCTGAAATAAGGACTGCCCCAAGAAAGACAGCTATGGGTGACCTGGATTCGTTTTACCCCCAGGGATTCGAATCCATTGGCGAGTACAACCAAGTCAATGGCCAAGAAATGCGTTTTAGCGAAGCCGGTCGAAAAAACGGACTGCTTGCGCGGCTGGGCTTTTTCTGCGGCCAAGTGGAAGCGAGATCCCAAGTTTCAGATTTGAGATCTGCTAGAAGGCAGCCTTCACCATCCCTTGTTCTTCTTGTTTGGTATGCTCTGTGCCCTCAGGTTTTAGTCTTAACATGCCTCAATTGAGCAACGCAGCCAACACCCGAGAACTTGGCCAACTTGGTTAACGGACACCAAGGCCTAAAGATTCGATCGAAAAATCCTGTAGTTCACACGGGGGGGGGGGGGGATTCTTCAAATGCCAACAAAGAGCCAGCGGGACTCTCAAGCCTTCACATCCCTTCTCTCCTCCATTTCCATTGTGGCAACAGCTTTTCCCCGTTGCTGATGCAATCCTTCTGGGCAAACTATCAAGAGCTGCTTTGCCCTGCTCTCTTTTGTGTGTCAACCCCTTGGGTGTCTTTTTCTGAGTTGCGGAGTTGGTTCGAAGAGAAACCTAGCGAAAACCACACCCGTGTGCACAGACACATGGAAATGTCCAGGTGCCTTTCAGTGTCCTTTCCGTTTCCCTTTCAAGGATCCTGGCAACCACCTATTTTAAGACACGCCACGGCTAAAATACACCAAAGGTGGAATGGGTATGCTGAAGAAAAAAGACACCAGGACCCGGCCACTGCGCGGGCGCCTTGGAAAGGAGCGACAGGACCCCCGTGTGGCCCGCAGCATCCACCAAATGTGTCACAGGGACAGCGAAGAACACGTTCTGGCGATCGCAACCGATCGAGTTTGTCTGGCGCATGTTTTGTTGTTCAGGGGGCAATAACCTTTGGTTGGTTTGGGAGCAAGCCGGCCGTTTTAGGGTGTAAAGGACCAAAACCTGTTGGTGGTTCACCAAAACCTGTTGGTTGTTTTGAACGGAAACTAATTGCTTTGGGATTTGACGGGGCTCCCTTCTGTTCCATGTGTGGAACTCGCCAGGTTCGAAGAAAGGCTGGATGCATGTTGGATTTGGGGGTCAAACGGCACACTCACATGCCGCTTCCCCCAACCAACAGGACGCCATGTTGTTTTGATTATCAGTTCCTTAACGAGAAATGCATGCAACTCCACACCTTTCAAGCTCAAAGCTCCCCCCCGGTTGAAGCGGCCTTCGAGCCCGGCAGCCTGAAAAAATCCAACGGCAATGCTCGCCTCGCCTTGCCCGGATTGGCCTCCAAGGCTTTCTTCACGCCAAAGGCGAGGTTGTGATTCCTGCGCATGTTGGGGTGTCCCAAAGTTTCGGGACTTTGAACATGGATGGTTCCTTTGAATTTCCCTTTAAAACCAACCCAAAAGAGCGTTCCCATAAAAAGAGACAGATCCATGTCAGTCTGGAGACCCACACTCTGGACCCCATCTGCATGACTGACTTGGCCTTGGATTCCAATGAAAATGAGATTGAGTCGATCTTTTGCAAAATCATGTTATTAGAGCGGTCCCAGCTGCCTCCCTGTAAGGCTTGATGATCAAGGGGTGTGGTCCGGGGGTCTGACAGTGAATTCATTGAAATAGCACAAATTGTAGGACGCCCATCCACAAAAAAAGAAGAACCCTGATCACGTTCAAGAAAAACGTTGCGGAAGCCCTCGAGAAAGTCAACCATTTCGTGCGTGTGAATTTTATAGGGGGACTCTTTGGTGGACATCATCTAGGTTGGGAGTCGTGCACCACTTTCCAGGTGGCTCCCTATAAACATTCATTGCCAAAGGCTCGCCGGATTAGCCGCGGAGAAGCTTCACCCCTCCTTTGCTGCAGGTCGGCCACGCTGCGCAAGGGAAGGTCCTCTGCTCGCCAACGAGCGTCATGCGTTGCTTCCCAACTCGGAAACACAGTCGTTTCGAGGAAATGGGGAGGGATAGAAGGAACGATGGGTGAGAAGACGGGTGATCACCCAGCACTCAATCCTCCAATGCTGGTCTCCCTGCGATACGCAAAAACCCAGGGCTGCCAAGAATCGAACCAGATGGTTTCAAGCTCTTTCAAGCTCGGGAGAAAAGTCCTCGCACCCACGGCTTTTGCGGGGCTGGGCCCGAAGGTCTGAAAGGGGGCCCTGTCCTTCATGTGGTCCACCAGCTTCCTCAAGTTGGTCAAATCCCCGCACTTCATCACCTCCTCCATGCCTTCCTGTCGGAAAAAAAGAAGCTAAAACAAGCTACTGCTAAGCTGTCAGGGGTCTTCATGATGAGAAATGTCCATTTCAGGCCAGGTTCGGGTCCATGTAAGAAATCTCGGCACCGAAGCCCAAAAACTTCGGGGGAAAAAATAAACTTGATTCCACTGGTAGGTGTCCATAAACTGGGCACCAGCCGACCCCTCTCTCGCGCAACGGCTACGAACGCCTCCAGGTTGGACTTCTGAGTGAGCCACTCGTCGGTGAAATGCGATGCCATGTACCTGAGGGGAAAAGAAGGGACAACACTTTTTGCTTTCTGCAGGAATATAACCGCCCAAATACATACACACACACACACTCACATGATTTCTCATGATCATGACTAAACATGGTTTGGAAGCACCTTAATTAGTCGGGCCTTATAGACCCGCGTGATTGATTGGCTTTTTCCTTCGAGAGGGAATGTAGTTCCCGCCCCCATCCTGACACAAGGGCACACACACCCACAACACGTTGGTTCGCAAAATGGTTTCAGGCAGGACATGTCCGCTTTGGCTTCCAAAAGTGACCACCTCCACTGCTACCTGCGTTGGTTGCCCCTTCGAAAAGCTCTCACCCCTTGAAACACACAACGCGCAGCTTCCTTGGCCCAGCTTCTGGATGGGCCAAAGGAAAACCAAAAGACCTGTTGGAAGGTCAGGCGTTGTTCACTAGGAGCTCCATCACAACCACGGGTCCTTTGGCACCCTTAGAAGGTGGCACGTACCGGCGGGACCGGGGTTCCCTTTTCAGGAACCAGCCCTATTCTTTGACAACCCCCCACTAGAACACGGAGATGAAGCAACACGCACTTCCCGTCTTTCAGCGTGGCCACGCCTCGCCAAATCCTGGTCTTGCTCGACGTCGTGGCCTTGAAAGGCCTCGAAATCGCAAAGGCGGATGCTTTGCAGCGATGCGAAAAGCCAGTCGGAACTCGACAAGTCGGCAGTTTCCTTTAACTTATGTGCAGCTTTGAAAACACAACTACCAAAACCCTCCTGCTCCTATCCCGCCAGTGTGAAACTCCGAAGAAATCAGATGGTCGATGACTCAATGTCTTGGGTACGGGCACGTGCGTGCTTGGGCGGAGCTCAAAAAACCGACAAAGCGACACCACATGCGCGCCTGGCATTCCACAGCGATGTCTTCAAGGCCTTGAGTCTGCTTGGGAGTGGTTTGAAGAGGACACCAGAAGAACAGCGATCCCTATAGTTCCCCTTTCAACATCACCCCGCCAAGAGAGAACTTATTCTAAAGTGGCCCAAAAGGTCACGTCTGAAACCACCACCAAAAGCACACGCGGTTGAAAAGCTTCAGTTTTAACCGCGAGACGCACTGAGCGCTCGGACCAAAGATAGGCTTCCGCTGGCCCCACTCCTGGCGCAGGTAGGTGTCCAGCGTCTTGGCACCTGGCTGTCAAAGCTCAAGTCTCCAAAAAGGGCTCCTGACAGGATTCCTCTGAAAACCACCTGTATTTTGGCAATGTCCCTATCCATATCCTTTGAGGCCCTGCAAAACAATATCCTTTGAGGCCCTGCAAAACAAATCGCCTTACCCGTTGGTTTGGTTTTCCGGGTGTCTCCAAACCACCAATGAGGTGTACTGGTGGCCCAAGACTGCCACAAACCTCTCAAATTGTCCAAACAGCAAGAGAGCACATGGTAAAGTTTCGGCTTGGAAACGTTGGTCGAAATTTAGAGCTCGTCCCGCATGTCTACAATCCACTACATCAGTGAATCAGGGTGACGATAGATGGCACAATTCTCTTTTCTAGGGGTAGGTACAAGAGATGACAGCACCAAAATGGACAAAACATGCGCCAACTACCCCTCACCCAAGCACCAGCTGGACCGAACCGCGGCGGCGAGGCCCGGGTCGACGCACCACAAGGGGTTGATGGCCTCGAGGCCTCCCGATGCCGGGCTCTCAGGTATGCAGTGTCCACAGGAAAGATAAATAACCTTTGTGCAGTGGTTGTGTGGTTGTTATCGCAGATACATGGTTCCATGTAGTGTTTCTGTAGTAGTTGTGAAGTGGTTGTGTTGTGGTCATATAGTGGATTTGTCCTAACCTTCTCAGGTTCACTCGCTCGACTTTTAGGTGGCTTTCCCTCTTACTTTTAGCTTTCCTTTTGGTTTCCCATCCCAAAAAGTGCCGGGGGGGGGGGGGGATTCATCAAAAAGCCCCGGGATGGAGCCCATCCAGCTGTGGCCAGGGTGCCTCTGTGAAAGACAGAGAGCAGTGTAAGCCGGTAGTCGGTGGAATTCAAGTTCTGCACCGACCTGATCGCCCCCACGAGGCCACTGAGCTTCTGGACCCTTCACTTGCTCAAGGCCTAAAAGGATTGTTTTGGGACCTTGGCCCATGACAGGAAAACCACGAGGTCAAGAGGCTCTGTGCTCCGTGTGGGGTGCCATTCGGGCAAGGGACCTGGATGGGGTGTAAAGGGGCAAAAAGTATTGATGGGTGATGGGACCCCATCTATCAAAGCGGGGACAGTCAAGGGGAGCGGTAGTATGTTCTTGGCTGGAATCTAAAGGTGGAACCCAAACAACACAAGGATTCGAAGGGGGGCGCATACTGGTTCAAGACACACCCACTACTTACTGTCCACCCTCCGTCGTTGGAAAAAAGGCAACCAGATTGGGGTCCCTTTCCCCCTTCACCTCTCATCCCCAAATTCGGTCTTTACTCCAAGTTTGAGTGCATACGTTGCTGCCTCCCTAAATCACCAGGCTGGTTCAGAAGGAAAACATCAAGCCAACTTGTGGAATTGGAACCCAACAAATCATCATGTTGGGAGGAACTTCCTTTTCGAGGGACCCTCGATTGTGGGTGCCATGTCAATTTGCTGGAAAGTAAAATCGGCATTCACTCGACTTTGAGATCCGAGCGCTTGAAACTCTGCCGCGGTGGACTTGCAAGCTGGCGGAGCGTACTGGACCAACTTGTCCAGTGCCCCCTGACCGTCGATCAGGTTTCAGCCCTTTGCTTCAACATCTCCAAACCAAAACTGGGTCGGGTTGTCAAGATTAGGCACCCCTTCAAGCGGTTGATTCGATTCTGGCTTCCCTCAAAGCCATCCCGAAGAGGGAGCCTACTTTTAGAAACACCTCTGTACATGTTTTTGTTTTGCATTTTGATTCCTTCCTTGCTTTTGTTCGTTGATTCAGCTCAATAGCTGACGAACGAACACGTACGACTAAAACGAGTCCACTACCGTCCAGTGAAAAGGGCGTTACTGCGCTGCTTGTTAAGACAGCCAGCCCCAAGTGTCCGCTCAATTTGCAATGCGCGTCTACCGCCGTACAGCCGTAAGACGTGAGGCGTGCAGTACAATTAGAAACAGAGGGAAGAAAAGCGGGTAGCAAAGATTTGTTTCGCCAAGATCGCACGCGGTGCACGCATCAAGGCACGCCAAAGATCCGCGTGTCTCAACCAATGTTATTTCTCAAAGGAGTCCATGCAGGCGGATAGTTTGTTTTCCAAACAAACCTATGAGAGACGACTTCGCTTGGAGCTTTTATTCACAACACAAGTGGTAATCAATACAACCCTTCAGTCTATCTAGTCGATGCCTTCTGATTCTGAAGATCTTTCAGGAGGGTTTTGATAGCGCGAAAATATGACAGGCTCCCACTGTGACTTTTCCGGACCTGGCCCATTTAGGCATGAGGTCAAAAAAAATGGGCACACCAAAATATGGATTTCGGTTCTCCGCTTGGCCTCCCTACCCCGGGGCCAAAATGGCATCAAAAACACTCACCCAGCTGACTGTTTCTTGAAGGAGGACACCCTATTTAATATTTGGGCTATGTCACATATGGGTTCCTTTTTTAAAACCAACAAAAAGGGACCCACCATTTGAGAAACACCCATTTTTTTCTCAACGGTACTCCCGCGTCCTGCAAATCCGTGAGGGTCTGCGGCGCCAGCCGCTCCGCTATGGTGTCCTCTATCGGCATAGTTGGCTTTCCGTCGCAGTTGGCTGACCTATATAAATGGGTGAACTCCTTTCGTTTTCCGTTGAAACCCACCCGAAGAAACAGGTACCAACTCCTAAAAGACACCCAAGGGGACCGAAAAAAGACTCTTCTCACCCTTGGCGGACTCTTGAAATGCGCGTCTTCGCGTTCAACCACCGCTTTACCTGTGAGGCTCAGCCTCCGAGAGCAAATCCAAATTGAGACTGGGGGCGGGGCCGGGGGGGAACCATCGACATTGCGTTTGTCTTGTTGCTCATCCCCCCCCCCTTGACGGGCTCCTGAACTCCGTGAAAGTTTGGGCGGGCATGCCCATTTCAACATGGCTTGTCTCGGTTTCCTGTCCCTTTCAAGGCGCTTCCGAAGGGTTCTTCTAAGGTTGCCTCCCACTCCAAAATTCCCCCGCCCCCGCCCCATTCCAGGTTGTTTATCCTCATTACCTCAGGTTAGGTGCAATCTCCCAGAGACCGCATTTGCCTTCCCATGTCAGTCCTTTTGCCGCAGCACGGGGTAGTAGGAACAGTGGGACTGGCGAAAGGCAAGAGGTATGCGAACGGCTTGGGTTTCACCCTCGTGGAGGCTGACAGAATGGCTGCGGAAGACTAAAAGTTGTTGTTTGAATCGCCCCCCCCCCCCTGTCCACCTCCGCGTCTCTATGTTCCAACCACACCAAAAGTAGAATCAGCTCCATTGGCTCCTGTTTGGATATCCAGTTGGAACCCTGCGCAAGGACCGCTTCGCACCCCCAAACTTTCCGGGCACGCCATGTAGTGCCCCACCCCCGTCACGTTGCTCTTATCGGCCTCGCCATGGCTGGGGTTTCAGGCAAGGCTGTCTTCTCTGAGACATTACTCTGAGTAGGCATTGCTTGGCTGACAAGGAAACAGTCTCGCACATACACGCAGTCCCTGTCGCCTGAACAAGGAATGCCAGCAAAATGGAGATGCCACTGATTCACCCCGAACGGAGACAGAGAATGCCATGGTGGCGGCACGAAAAGCACACAGCCGCAGGGGCCAAGAGATTTCCCACCGGAAACTGGATATTTGGGCCGGTGTGGTTCATTTGACTGGGAACGAATCTCAAGAGCGAGCCCACAGCAAGAGACCAAGGGATAAGCATCCAGCAAGCTACAAGCTTTATCATACAGTGGAGAGCCACGCCCAGGGTCATACTGCGACATGAAGAAAAGTTATGGCATCAAAGGAGGATACCTTTAAAAAAAGTAAAGGGCTTGGATTGTCCCATGCCAACCTCTGACTACACACTAACAGAAGGTGCCTTGAGGGTACCTAGAAGATCAACTTTCCCTGGCAGGTGTCATGGCAAGATGAGAGGGGCGGCTCTGAGGCAAGTACCAAGGAGCAGCCAGTGGGAAAGTAGGCCACGTCGCAGCAGGACAATGCCTCTCTTCACGAAGAGAAGGACTCTGCGCACTTGTAGGGACCCCTTGGCGGACACCATGTGTCTGGGTGCGTGTGTGTGTGTGTGTTTTTGTGTGTCAAAATAGGGGACCTCAATCATGGTAGTTCGCCTTTTAGTTCAGAAAAGGGTACCCTCAAACAAAACACACACACACACACACACACGCACGAACGCACGCACGCACGCACGCACGCACGCACGCACGCACGCACCCACCCACGCACCCACCCACACACTGTGACACACACACACACACACACACGCGTGGGTATCCATCAAATACGAAGCGGATCAAAAAAAGGCACTTACAAAAGTGGTGCGGATCGTTTTCTGCTGGTATTCAAGCAGGGAATTCTGTTTCATCTGGGACAAGGTTCCCCATGCCTCCGCCAGTGGCCCTCCTTCAAGGGGAGGCGTCTTGCTGGAGGGGATGTGCGAAATCCCCGCCTGGGCAGAAAGGATGGCGATGTGCGGACTCCGAATGCGCCACGGTCCAAGAAGTCTGCCAGTTTTCTGGAATGGCTATGGCAACAGAAAAGCGTCAAGTCACCATGGTACTCAGATGAGTTCTGGGTCTTCTGTGTCTTTGGGGTTTCGAAACCCACCTGGGTCCGATTGGCTGAGTGCCCTACGATGTAGGCAAAGCGCTTGCCCTGGATTCAGGGTGCGGCCAACTGCTTTTGGTGACTTTGCCCTGCTTGTTTTGGGGAAAGGGCCCTCTAAGCTGGGAATCGTAACCTCCATGTCATTTGCCGCCGCATCGGAACGCACTTGCGAGTTCGCTTAAATTCGTGATGGAAAGCGGCCTGCTCAATCTTCCACACCAAGGGCTCCCTGGAGGCGCAGGTTGTTGCCCCCGTAGACACCCGCAGCCTGCAACTGGAAGGCGGAAAGGTTGGGGGTTGCAGTCAGTCGCCGCAAGCACCTTTCGCTGAAAATGTAGTAATCTCACTAGGAACAACACCCTCCAATATCCTTATTCATACCTAAATCTTTGGGTGCTTGGGCGGTTCAAATAGAAATCCCCCCTTTTCAAAGCCGCTGAGGTGATGCCAAAGGGGCATAAGGAAGCCCCAATGTCAAAGGGACAGGGAGCCTGGTAAAGCCAATACTCTTCTTCTGAAACCACAGAGTTGTCAAACAAGCCCCACCACCCCGCGGTTGAGGTCTTGTTCGGCCTTGCTTGGCCCTGCACTAAGGCTGTTGAAGCCCAACTGTGAGTGTCTTTTCGAACATCGTAGGTGTCCGGTTGGTCTCTCTTTAAATACCTGTGGGGTGTGGTGTCTAGGGTCTCAAACCGAGCTCCGCAACCCCGCCTCAGGAGGAAAAACACCCATACCTCGCCAGGCTCGGCTGAGCGTGCACATGCGACTTATTTATGGGTGTCTCTTCCTGAGTTGGTACCCTGGTCCTAGATAGAGGGCAACAATTCCCCACAATGCATGCATTTAATGGACCCCAGCTGACATGGGAATTTGGTGAGTAGGTACTGAAGAGGGCCCCGGTGAAGCACAAAGCAAGGGACGGTACTCGGCGTGTGTAAATTCGCTGCGCGATAAGTCAAAATATAATATTCAAGCGTCTCAACGTGCGGAAGCCCCTTTTCCGGAAACGGGCATGCATTGGGCTGACCTGTTTCAACCATGTTCACATCAGAATCATGGCGCTACCCTTCGACACCAGCACAGGCTGCCAGGAAATCCTTGTCTTTGGTGGGTGTTTGCCCAATTCCTGTAGAAAGTCCTGTAGCTGGTTTCTATGACCAAAGTCCCGTGATGGATGGAAAAACTATGCCCCCGGCACGGAGATCCACACGACTTACCCTTCACGTTCTGGTGGGTTCGGCAACGTGGGTGACGTTCTCTACAAAACGCAAAACCCAAAGAGCTGGAGCAATGGAGCCCTAAACATATCCGCCGACCCCTTCTCCTGAAAGGGGGAGGCGCACGGGAAGGGTGGTTACAGCACAAGTCCAAGGTGGGTTGGTAAATGAGCATATCCGAAGATTCAACATTATCAGCGTAAGCAATACCGTCATCGTAGCATCCTTTGCACCTCAAAGATGTGTCTTTCTACACCTTTCAAGTGTGGGGTTAGAAAGCATTGGTGATGCAGAGGATGCTACGATGATAGTTATTTTCCGAGCTACTATTATCGTTGTCATCCTTATCTTTCTCCTATCTGATCAGATCTGTGTCATATACGTTTCAAGCGTGCTGTTAGACCCGGTTGGAGATGCA
>CAUJNA010003746.1:348615-361115 GCA_963377175.1 Effrenium voratum | reverse complement strand
TAGTGCTAAGCATATTCCTCCATTCCCCAATGCATCGTTCTTGGGGGGTTGCCTTTTGAATTCCCAGCTGCGCACCTGCGTGAAAATAAATCGAGACTTCATGGCTGGCTCCCAGCTGCAGAAACCCGCCTACGAAAAGAGGGGTATTGACCCCAAGTCCACAATCTGTCCCCACAAAAGGGGGGGCAAAAGACGGAACCCAAAAGGGACCATAGAGTGAAGGACCCCTAAGAACGGGTGGCGTTTCCCTTCCCTTCAAACACCATCCACAGAGGGGTTGATGATGTTAAGAAAACCCATATTGTTGCTCTCCTTGACCCCTGAGACCATAGAGGTCGCCTGCTCGTCTGCTTTTGCTTGCTACAAGACATTGCAGTCTGCAAGCGAATTGGAACAAACATGGGCAGCAAAATCAACTGCAAAACATCTAAGCTGAACTGAGCCAATGCAGATCCTTGACCCCTTCGCCATCCACGGGGCTCGAACAGAAGCGGCCGGCGCCTTTCCTTTGAGGCGGGGGGGGGGGCACAAAGAAGCTTGCTATCACCAAATTTCTTGCGAAGAGCATAGCATGACTCATTCCTTTGGCATCTGGGGTATCCGATTTTCTTGCATTGTAGGCCCATTATTCACGGGCTCCCTATCTTCAAAAACTCACATTTGAGGTTCTGTCACGGTGGAAACGTATGGGCGTTCGGCAGCCATGTCCACAGGTAGATCTCCTATGAAGGCAAAAACCCATGCATGAGAAAAGCTGGGTCGCCCATCAGGAAACTCCTTTGAAGGGCAGTGTGATGGCGAAACCCCCCCGCTGCTTTGGGCGCAACCATGTGAAGCCCAAAAAAGGATTTGAAGCCTGTCTTAGGAAGCATCGGTCCTTGGCCTAATGCTTGCTTCGAGAAGCTAGCTTCCTGTGATTCTAACCCGTTCCGTGGTCACCTCAACAAAAACTCCCAATGTTCTTGATATTTACCAAGATGCCCATCCTATGTTGTGCGGGTTGTGGATTGGGGTGCAGTGCAAACTGTGCAAAAAAAGGGGCCCCGTTACCGTGCCATTTTGTGCCAAGGAGTCGCACAATTTGTCAACAACCCTTCGTGTAAGTTTAGTTGACATACGAAGGACCATACTACGAGGAGTCCCCTCTAATTATCATTTCCTCAGAGGGGGAATCACCCTCCGCACTGATCTGAAGTTCACATTCAATGGTCTGTTAAACCTCTTTTGGACCTGCTCCCTAGACGCTTGCACAGCTTCTGGACATCCCGCAAGTAGTGCGCCTCCCTCCTTTTGTGACGCAAATGCATGTTGTAGTATCGAATTGGCATATTGCACCCCTTGCTCGCCAATTCCACATCTCATGAAACTGCGAGCGCGGGCAAATTGCACAAAGGAGTTGGAAAATAAGTTCCACGGGCCCAGTGCCCGAAGAACTTGATCTGTGCCAAAAAGTGAAGTGCGGGATTCTGACTGCTTTCCCGGAAGACTGAGGACCAACGCGATGCTTAAACGAACAAACAAGGTAACCCATTTGTCCAAGACTTCACTTCCATCTGTACACATGCTCAAGGGACATCGCCGACCTTTGAGCCCAGCCCTCTGTGCCGTGCATGCAAAAGACTTTAGGGACTGGCACGTGATTTGATCTGCCAACTGCCATGAGAATCTCGTGCCAAGCACCTCGAAGGTGAAACCATCCATTGGCAAAGATCTATCGGAGGGGAGCAACCACCTTGGTGAGCAGTCAACTCAACAAGCAGAAGCACGAAGCAACAGGACAAGCTGAGGGGGAATTGGAGACCACCAGTGACCCAACGAGGGCCAATACTTCATCAACACACCATCTACAGTATATATATATATATGGGGGGTTGTCTCGACAAAGGGGAATGCTAAGTATCTGGTTTCCCTTTGGTTGCTTTTAAGACCCAAAGGCATGTTGCAAGTCACCAACATTTCAAAGGGGGTCTCAATCTTTGGAACACCCTTTTGGGTGGCCTCTTGTTGAAATGTCTCACAATGTTCAGGGGAGATGTCTCAGACTTTCATCCCATCAGAAATAAGCCCAGGCAGTGTCCCCAACCACCCGGGAACCAATCTTTAACAGCTGCTCCGCTGCTCCGAACCACCCAGAGCGAACTTGTGGGCAGGACCCCAAAGCTTTCACTGTTGAAAGAAGGAAACATAAGGAAGCCAAAAAGAGAAGGAGAAACGCCCCACTGGAGGTCTGGGCTCCGCCAAACTGCCCTGCGGGACCCGCCTCCAGGCCGTAGGCGGGGGAATTTCCTCACGCCACCACCGGCAAATGGGACCTGCCAAATTGCCAAATTGGGTAAACCCTGGTGTCTTGCAAACAAGGTTGGGGTGTAGGGAAGATCTAATCAAATGTAACAAAGTGGGGGGGCGGAGGTTGGAAAACGAGACCAATGGCATGGTTCAGGCACATAAAGGCTGGTGGGACTCTACCACAAGATGCGGAAAGCGGTCTGCCTCTTTGATTCTTTGCTGCTGCGCATCCGCAATTTTCTGAACAGTCATCCGTCGACACCACTGAGTCAGTTCTAGCAAGGGTTCGCTGACAAAACACACTGCAGCTGTCGCGGCAAGGGACAAAGCCATGGCCAAACTCCTTCATAGATTCATAGCATTTCATACCATTTGAGTGCACATACACATTTTTTGCCTGAGAAAGATCAAAACAAGCCAACAGCCCTCACGTCAAACTGTAGCGCATGATGCACTCGTCGGGTTTCACTCTGCAGGCGCAAACATGAATCTGACCAGTCAGGATCCCTTGAATACCAAGATGACAAACACATTGACGTGAGGAGGGAATATGTTTCGCTGCCAATCCAACGGAGACGGTGTGTGGAATAGCACCTTTGCTGTGATTCCTGGGCTTCACATCACAGTACTGCTTGATCATGACAGAGGATTCCCTCGGCCACTCAGAGGAAGTGGCAACTCAAGACAATCAGTGTTCAACAATGGTGCAGAACGCTCTCGAGAAAGCCATACAAACTTGACCACTTCCCAATAGCTGGCTTGGTTTCCTTTAAACTAGCCTCGCAAAGCAAACCCTCCCCCCAAATTGCCAAAGGGAAACTGCCCTTCTAATTTCTCAAGACGGCGCCAAGAAAACCACACGCCAACCAGCCTATATCGAACGGGGCTCCAGGGCGAAAGCATCGGAGCCGCCTGACCAAGGCAAAGGCCCTGAAGGAACGTGGCAGTGGATGCAAGATGTTTGAAGTTAGCAACCGTTTGGGGTTGTTCTTGTGGAATCGACTCATTCTTGGGTCCCCCTATCTTGACGAATCCAATCCTTCCCCTTGTGGAGGTCACCTTTGGCAATGAAATCCCTTCTCAATTAGAATGTACTTCAACACCAAATTGAGTCATGATCATGGGGGCACGATGTTTTGCCAAACTGGTACTGGGTCCAGGTGCTAAGGACCACCCAACCCTGGCAAATGGTCGCAACCGCCCCGGCTTTTTCTTTGGATGTGAACTTTGGCTGGAAAGGACCCTTTGGTTGCACCCACGCACCCACGTTTAGCGCCACATTAACATTTCAGAGCCATTTCGGTTTGCTCAAAACAAGCAGATCCCAAAATTCAAATGAGGGTACCGGTTGGCAAGGGGGAACACAAGAACGGCAACCATTTCTGTGGGGTTCCGGATTTTGAGACACCTCAATTTGGGCTAAGATCAAAGGAGTCTACATAGACCAACAGCAATTAATCAAAAGGGCAGAAAGACTTCCGTGTCTTTTAATGACTGGGATGGTCTCGACCCAGTTGTTGTCACAGTTTGACCCTCAAGCCGTTTTGCGGACCCAAACGCCAGGGGGGTCAGACAAACAGGTCGTGAGACAGAAAGGCTCCGTTTGCCTGGATGGCGGTCGCCTGGATTGCGGTCGGGTACTTCGACCTCACAAAGGTCTGATCAACCAGCGGAAATACGCCCGGAAGTCTGCGAGCATGTCCCCTTTGAATTGGGGTATGAAGCTACAAAGGGCGTGTTTTCGAGTCCCATTTTCTTGGGGCACGTATCGAAGCCAGAAGCTAGGACAACGCAATTATCCCCGAAACGGGAAAGTTGCCCCAAATCCGAACCGCTCCCGAAGTGACTTCTAGCGACAAGCTCAAAATGTCACATGTTGATTCCATTTTTTGGTCATTCAAAATTCCCAGCTGTGGGAATCCATGGCGTTCTTGGGAACAAGACATTCTGTTTGGACCATGGACCCAACTCTGAAACATGGGATATCCCCAAAACTATGGGGGTGGCTTTCCTTGAGGGAGGATCCAGGGATTGCAAGCCAAGGTGCAGCATGCTCGATGCTTTGAAGGACATAGACGTTGGCTGGCGCCATGAGGGCAAGCCCCACCGTGCGGATTGAACCACAAAGAATTTGTGGCTCCCCATCCGAAGACCTGGACATCTTGGATTCCTTCTCCGAAAACCTCACCCTTCTCATGCCTGCTGATTGGCGGATTTGACCATGTTTCATGTTTGTGAGGCCCATCGAACCATGCCCACCCAAGTGCGAGAACTGTTTTTGCCTGCTGAGGTCAGGGTGGTCTACCAAGAACGTTTCTTGAACAACCCATCCATTGCATAAGCTGGTATACTCTCCAGAAAATTGACCGCATGCGTTGGGGGTTCCCTCTTCATCTGAAGGAAGCGAGAACTAGACATAGGTCTTGCTACTAAGGGTACAAACAAACACAAACTTAAAAAGCCGTGGGCTTGCCGGCTTCTGCCACGAGCCGCCCCACACAAGAACATGGCAAGACAAGACAGTCCACTTCATACAGAGTTGCGTGAAGGAAAGGTTCAAGCTTGGGGAGAAGCACAGAACATCAAGATCAGTTTCTGGCGTCCAAGCCGAGCCCTTCCGCCTGAGCAGGCCAAACTGCTGCCTGCGGCATGAAAGACCTCATGCCTCGGAGAGAGCGGCTCCAAATCACCCCCCCAGAAGCAAGGTGATCCTTTCTGGAAACCTTCTCCGGGGGAAAGAAACAAAAAAACGTATGCCCCCGCCCCCCCCAAAAAAAAAATACAAAGCTCAAGTGATATCCCCAACAGCATGCGGTGCTCGCAGAACCTCGTGGAACCCTCGTGGAACCCTCGTGGAACCCTCGTGGAACCCTCGTGGAAGCCTGGTGGAACCCTGGTGGAACCCTGGTGGAACTCTGGTGGAACCCTGGTGGAACCCTGGTGTACCCCTGGTGAAACCCTGGTGGACTCAGGGCCGCCCCGCACCACCTCGGAGCCTATCTGGGCTGAGACCCCAAAGCTTTCAGCTGTTGGGGGGCGGGGGAGAAAACAAGTCGTCTTGGAGGTATGCCAAACGGTCCCAACAAAGGTGGCAAACACACCACCCTGCCCCCAAAGCAAACCGGTCTCGGCAGTTGAGTTGCTATGACCGAAACAGAGAAAAAGCGGGGTCCTTGGTCATTCTAGGGCCAGAAACCACCACGCTGTGTGTGCCACGGAATCAAAGGCTCCGGCCAGCGACAGATTGTCCCAAGACCTCGGTGCGCAATCACGGCTGATCTTATCCCACACGTGCAGCAACAAGTCGTAGCTAAAATTGATAGCAGGATGAGGTTTCTCGGTGACCCGAGGAACATCTTTCGACTTCTCTTCGGGTCGAATCACATGTCCCAAGCCAGCGGCCATGGGATAGCCTCTTCCCCAGGCATGAGCCCAAGCCTCGGAGCAAATGGAAAGGCATAGGACTTGGAGAACCTTCTTGCAGGTTCTGAGCAAAGGACTCTAATAACCTGGGTAGGGGGGAAAAATAGGCCCTGTGCAAAAGTGGGTTGATGTCTTGTTATCCTGAGTTGAAATAATACCAAGCCGATGGGAAACAAAAACAATAAGCTCAGGTAACATCCCCAACAGCATGCTGTGCTCTGTTTAGTGCTCGCACCACCCCGCAGCCCTCGCAGAACGTCGTGGAACCCTCGTGGAACCCTGGTGGAACTGTGGCGGAACTGTGGTGGAAATTTCGTGGAACCTTACCTCAGGTCCGCTCCGGACGAACCCGGAGCCTATCTGGGCTGAGACCCCAAAGCTTTCAGCTGTTGGGGGGGAAAAAAAAAACAAGACAACCTTTAAGCATCCATTTGGGGGTCCCTCGTATTTGGGAATCAACCATTTCTTCTTCCTGAATAACATCTGTGTCTTCCTGTTCGAGGAGCCATGTGCCATCTGGCAGAACTCCCCAGTGGGAGGCTGATGATGGTTTAAAGCAGATGTGTTCACCAGAGCCACAATCAAACCTGGGTAGTGAGAAGGAGAAAAAAGACTGGAGAAAAGTAGCACCTATTTATGGCTCGGGATGCTTCTGCGGGAACACACGCCCACGAAGTTCAATGTAAAACCATTGTCTCCGAAGCATCTAAGGAGCCGTTATGGTCTACCCAAAATCAGGCATCTAATCACTAATCTTTGTCTGTCCATTCGCTTGATTGCAGCACACAACTCGCAGCATGTGAGTGTTTCTCAAATGGTGGACCCTTCTTTTGGTTGGTAATGAGAGCCCTTCAGTGGGCATCATCGACATTCAGGTCACCAATCCCGCAACCACTACAAAGGGACCCTGTTGCAACAAGGGAAAACAACCCCAGCTCTCAACATTCGCCCAAACTTGCAAAAACTAAAATGGGCGGTTTGACTTAAATATCCGCTTGTTGTTGAAGGATTTCCCTTTGCAACTGGTTCCCCTTCAAAACCCAACCATCTCAAGCCCCCGTGCCGAAAAGAAAACTTCCAAGGCCCGAGCCCCCGGTGGGTCGGGCGCCGCCTGCGTCTCGCAGCTCGCCGCGCCCACCATCCTCGAGCCGAGGAGATCCGCAAGCCACAGGCCACCGAGACGGCAGTCTCTAACCCTCGATTACCCCCTTCGAATAAATCCGCCGACCCGGTGCCTGGTTCATTCACGCTAGTTTGGTGTATATGTGTAAGCAAGCCTGATGAGGTTGGTGCGCGAGGTTGATGGCGCCGCTGGCACGCCACCAAAAAGGGGGGGGAAGTGCAAAAAGGAGGGTGGAAGGAGTTCACACCCGAGCTTGGGTGGGCAGCCCCGCGAAGAAGGTCAGAAGTCTCCCCGTTTAGAATTTGGAGGGATAAAGAGAAAGTCCGAGCACTGGTCGGTCTTAGCGACCTGGAGCTCGCTGTTGATCCTACGCAGTTCGGGTGGGTCAGCTCATCTGTCCGCTGTGACTAGCCGCCAGGCAGCAGCCTCGTCTGTGAAGAAGGAGGACCGGATTCTTCGATTCCAGGCTGAGCATTCACGGATCCTCATCTTTGAGGCAAGAGGTCCTGGCTCACCCGGGGGGGCTCAGCCTTCCTCCACCCCTGATTGCCAGGGCCGTGTAGAAGACCCTGTTGCTGCTGCGGCTCCGCGTCTCCAATGCCAACCGCTGATCCACCAAAATGGAGAACTGATTAGCGTTTGGCGTGCCAGGTCTTTCCGATGTCACACATCCAAAGGGGAGAAAAGCTCTTCTGCAAGGCTCCCAGAAAAAGCGCTGGCCATGTTGTGGCTGGAAGGAGCGCTTGGTTGCTGCTTGGCTCCTCGAAGGTGCTGGACAAGGCCAGGTCGGCTCGCACTGCCGCACCAGCTCCTTCCGTACTTGCTGCTCATCAAGCAAGGCCACCGAAAATACGGATGCCATGGAAGGAATGTTGCGTGAGCAGGGGAAAAGCTTTTCAAAAAGAGAGTCAATTTCTCAGGATGCTTGAGCCAAAATGGCACATGCCATTTTGGTCAGGCATTTCTCACGCAAGCCATGTTTCCACATGTTCCGACATTTGACAAAGTATAACATATGTCCCTTGAGAGGGGAAACACGTCGGCTGGATTTCTGGATTCCTTCTGGATTCCTTCTGGATTCCTGGATTTTTCCTGGATTCCTGGATTCCTGGATTCCTGGATTCCTGGATTCCTGGATTCCTGGATTGCTGGATTGCTGGATTCCTGGATTGTTGGATTTCTGGATTGTTGGATTACCATTTCTGGATTCCTGCATTTCTGGATTTCTGGACCCTCCCCCCCCTCCCCCCCCCCCAAGTTTCTCTTTTGTTCTGCGCTTGCTTCACAGCATTCCACTCACGATGCAACCGCCTGCCGTAAGTTGGCTCAAGGCCTGCGAATACTTGTAGCTATCTCAGATAGAGAAAACAACTGCACTTTGCTGATTGTGGTGCATAGTATACAAATGTAAAACGAAACGAACAGATACACATCATGTCCAAATTCTGGAATTGTCTCCTGTCATTGTGGCAAGACGCGAAGCCGAAATGGAAAAGAAGAGCCATCAAATTCTGTATGTGGGACATTGCAAAATAATACTTTCTCGGCAAGCTTAGAATGCAAAGGGATGGACAGGTGGAGTCTCTCTTACTTCATCCCGCTTCTTTTGTCAAATTACTTGTTTTCTAAAGAAAGCCTTCTCAGCCCTATGGGGCCGGCGGAACCAGGCCGGAGGCCATGCAATATGATACGTAAAATAGTTGCACTACGCCAGTCTTGAAGGAGCTTTCGGATTTCGTGCCATCATGGGATTGTGCGTCCGGGAGCGAAACTCTGGGGATCCACGCCCGGTCTCCTTGAGAATATTCTCAGGACCCTCGTAGTGGGCCACCATGTCGTGCACCTCAACCATGACAAATTCCGTCAACCCCGACAAAAAGGCCACATGTTTGTTCACCATTATGTTTGGGTAGCGGTCGTTTCAAAGGTAAAAAGTGCCTTTTCTCCTGGTCCAGGTTTGTGAGAAATCCTTTCTCAGATACCAGAGTGAGTTGTTTGTCCGAACGACAACTTCTGGAGGAGGGACCCAAATTGCCAATGGAGAAACCCCTTGCCCCTCAAATCCCGACTTCCACAACCATGCGACCATGAATTTGCAAGAAGTTCATTGCTGGCAAGGGCACCGCATCCTCCGGGAGTTGACGCAGGCGCTTCTCGGGAGGAACCACCTGCGTGGCTCTCAGAGAAAACAAAACGAAGCCCCAAGTACGCTGAAGTAAAATGCAGAGACGACCCGGAACACAACGCCATCCGCATGTGGACGAAATTGATCCACATCTTGTGGCACGTGCGCGGTCGGTTTCCCCGCAGCTTTCGCGTCCCTCCCCTTTAAACATCACACATCCAAAAAACTCACATTAGAAATAAGAGAGATCATATGAAGAGGAATGTAACTAGGGACCGCTTGGTGGACAACATCAAGATGGGGATCAGATTGATGTCCACCGCCCCACTTTTGGGGGGTTCGCTATTGAAGATAGTCTGTGGAAAGCCAGGAAACCATCCCCGCCTCTATTCGCATGTGGGGCTCCACTGGTTTGGAGGCGCTCCGATTGCGGTAGCTCGCTGGCACCTCTGCGCGAGCCCTAAAAAGTCACTACTAAAATAGTCCAGGCCTAAAAGGCCGTGAATCAGGAACCAGTTGGGTGTGTCAGAAGAGGGGGGCCCAATAAAATGTGCTTGTTCTTTTGGTCTCGCTGCAACCAACTCGAACAGGGTACCCTCGGAAAAGCACGGACCCAGTTGGACCCTAAGCGGGCTCCAAACACATCACGCCTAAAGTAAACTCATTCAGGATGCGATGTTAAAGCCACTGAAGACAGAAACTTTGGGGAGCCCTGAAGAATGTTGGAGAAATACAAATGGGTTGCCAACCTTTCAGAGTGGTTTTGCCACGACATATATATATATATATAACCACCTTTCAAGTGGGTTTTCGCCTCGTACACCGCGTTCCGCGCTCCCAACCTGAGACATGGGAGCACCACACAGCGCTCAGCCCACGCGCTGAGTCGGCAGCATTCGAAGGAAGTGCGCGGGCGGCTTGCGCTGGCAAGTCTTGTAGCCCTCCTGGTGAGAAGTGCTCACTCTTGGATGCTCGACTTACCCTTCAGGCTGGTTTCCATGTGTGCCTTCCCACGTGATGTCCAAAGGTACTTCAATTCCCTGCACCAATAAACCACCAAACAAATGCCAGGAGCAACGCGGCCTGAATGATTTCTGCGATGGCCGGACCATCGTCAGCGAGCCTAGCTCGCATAGAATCGCAAGTTTTGTAGCACAAGGCTCGATGCCCGTGGCCCTCAAGCTGCAACTTGCAAGCCAGCTGCTTGGCCTCCCCAAAAGCAAGCTAAAGATTCAAAGGCCTCTGTGCACCCGCTGTAGGCCGCACTCTGTGTCAGGCCAGGCCACGCAACAAGCCAAGTGGTCCATTACAAATCCAATGTTTGGCATAAAACCAGACCGAATCCAGAGACGTAAGACTGTCAAAACTAGCGACGCCTCCAGTGAGTTTCGTAAGTTCCAAGGACCCGACAGTTTCCGTTCAAAATCTTAACCCAATCAGGCCGCGGCCCGCCGACCCAGCTCCCGCCGCGAGTCTGCTTGGAAGCGCCAGGCACGCGCCGCCGGTAGTCCACCCCTGGGGCGATGGTGCCAGGGTCGTCTCACTTTCATTGATGGGCCAAGACATCCGAACTTCTTGCAGCCGCCTAAAAATTTCCAAAGTCAAGAACTGTTTTCAGGGTTGGTTGCTTACGCCGTGGGAAGCAAGGAGTTCTGGGAATGGTGGGTTAGCAGGCACGTTGGCGTGTGTACAGCCACATGCACGTGTGAGAGCGTATGGATGCGATGGACCTAACCCTAAGGCCAGCACTTCGGCATCATGAACTTTTGGATGGGAGCAAAACCATCTATATTGTGTATACAGTACATATATATATATATATACATACACTCCCATCGGATGGTCACATGTCAAAGATAAACTCGCCTCTTCTGAAACTGTTCTCTCTAGATAGATATTCCAATCCGTGTTAACATAACATATGTCTCACATTATCATACTAAGCATCAGCAAAGTCGATCTCGCTGCCGCTTCATTTAAGCCACGTCTTATGCATTTCATTAACATAAGTGTTCTTGTGGCAAAACATAACACATCACTTACGAAATAGAATAAGCACATACAAAAAGTTCCAAAATTACGTGTTTGCTTTAAAACAGGACAAAAGCCGGAAACAATTAACATATGTTTACACCAATATCTAGACCGCTGAATCTTCAGCTCCAACGCCTTGAGTTTTTGCAGACTTAGCAACCCAAACAGCTGTTTCATGCGTGCAGTTTCGACCATTTCTTCTTTAAAGAAATCAAGGGACGTCAATTCACTTCTGTAGTTTCAGCTTGTTGAACCACGCGTCGATGTTTATGAGTATATGCGTACACAAACAACAATGTACAAACGCTGGCAAAATACCCTCGGGGGGATGTCTTTTTCAAGTGAAGAAGTACTTGAGTAAATACATGAACACTTAGATATGTATATATGCATACTCCAAAAGATACATACTGCTAGAACCATGCTGTTCTGCCTTCGAGCGGCACAACACAGAGTCTGCTTTGCAGTGCAACGCCCAACAGCTCGACAAACGATGAGAAAGGTGAAACACTACACTAAGTTTAACAAAAGGAACGCATCGGCAAAAACTTCTAAGGAAACAACCTAGGGGCATATTGAAATAGATATAGGGCACATTTAACGATAAAAGAATAGCGGAGAAAGTAAGGACGACCAAGAAACACGGAGATTCAAGCATAAAGTAAGAATAAGGAAGAAAAAACGTAAAGACAAGTCACTGCATCTAAGAAAAGAAGCAACGAGTGGCTGAAAGATTGATAGTACGAATAAACAAACGCGTCATCTCTGAAACATATGGAAGGCGAGAGAAGTAGATGGTTGCGTACGTCAAACATATTCAAGAAGCGTGTTGGAATACAACCAACGCGCGGGAGAATGAAAAAATTGATGAATCAGCTGAAGAATGAAGGAAACAATACAAAGATGGAGTGAATGAAGACGAAAGAAAAACAAAAGCAAACAGAATAATAACAATAAAATGAGACAACTGCAGATAAAAGGACAGGAATAGAGGTAAGAATGAGAAAAAAAAGAATTGCCATAAGCTGGATACAAATTGAAAATGTGAATCATGGCGAAGAACCTAACACAAACTGAAGCGAGCTGAAAGTCGAACTCTCACAAAATACATGGGAAGAACCGTGGACAAGTGCTCTGAACAACAGCAAACAAGTGAAAAAATGAATGCATGCATGCATGCATAAACAAATAAAAATAAAATATAGACAGTGAGTGAGTGAGTGAGTGAGTGAGTGAGTGAGTGAGTGAGTGAGTGAGTGAGTGAGTGAGTGAGTGAGTGAGTGAGTGAGTGAGTGAGTGAGTGAGTGAGTGAGTGAGTGAGTGAGTGAGTGAGTGAGTGAGTGAGTGAGTGAGTGAGTGAGTGAGTGAGCGAGCGAGCGAGCGAGCGAGTGATGAATGAATGAATGAATGAATGAATGAATGAATGAATGAATGAATGAATGAATGAATGAATGAATGAATGAATGAATGAATGAATGAATGAATGAATGAATGAATGAATGAATGAAT
>CAUJNA010003746.1:268615-343615 GCA_963377175.1 Effrenium voratum | reverse complement strand
GGTGGAACATGTAAAAGTCCGTAGCACCAAGTCCAAAACGGGCAAACCGAGACTGCTGAACACTGAGCCACTGCCCGGGGGGGGGGGATGGACCAGGGAGGAATCGAGCCTGAGACCGGGGGGGGGGAGGGGGGGAGGGTCTAAATAATTGATGGTTTTCGATCTTTTCGGCTCAAATAATTGAAAAAATCAATCTTTCGGCATTTGAGCCCCTTACCTTGCTTACGCAAGGAGAAACTTCAGCTAGCTAAAGCTAGCTTTCGTGACAAACAAACAAACAAACAAACAAACAAACAAACAAGCAAGCAAGCAAGCAAGCAAACAAACAAACAAACAAACAAGCAAGCAAGCAAGCAAGCAAACAAACAAACAAACAAACAAACATGCACGAGCCGTTGAGTAAGCCGGGCACATCGACGGCATCGCGTCCTTGAAGAGCTGTAGAGACACCTCCGGCAACCAAATTCAGAGACCCATCCTGCGGTTCATGTCCTCACTTTCCTGGCCAAACCATCTAGGGAGCTCCCTGTTCTGCGACAGGCCCATGCCAGCCACGGGCAAGCATAGTGGGCTGCTGGGTTTGTTCTAGGGGATTTCTACCAACGTCCACTATGGTCATGTTGTTTGACAATATTCTGACCCTTGCGACCCAGTTCCCAACGCCAGAAATTCAAGGGGCCATGTTCTGTCCGAACCCAAATTAAATCCGAACTGACTTTGCGCAACAGGGCAAAGCGGGGCCCGGCACCTCGAAACCCCGGTTGCCGCCCTTGTGCTCATGGATGACCTCGCGTGCGGGAGAAAACGGGAAAACGGGGCTCCCTAAACTTCCCCTTTGAACATCACCGAGGAAACTCAAGTCAAACCCAAGCCCGCTGGGATGGCCCAAACCCAAACATTGCTCGTGCCCATTTCCGGTGTTCTTGGAATTCCATAAACCCGCTCAGGGAGCGGCGTTCAAGTCTGGTGTTTGGTTCTCAGTTTGTTTCTTGTTCAGGTTTCTGGCTTTGGAATGCATTTCACAGCATGTTCGCGTCAAACGCAGTCTACACCAGCACCGTCAACATCCCAGCATCGTTCTTTACTCCGCCAGCATCACCAGGCACACCCCCAGCATCACCAGCGGGTTGCTCTTTTAGGTTGATTTGCATCAGGGTGGGTTTCGGGTAGGATGGGATGGGTCTGGCATCACAAAGCGTGGAGAATGTATTGAGCTACTAACAAAGTTGAAGTCATCCAAAACCCGCGTCAAACTAGCATCAACTGATCGAAATGATGCAATGAGGATGCGGCAGCAGAAACGCACCAGAAGCCGCACAAACGAACAACAAGCCAAAAGCCAAAAGCCAGCCACTGACGGTGATGCTGGTGCCGCTGGTGATGCTGAGGATGCGGGAAGTCAAGCCACGAGCCGCAAAAACCCACCCAAAGCCACAGAAGGAAAAGCCAGCCGCTGGAGGTTCTGTTGGTGATGCTGAGGATGGACAAAGCCCAAACAAGCACGATCCTGAAAAGTGGTATCCACTTGCAACCGAGTTTGAGAAGCACCGCAAAGAACTTTTTGGAACCCTTGGAAACTCACTTCCGATCTGGGTCAGCTTTCAAGACAAAGTGGTTTGGTTTGCAGGTGGTTTCCCATTCCCCTGAACTTCGGGCCCAGTTTTCGACAGGAACACTTCGGAACCCCCGGCCTCCCAGCCATCCTCATCTGAGAGCTGACCCGCGTGCTTCGGTACGCGGACCTAAGACATCCATTCAGCGCCAAGCTGCAGCCCAGGTGTGGTAGGAAACAATCAAACAAATTGAAGGCTAAGGAGGAAAAATGGGTGAGGTTCTTGGTTGTCACTGGTAGTGGTTGGATGCAATTTCCCTTGGATATGTAAACTGGTATGCTGGGTCGTCCACATCAAATCAAACTAGGTCTTTTGTAGTGGACAATTAAACAAATACATAGTCTTCAAGTCCTCTTGGCAAGGCTGGCCGAGGGAAAACACGAGGCGCCCGCCAGCCAAGTGGTCCGTCGCCCTTTCGGATCAGCCACCCGGCCCCACCTCGGATCATTCGCAAGGCAACTATCCAAGTTGTGCTACCAAAATGCCTATTGGTTTAGATGACAACCCAGCACCTGAAGGAACCCCTAATTTCAGAAGTACACCCATGTAGGGTTTCACCCAGGGAGCAGAACTCCCCAACTTTCCAGGTTTTGGGGCACTTGGAATGACCAACATCTGAAGCTGCACTGAGAACACATGCCACAAGGTTGAAAAATCCCCTTTTCTTTCTGGTGATGCCAACCATTGCCAGAAGGGTCGACACCGAGGTGGCGGCCACCAGATCCCGACTCGGGCCTGCGGATGACTTTTGTCGCTCCAGCCAAAACTCCCGGCTCGCCTTCCCCCAGATGGTCACCACGCGCAACTCCAGGGGGAAGTTGAATCCAACCGAAGACCGATATCGCCTCGGCGACAAAGCGGGCGCGAAAAGAAAAAGAAAAAAGAAGGACGACTCGATGCCAAAGAGCTGGGCGCGACACGGCTGAACGATGAAACCTGGCACCAAAGACTTCAGCGCCTGCGCGAGCGACGTCAGATCAAGTTGTGAGAGCAAGGTCCCTCATATAGGCACGCAGCCTGGGTGTGACAAGTGCAATTCAAAAAGAGATGTGCCATGGTTCAAAACTCCTCATGTGGGCCAGGGTCTTCGGTCGCATGTCGAGTGCGAAGTAGCCTGATCTCTACAAAAGGTAAAGGTTTCATTGGGAGCTTCGATGAGCAAAGACCTATACCCCCAAAAGCAAAGATCTGCATAGATGCAGCTCTCCTGAAGACCCAGCAACACAGTCAGGAAGATGATAGCCGATGGCATGTTCGAGGTCCTGAAACATTTGAACACGTTGATGATTAGCAGGCTTCCCAGTAGGAGCGTAAACACACCAAATCGTGTGCCACCGATGAGAAATAAAAACGTCGACAGCGAGAAATCTACCCTTCTCAAACCAAGCTTTGAGGGAGTCAGGGACCTTGGCAACTTTGGAGGGAATGCTGCTATTAACGAGAATTGCGACTCCAGGACATTCAGCAGAAGCAAGAAACTGTTTGCCAGCTTTGTTGGTGGACCACTTCGGAAGAGGACTGTAGAAAATGTCAAATCCTTTGGAGTCAAAGATGCTGGCGTATAAGGCAGCTTTGCGGTCATCAATTCGGACCTCTTGCATACATATGACGTCCAACCCGGCATTGCAAAGGGACTCTATTTTGTTTTCAAGGTTATCAAGGTTCCAGGTAGCAATAGAGCATCTGTCATTGATAGGTTGAAGGTTATAAGAGTCATGTTCTTCAGCACCTCCACTTAGTCAGAAATCTGCACCATCATGATTGAGCATGTTCGAGTAACGCAGGTCCATGTTCATGTCAAACTCTGCAACAAGCTGTTGCCTCTGCTGAGCTGTAAGAGTGGCAGCTTGCTGCTGTAGCTGAGAGCCTCTTGCAACTGCTCATTGGTGAGATTACCAGCAGCCAAGGAGGAAGCAAGGGTGTCCGTAGGCAGCTGCTTCACGGGTGTTTTCCCGAATTCGTTTCCGAGCAACAGTGACCCAGTCATTGGCTTAGCGAACCTCTTAGGGGCAGCGCTATTTCCCACTTCCTTTCCTGTCAATGCTAACAGGGGGAGCAGGAAGAATTTTAATAGGCTGCTGCACCTTCTGAGTAGGTCTGATGCCTAAAACACGGTGTTCGTATCCAAAATGCATCTGTATGCTATACGCGGTGGGGGAGTGTTTGCTCTTCACAATAAACTGAGTCCCGTTCCACCTCATGCGTCTTGAGGAAGGTAGCACTTCAGCATCCCACTTAAGGGTCTTCGTGAGATCAGAAATGTTTTCTTCAATATAGTAGGAGGGAAGGTTGTGCAGAATAGATTTAGGAGTGCATAACTTGGATCGAATTTCATCGTGCTTCTCCGGCGGCACCCTCAGAGCCCAAACTCCTTTGTGTTGAAACAGCCCCAGGTGTGCAGGATGTTCTGAAGAGAAGGATTTGGCATCGTTTAAATTCCATCGGAACCCCACTTTTCCCAAGCCAAACCGGTCGAGTATCAATTTCAAGGTCCCTCCTAGGGTCGACCTGAATAGCATCTGCAGAGTGTCGCATGGCTTTGTGCACATGCTCCTTCTTGACTCGGATGTTGCATGTCTTGAGCAAGACAGTGTCCTCAATATTATTTGTGATCCGCCTCATCTTGACCTGCTTTTCTTGAGGAGCGTGTCTGGTGATGGGAGCAGGCTTGGGTAGCACAAAGGCAATTGGCTGCGAGTCTCCTTTAATTCTACCAGCAAGTGTCCTGGCCTGATCAACATCATGTGGGCCAGGGTAATGGTTCCTGTACATTAATTCCTTCGTGGTTGTCTAATTTCCCTCTGAAGAGTGGAAAACTATCGTAACCCTAAGCAAGCAGGCCTTTTGACCATGGCATATATGAGGATGTTTCATCACACCCTCCACCTTAAAGCTTTCAGCACAGGCGAGTTCTCTTCGTCGTGTTGCCCGTCTGTTGGGACAAGTTTGGCCATGCCTGCAACAAAAATCTGCACCTTGAGTCTCGAAATGGTTTTCGCCGGCCTCACTTTCAGAGTCCGCCGCTTTCTTCTCCAGGTAGGTTTGCATATGTTCCGCAAGCTTCGCAGCGGTCCAGCCCTCCTGGCTCGAGACCCATCCGGGGGTTTTGTGTTGTGTTGTTGTGTTTTTCCTGCGAAAGGGTTTGGTGGGTAACCCCGTTAAAATCTCAACATAGCCTTTTCAAGGGCAAGCCGTAAGTTTCGGAGCCGGGCGCCTTGTCCCACTTGCCTTTGGACATGATGAGCGCCCCTACGGCGCTGCTCAAGTGAGTCCTCGGCTCCCAGTTGAGGTCCCCAGTGCCATTCATCATGAAAAGGTACACCTAAGAGAGATTGCCCCTTTCCGTATTTTGGAGGCATATAGACTTCCAGGCCGTCAAGAGCTGGAAGAGCCCGGCGGCTTGATGACCACGTCGAAGCCCTCCTCCCCGTTTTTTCGGAAGTCCGACACCAGCTTCTCGACCTGGCTGGGGACAAATCTGGGTGCCACAGAATGACTGGTCTTACAAGGGGCCCCCTTCACATTTGGGAATATGCAAACAAAAATGAACGAGACCTCGGAAAATAGTTGGCTCCCCTTTGCTATCCCCCTAAAAGGTTCGCATTTTGTTGGACAAAAAATTGGACCAAACTGCTCACTATGATCTGCACGGGAATAAGGCTCCGCTGGCCTCCTCCCGCTGGACACTGGTGTACGTCGAGAACAGCCTGCGGATCCGTACTTGTCTTCCAAATTGCAGCAGCAGCAACCAAAAATGGGTGACCGCCCGTTGTTTGGGTTCTCACATATGGGGCTTCTTTCGGATGCTGCACACATGATTGCGCTTTGGTGTAAGCAATCGGATCCAATTTGTTTTATAGAACACCGTTTATGTGGGGTCGCTTTCTCCAAAAGCTGGGCCGCCCACACTGGCATCTGCGGCACCCCCAGATTTTCCAGGAGCTTGCTGAGGACGATCTTATCACCCAGCGCCTAGGTACAAATTCTCCTCCAACCACGTCTCGCTTCAGCATCCCATGCCTGGATGGTGCCCTTTCCTCCGCTATTCGCCTCGCCGAGGTGGAAAAGCAAGGGGTCCTCATATGTCCCGCTCAAAGGGGACAGCGAACTGCAGTGTTCCAAATCCTTCCGAGGGAAATACAAGGAAATCTTGGAGAAAGCGCAGCAACGGAAAAAGAAGATCGCAAACGTGCCTTCATGATGTCTACCACCTCCTGGATAGGTCGTTTTCTCTCAGCCTGACCAGTGGCTTTTGTGGTCTGGTTCTGTGCTGACACGCAAAAGGAATCCCTGGCTAGAAATCCAGAAACATGTGTTTCCCAGGGCCAAAAAATGTTTCTTCCTGCAAACTCGCAAGAGGATGCCATGAAGAGACGCTGAGAAATGTTGAGCAGACATGTCATCAAGAGATCGCCGGAGACATTGTCGACGGCCGCATTGCCCAGACCCACGCAGAGGGTCGATTTCCCAATCGACAAGTTGGTGCAGGCCCGCCGCCTTAAAAGAAGCTTATATTTGTCCAGTTTTACCTTCTTTCTTTCACGTGCGAATTCACTTGACAATACTACTCTAGGCAGACATCACAGAAAGCCTCTAGGGTATCATCCTTGTGTAGCTTGCTTGTGTAACTTGCTCAAGAAATCTCCATGTAACCTGCTTGTACAACTCGCTCGAGCAATCTCTCATGTAACTCGCTAGTGTAACTCGCTCAAGCAATCTTCCATACAACTCGCTAGTGTAGCTTGCTCAAGCAATCTCTCGTGCAACTCGCTAGTGCGACTTCCTCTGCAAGCCTCTGGTGTGTCTTTCTCATGTAGCTTGCTCTAGCAACCTCCGATGTAACTCGCTGGTGTACCTTGCTCGGAGTAACCGTACTTTCGCAATTGGCACCAGTTGTTTCCGGAAGAACCCTTCGCAATGCTTTCGGGAAAAACACAAGGGAAGGCAGCAAAAAAGCTCAACAATACCCAAATCCGTGAAAGAGGTGAAAAGGAAATCAGCAGAGCAAAATCCAACCAAAAACCATGAGGGTCGGAAAAGCAAACCAAACAAAACGGAACTAAGAGGAAAAACTCAGGTAGGGAGTCCATGGAGCAAGACATAAACAAAAAACAATCGAGTTCAGAACAAACAAACTGAACCAAACAAACTGGGGATGCCTACAAGTACTATGCGGTTGCTACCCGAATTGTTTTCTTATGGTCTTAAACTAAACCAGAACCCCGTTTCTAGTTATATACGTACTTATAGTACTCGGGTGTCGGGTGTTGTCAAAAAAACAAAAAAGGTCTACACAACGATTGGTTTCATTTTGTCTTCCCTTCAAACACCATCCGAAAGGGAGGCCCTAACTTTTGAACACATCTGTTTGCTCTTTCATGAGTCCGCCTGGTATGGTTTCTTTTTCCCAGTTGGCCAGTGACCCTGGAAGAAAAGGGAACTTCTGTCGGGTTGACTATGCAGCGGGGAATCCGCGAAACAAACAGCGCCAGCCAACAATTGGGCCGTTAAGACCTGAAGTTCGCACAGGGAAAAGGGTACCTTTGGTCGCAGATCTGCACCGCTAAGCTCCAGTCACGGTCTAGGCTTTCTTCCAAGCAATTCAGTTTGGTCTGTAAGGATCGCTCTGCCCCCCGCGGCAGCTCTGTTAGGACGCGCTGACCGCCAGAGAGCAAAGCACCTACATTGCATTACGCCTCATGGCCATCTCGGCCAGCCAGGTGCTCTGTCGTTGCACCTGACAGCTCCTTTGCCAAGCGCTGCTAAACCATTGATTTCAGACAAACAACACTCCTAACATGCCTCGCACAGCAGAGATGAGAAGCGGTGCTAAGTTGCAGAGTCGGGGGAGGACATGTTGATTTCGCAGCCCCACAGCATTCAGGAGCCACCGGCACCAGTGGTCACGGTCATACCGGCCGGATGGGTCTGGGCAACTGCGTGCTTTTGTAAGACCGCTGCGGGTCCTGTTTTACATCAATGTTGATCATGCCCGGATCGGCCATGGAAGCGTAAGCCATCAGGGCAAACGTGACCAGGTAAACTCCTGCAACAAGCAATCTTGATGTCGACATGGCCACATATGCTTCCAGTAACTGGCACTGAAGCAGCCAGAAGCAGGCCATGCCTGCTAAAAGCGATGCGATCAGAGTCAACGGCAGGAGAAGACAGAAGCCCGGAACTGCCAACGTCAGATCCAGCTACTACCTTGCCGACCCTTCCCTCCAGCCATTGAAGCGACATGCCAAGGCCACTGCGCGAGAACCAGCTAGCTCGCCCCACGCCACTTACCTTGCTTCTTTCCACGGTCATTCTGCTCACTCTGCGCGAAAGAGGCGATGCGGGTGACATCGGCGACACCGACATGACGCCCAGATACGTCAAGTTTTCTTCTACTGCCCCTGAGAAATCTTTGAGCTGGCAAACACAAACACAAAATGCGTGTAGCGCTGGTCTTGCAAGAACAATTTTGAGTTGTTGTAAAGTTTTAAACCTCAAGATCCGGGTTTTTTATGCTTCCTCATGACGGCCAGAGTAGGAGGTTCTGATTCCGAAGATGCATCTCGGAAAACACAATCATGTTTCTCACTCAAACAATGAAGTCTTCCGCTGTTGAAAGGCAACATGAGTTACTTCAATGTTTGAATGTTTGATGCCGCCAAAAGGAATACATATATATATATATATATTATATATATATATTATGTTTATATATATATGTATATATATGTATATATATAGATATATGCTTTCCCCCCCAAAGATCGACCATTTTCTTTGTTTTGAGAAAGATGCGGTGCATTATTGCAAGAAACAGATGTGCATATGCTGGTGGTCGACATTCAAGCGCAGTGTTGTTGAGGACGGTTGCAAAATTGCGCACCTGCCAGGGCTGCAACACTGCAAGGCTTTGAAAAACTGCGGCCCCTGGCAACCTGAAGTTTCAAAAATTCAAGAGTTTCCAAGACACTGCCCAAGCAAAGCTGCCAAACTACAGACCTGGCAAAGCAAGTCTGCTAAACTGCAGGCACTGCAGGCCTTGGTTGCAAAACAGACTTGGCAGGGCTTCAGCTCCAACACTGCAAGGCTTTGCAAAACTGCAACCCCTACCAACCTGCCAAAGCACTGCCCAAGCAAAGGTGCCAAACTACAGACCTGGCAAGGTTGCAAAATTGCCAACCTGCAAGGTTCCAACACTGCAAGACTTTCCAAGCAAGTCTGCTAAACTGCAGGGCCCTGGCAAGGTTGCAAAATTGCCAACCTGCAAGGGCTCCAACACTGCAGGGTTGCAAAACTACAGCCCTTGCCAACCTTGCCAACCTGCCAAAGTTTCAACACTGCAGGCTTCCCGCTTGCTGCAAGGTCTGCCAAAGGCTGCAAAATCCATACTGCAAGGCTCCAACACTGCAGGCACACCCAACTGCAAGGCTTTTCAAGCCTGCCAAGCAGTTTGTTAAATTGTAGAGCAAGGTTGCAAACTACAACCTCTTGCTAACTCAACACTGCAAGACTTCCCAAGCAAGGCTGCCAAACTACAGACCTGGAGGTTGCAAAAGTGCCAATCCAATCTGCAACCAACTGCACCAACACTGAACTACAGACAAGCGAGTTCAAACAGAAGTTCCAACACAGGCCTGTTTGCAAAGCAAACTTGGGAGCTCTGTCTGCCAAAGCTCCCACACTGCAAGGAAGGCTTGAAACTTGGTTGCTGCCCCTCCACAATTTCCAGCCAACCTGCCAAGTTTCAATACCCTGGCAAGGGTTCTTGCCACCTGCTACAAGACTTCCACCACCAAACTGGCACTTCCAGCACACTGCCCAAGCAAGCTGCCAAACTGGGTTCCAGCTCAAAACTGCAACCCACTTGGCAAGAGTTGAACACTAAGGCCACTGCAAGACTTGAGCGCCTCACCTGCCAAAGTTTCAACACTGCAGGCTTCCCTGCTGCCCTGGCAAGGCTGCCAAACTACAGGCAAGCAAGGCATTTCCAACAAGAGTTCCAACACTGCAGGCCTTGGTTGCAATACAGACTTGGCAGGGCTGCAAAACTGCAGCTCTGTACGCCAAAGCTCCAACACTGCAAGGAGGATGCTCAGGGGCGAAGGGCAAGAAACCCATGAAGCTGCAAAAACCTCGAAGAAATCAAAACAAATCAAAAATCAAAAAAATCAAAAAAAATCAGGTCCTGGGAGAGAATGCCCAGGTCAGAATCTGGAAAAGTGAAAAACCTCCAGAAAATCAAAAAGTTCAAAAAATCAAGGCCTTGAGAGAGATAGTCACTGGGTCTGACATTCTGTTCCAGGACCTTGATTTTTTCATTTTTTGATTTTTTTGATTTCTTCGAGGCTTATTCACTTTCCGAGATTCTGACCTGGAAAAGTGAAAAACCTCGAGAAAGTCAAAAAAAAATAAAAAAAAAATCAAGGCCTTGAGAGAGATAGTCACTGGGTCTGGGCATTCTGTTCCAGGACCTTGATTTTTTTGATTTTTTGTTTTTTTGATTTCTTCGAGGTTTATTCACTTTCCGAGATTCTGACCTGGGCATTCTCTCCCAGGACCCTGATTGTTTTGAATATTTTGACTTTTTTGATTTCTTCGGGTTTTTTCAACATGTTCATCCTGTGCATTGGGAAGCCAGAAGCCCGAGACCTTGCAGATTCTGGGATGTGTCACCAGAGATATAACACAGAAAACGGTCGATCTTTGGGGGGGGGTACCATATATATATATATATATATATCATGACATGGGTTTCACTTTGACACACATATTCAACCCGTATTTCCCCTCAAATGATGCGAAATTTGAGTACATCAGCCACCTCTGTTTCTTTTTTAAGTCCCCAAGCAAACGCGGCGGAGCTGCCAACTTGGCGCCCACGTCGAAGTCCGTGTTCATCTCGAAGTCCCGGGCCTCGGGAGCGGCGAGCTTCCTTCCCGTGACAACCAGAGTTGGAATAGCTGCAAGGGGCAACCCGTGACAACCAACCCAAACCATGCAGAGATCCGAGGGAAAGTGGGAGTTGGTAGATACCCCTGAGTGGTTACACAGCGATAAAACCATCCAACAGGATCTGCTGGTCGGTTTTCCCCTGTCCCTTCACCCCGACAAAAGACAAGCCCATGATTGAAATACCCCTACAAGGACTCTTGCAGGGCATACGGGTGTCTTTATTGCACCTTCCCGCTTTGGGTTGCTTTTTGGAAACCAAAGACCAGGTGAGTTGGCGAAACCATGTTTGCCACGGTCAAATTTGCTGTACCCCTGTGGAGATGGGTAAATTGGAGGGTCCCTTAGCTTCTGTGAGAAACTCAGACACACACCCATGTCCCTACCAAATGGACCATAGACAACAGGAAGTGTTCCTCACATTGATATGGGTGTGTCTCTTTCTTGAAGGATATCATGTTAGGGGATGCTTCAAAGGGAAGCCAAATTGCAAGCCCAAGTCCATTTTGAGTCCCATATTTAAAGACGCCCCATGCGTGACAATCAAAACTTGGTAACGAATTGTCTACCTCGATCCATGTAAAGAAATAAAAGGGCGGCCGCACCCCTGTATGGTTGGGACTGTCCCCTAATATATGACTCGTATTTAAGAAATATGTAAGTTTTTTGAGGGTACGCTTTTCACCTTGGTTTAACGGGAAGCCAAAAGGAAAAACACATTCTTTAGGGACCCCCCCCCCCCCCCATATTTTGACACATGCCCATATCTTCTTCTCATATTCCATTTCTGTAGACCCCGGCAGCGGACAGCCACGCGTCCATATCCCGCGTCAAGGAAGCTGGCTGCATGGCCCTGAGTCGCTCTCTCTGTCGCAGATGGCTGGGCCACATGGTTTGAACATGATTAAACAACAGTTCACATAGCGGCCAGTTCAACAACAATCCTTCAAACAGCGACTGTTTAATTACAATTCAAGCAACCCTGATTCTCAACCAAAACGCAGTTCTCGAAGGCTTGACCAAAAGCGTTGGCCCTTCCAACTGAGAAGACTACGGTGAAAACTTGGCTACAAATCCTGTTGGCCTTGTAGGGTCAAGACCGCCAAATTTTGCCCAAACTTGACACAGGGCAGCTTCCACCATCCTTTAGCCCCTGTGTCCCTGTGTCTTTGGGGCATCGTCCAAGGTAGAGAGTCGGTAAAAGGCCTCATATTCTCGCAGTGATAAATCAAGCTCGGCGCGACCTTCTTGGCTATAGACACACACCCCTCTTCCTTCTCACACCATCGACGCACACATACCAAACGTCCCGTCGCCCTCGACTGTGGCCCCCGAATGGCAACCCCACATCCAAAGAAAGATCAAAAGGAAACCAAAGCCCAGTTCGGGGATTCCCAATTTTCTAAGACGGACACATGTCTCACAGTTGTTTGAGCGCGAACTCCTGCTCCGCCGTAAATGGAGATGACTGGTCGTTTCGCTTCTCAGGAGTTCCCCAAGGCCTGACAAAAGTATTTAACCAGCCTTGGCCAATCTGATGACTTCCACGAGAAGAGAAAGAGAAAGAGAAAATGAAAGAGGTGAAAGAGAAAGAGAAAGAGAGGAAAGAAATGTGAGCCAAGATCAAAGGAACGGAGGCGTCTCTTCTGTCCCGAGTCAGATTCCCGTGAGCCTCGACTGGAAGATCAGTTTGCCCTTGAGGGGACCCCCTGTCAGTTGCCATGTTAGAGAGAGGGAGGGGAACCGGAACGGGTACCAGACCAAATTGCTCCACAAGGCCAAAATGGATACCAAAAAGGATCCAAAATTTGACACTTGCAAAACGTCCTACGAAATCCAGAGGTTTGCAAGAAGCCTTTTTTTTCATGTCCACCAAAAACTAATAGGACTCCGCAGAGCCTCTTTGCAATGGTTTGGACAGAGTCCTTGTGAAGACAATGCTATCCTTGCAAGACCCCCTTTGAGGGGGGGGCAGACTACAGAATACAACAGAACGTCTGCCTGAAGCGCAAAGGCCAACTTGACTCCAAGACACGGCTTCGGAGGCACGGGGAGCGGCATCTGCGAGGCTTGCCTAGCACAAAATGACACACAGAATCCCCGAAATGAGATATGGGTTGGTGTCAAGTTACCTGGACAAAACGGTGCCCTCAAACTAACACACTCCCATACGTGTGTCTCATTCGCGGTCCCCCAACAAAGTAAATGTGGTTGACCTTAAACTCACCCAAGAAGGACTCCCTCCAAAGAAAAAACACCAGTACCGAGTCCAAAAAATAGGGGATATTCCTTGGTGTTTTTCAGCCCAACCCAACATACCTTTTTTTGCTTTTCTAGGTATTTCGGGAGAGAATAAACAGGCCCAATCCCACCAACAAGAAGAGAGGGTTTAAGTCCCCCAGTCCCAAGGGCAAAGCGGTGCCCCCGGCTGGCACAAACAACGAACCAAAACAGGGTGCCTTTAACCAAAAGATGAATGAACCCAGCAAGGGCAGAGACAACCGAAAGCAAGCACAAAGCAGCAAACCAAGCAGGCAAACAATGCAAAGCGCAGCGAACGAGCAAAGCAAACCAATGCGGACACCACCAAACACACACACCGACCCGCAACCAGAAGACGCGCCTACCGCCGCGGACCTCGGCCTGTCCTTTTCCAGGGGCAGGACGAGTAGCAGCACCGCAAGCAACCACTGCCGTTATGGCGGCGCGGTTCGCCGTGGTAAAAGCTTGAGCCAAACAGCGCGTTGGCTGCGGCGTTGAAACACATGTTGCGATAAACGTACATGCCCCAAAAACACCCCCCTCGACTGTACAAAGAGATGGAGTGAATTTGGAAAGGCGCATTGGCCATGTTGAAGTTGAGTAGCAACAAACAAGAAACACGGGAGATTAGGCTACCAGGGTTCGCGACCCCATACCCGGGCACGCATTGGAGCCCGGATCCCGCCACCACCCCGAATTACGGGTATGGGGCGGATTCGCGCCGGTAGCCAAATCAAACAGGAAAGAGCAAAAGAAGAAAGGAGAACAAAGACTCAACTCCAATATGGCAGGCATGAAATAAAACGGCATTTGCAATGCAACCACAGTGAATCATGAGACTCACGTGGGTGTGGGTTTTTTTTTTGAATTCATGATTTAGGCGCTTTGGCCTGCTGGTTGAAACATGGTGCATCGACCATAAGGCACTGGCCTTCAAAGCACCGTCTAGGCGCGCGGTCACTCGAGGATAACCGACGGGACCCCACCGGCAGCGGTGCAGCACAATCGTGATCACCCCTGCACCTCGATGAGATCCCTCACCAGCTGCATCAGCGGTGCGGGAGGATCATGATCGCCAGCGGCCATAGACGCCGGCGAGGGTGACTGCCTTGCCGTGACAATACGTACCTGGCAGGACAATGTGACTGGCGCGATTAGCGCACAGTCATACATGCAATTGAATTATAAGATGTCGACTAGCCCAAATAGTGAAATGACAATAGGAGCGTTGTCCTGCTTGTGTCATTTACAAAAACCATTCTTGATAGCACGCGCGCATTGGCGCAATCAAATCTGTTACAATGCTTGCAGAATGTCATCAGGTTTTACTGATGCCGTCCGCCGCCGCGCCGTCCCTTCCCCTTGTTGACATTCCAGTCTCCAGGCGGAGGAGGAGAAGGCTCGGTTTCGGCCAACTCGTCAGCAGCACCCCAGTTCGGAGTGTGAGGCGAATTTGGATTCACGTATCCGCCGGGATCGTCCTGCGGATACTGTGGCCACCCCTGCGGCGTTGCGCCAGGCCACATTTGCGGCATCATGCCAGCCATGGGCTGCTGCATGAAGCCTCCCATCGGGAATGCGGGATACATCGGACTCGGGAAAAGGGGCAGCTTGCGCGCCCTTGTATCCCGAGCCACGTGCGTCGGGTTGATATCCGCCGGTTGGCGTCCTCGATCGGGCGGTTCCGCCACGACCGTATTGCCCGTGCTGATGTCCGTATTGGCCACCCTTACCTTTGTGTTGGTCACCTTTGTGACCCTTGTATTGGTCACCCTTGTGACCCTTACTTGCATATGGGTCCCCTTTGTGACCCTCGCCTTTGGGCCAGGGGTTCGCAGGGGCATTGCCCTTCCGAGGATCCCCCTTGCCCTTCTGATCCGGTCGCATCCTAGGCGTCGCAGCCCGCCTGTGGCGCTTACCAGATGGCGGATCTGCAAAAACGATGATGCTTTGGCCGTCACGCTGTACAGCGGGAACCATGTCGACCTTGCTTTGATCGGTATATATGTATGCCTCAGCATACTCGATTGGGGCCGTGATCGACCCACCACCGGTCTCAGGGACTCTATGCTCAGCCTGAGAGTCTCGATGATGTCAAAATCAGGATCTTCGTTAGTGAAATCCGCGAGGCGTCGCTCGGCTTGGACCACTGACATGATCACGTCCTCACGAGAGGCGCTTAGGCCATAGAGTGGAGCGAGATACCCATCCTCGACTGCGAGGCGGTACGCGTCGTACATACAGACAGAAAGGTAAAAGGCAAAAGCTGAATTTAGACTGCCCTTCCTCGTCATGAGGCGGCCCCACTGCACCGCGTGTTGCGGGTTGTTGATATGCGATCACTGTCAGGCCCTCAGGAATTGGGATTCCAGTCTCACTTTCCTCGATGAGCAGTTGCTTTGCTACCCATCGCTCAAGTGCTTCGTCACTCGCTCTCACACACGAGTGAGTGTCCATCGAGGTGACGTTCTCAACCTCCCGAAATGCAACCTGTACAGTATCCGCATTGGGATTGTGTACGAGGTATGGCGCACAGCGCAGACCGGAGATCATGCAGCTGACCACCTCACGGATCGGGTTTACCGATGCCATTAGAGGAGCCCAGACACTCGTCCCCATGGTACCAGCTGTTGGGCATGCTTTGAGTCCACCTGCACAACACGGACACTGCCCAGTGGGAACTGACCACCTTCACTGGTGAGCCCGAGAAGGGCAGGCGGGGGCATGGACACACCCCCGATGCGCACGTGGAGGCTGGCCTCGCAGTCGAGGACGTGTTTCCACACAATGGCCGCCGCGGTGCACGAGTAGGCGCCAGCCGAAAAGCCCCTGAGCAGGGCCCCTCTCGCAGAGAACAAGCTAGCAATCATAGTGCTGCCTATCAGGAACGAGCTGGCAGGCTGGTACATGCTACACGCAAAATACTTCACATCGTTCGCGCTAGCACGTTGAGAAGCGATGGCATCCGCGACCTTCCAAGTAGAGTTGTCACTATACATGCGCGGCCAAGCGTTGCGGCAGAATGCGAGGGTAAGCACTACCCGGTTGGCACTCAGGCATTGCAGGCGGTCGCACTGAAAGCCTGCCTCCTCACACCAGTCAACGGGCAAGGACGTAGGCCCATACACTCTGCCATTAGGCCCGCTGCAGAGAAAGGCAACGTCGGCTTCCGCTGACGGGGACACTTGACCTGCCCCGCCAAATTCAACCGTCAGCCGAACAGCAGGAACCCTGTCCCAATGGACTGGTTGGCAGTGCTGGATGCTAGGCATGCGCAAACCCTGCAGGGCAGCCGGGGGGGAAGCAGCCGCCTCGTCCATCAAGCGCCGACGCCAGGCACCAAGTGTGTGAGATGACTGGGTCACAGCACATCAGCTCATCAGGCAGCGGAAAGTGTTCGCACTGCAGGCCCGGGATGCCGCCGCCCATGGGCACACGAAAGCAAGAGTGGGGCCCAGTCGGCAGAGACCGACGTAGGAATGGGACCAGACCGAAACCATGCACAATGAACCACCACAGCCCAAGGTCGGGCGCGTCACGATGATGCGGAGCCGCAACCAGTAGAGGCGGCATGCCTCTAGCAGAAAACGACGCCGTATGCTCACACACCAAGGCACCCCAGCCCAGGAGAGACAGAACACGAGTGGGAGCGAGCACCTCAATGGCCTGGAGCACAATATCAGCGTGCCCAGCATGGCCGACCGCTGTGCGGACATGCTCAAGCTGTTGCGCTCCCGTACCAACTTCAAAGCACGAGGCAATGGCGGCTGTAGCCAGCAGTCCACCCAGACATGCCACATCGTGAGATGACACAGGGACGCTACCCGCGAAAGGGAACTGCGCATCACGCCGGGCAAGCAGACGGGTCCGTCCCTCCTGTTGCCGCCGCGTAGCATGGGCAAGAGAAACCCTCCAGCCCTCGGCGACATCAGGATCTCCTATGCTGACAACAGCAGCTGGCCGATAGGGCTGGGGCGCTTCACCCGTAAACAAGAGCAGACACGGTTGCGTGTCCAAGGCGGCGGGCGAGCCCAAGGTCTGGGAAGTGCTTGCCACATGCCACAGATCTGCAAGGCAAGGAAAAAGGCCAGGCATGACATGCTCGGCGACCGCCATGAGGTGCGAACAGGACGGGCGCACTCCAACACAATGGGCAGGATCTGCTCAAGGGTAGGCGAGGCCCCCTGGTAAACCACACACAGGGGCACAAACAAGACAAGCGGCGGCGGCAAGCCTCCCGGGCGTACATGACTGGCAGCAATCCATCGATGGATCACGGCACGGTGGTCAAAGGTTCGCCCAACAACCAGCAGAACTTCGGCGCCCTGTGTGATGGTGGCCGGAAGCGCGGATTGCAAGAATTGGAAAAGTTCCTGATTTCACCCGGGACGTGGGCTTGTGCCTGTTCCAATGCACGATCCAAGGCTGCAGAGGACACTGGCTTGGGGATATATGCATTGTCATAAAGTGTGACAGAAGCACCCTCCAGGTCAATGCCATGGAAAGTACCCGAGGCGGCAGGGGGATTTAAGGGCACAGGGGGTACATGGATGGGGGGCCGGCACCCTAAGCAACTGGGCTGCAGGGACCAACCTTACGCTACCCGCCTGCGCAGTGGGCTGCAATGGATCACTTGGACTGGGCGGGGCCCGTACCGTGGATCCACTGGCAGTGTCGCAAGGCACACTTGGCGAACTGGCACTATCCACCTGCATTGTGGGATTGGGGCCAAAACCGTAGGCATCACGTCAGGAGCAAGCGGCCTGGCCTGGTCGCCAAGGCCGAGGTCATCCAACTCGTCGGGCGCCATTTCAACCTGCGTTGCCTGAACAGGCGGCTCCGTTCCTCCTGCCTGAGCTCGTGCGGCATCCGACCCTGGGGCTTCGAGGGAGCTGGCAAGGGACCTACGGCTAGCATCGGTCACCACAAGGGGCATCAGCTGCTCTACTGGAAAACGCGCACGCTGGCGGAGCACATCCTGACGGGCCTGCAGTGGCTTGCATGTATGAGTCCATAAAATTAGCCGCTAAGGACGCTTGGCAATACAGGTAAATGACCCGCTCAGGCTCGTAATAAGCCATATTGGCCTGCTGAACGTCAAGCTCTTGGAAGCCCGCTTGGTTTGGCCTAGGGGAGCCAAGCTGCCAGCCCGGGTGCTGATCAAGCCGGAGTGTTCTCCCAGAGTAAAACTTGATGTAGGGATGGTGAGCCAGGAAGACGGTCCACCCTCCAAACGGAAGGTTCCACTGGCGCAGCGCATTTATGTAGCAGTCAGTAGGATTATACCAAAGGAGCTGAGGCAAATCATATGCATTGGGCACTACATAGTATCCCTTCGTCAAGCAATCACGAATGGTGAGAGCGGCATACTCTGCCAGTGTAAACGGAATCCCTGCCATGGCGAGCGTGTGGCCAACACCCTGATCTAACGCTAGTGTCTGAAATGTTCAGAAAGGAGAAGGGGCCGATTGGTTGAAGCTACGACTCGTGTAGGTCAGCGGGGCCGACACTGACACGAACCGCGCAAAAACGGGGTCAGTGATCTCAGGGAAGTACCCAAAAATTTCCTCCCCTGCAGGACAGGCGATTCTGCCATACGTCCTGTTCGAGGCATCTAACAACACCTCTTCACCCTCATAAGTGAGGTTATAGGTGCTCGCAATCGGGCAGATGGCGGGTTTTACCATCACTGCATCCTCGAGCGACGCACCGACCGGGAGAACACCAGATTCATGCGCTTTGGCATCATTCGGGGCATTTCCGTCAGACATGCGCCGATAGTTCTCGGCACGAAAGTAAGGAAACAAGGATTTCATCCTATCTATTTCCTCCTTCGTCGTACGCCAGGCCTTAGCCTCGTAGTACGGCGGCTCCTGCTTTGAGGGAATCAAATCTCTAACTTCCATAGATGAGAACTTGGCAATAAATGGCCCCATCCCATCGTCGTCAATGTGACTCTCGAAGTCTTCGTCCGAGACATACTTTCTGGGCGGTTCGCCCAGGTCATCCAGGTCGACCTCTTCCAGGTCCACCAATGCAGGGGTATCCATGAGTTCATTCCTGAACTGCTCAAAACTCCTCGGTGCGGTAGTCACTGAGGGCGTCATTGCGCCTTCCCAGGACTCGGGAAAAATGCACACGTTTGTTGGGGAATATTCGTCATCAGGAATATCCCGATCACGTTCCCGCACTCCACTAATCAGCATCGTATCCATAAAGCCGCCTTGGGCCTCCGGTTGCAACGCCTTTGCGGGAGACGGCATTGCGCCCCTTGACGCCTCGGCCTTCCCCTTGGGTGCCTTGTTCTTCTTGTCACCACCCCTACTCTCCTCGTTGCCCACGTCCATTGCAGACGATGGTTCGTTCCCTTCTGCCCCGCCCATTGGCGGCTCGGGAAGCTTAACGGGAGACTCTTTCGTGCGGGCTTTGCCTGCGTACGGACCCGGAATCTGCTCACTTCCAGTGGAACCGCCGCCAGCCTCCCTCGGACGCTTGGCGGTGTGAGCCGACCCAGTATGCACAGCAGGCGCCGACCGCCTAGGGTGGCTTTTGCTGGCCGCAAGACCCTGAGGAGGTGGTTTCACCTTGGGTGCCGGTTCCGGCTCGATGACGCATGCCCTGAGGTCGAAATTCTCCGACCTCGCAAGACCCGCGCAGTAGGAACGGAAAACGTCCTCGACTTCACGAGCCAGGAACTCAGGATGGTCCTCTGCCTTGAGGGGAGTCCTCCATGCATCGTATCCACCGAACAGGTTTCTGCCTAAACGATACCCTCTAAAGAGAGAGCTTGGCCTGCTCTGCAAAGGAGAGTGCTCTGCAAAGAAGCGTGCTCTGCAAAGGAGAGTGCTCTGCAAAGGAGAGTGCTCTGCAAAGAGGAGCGTGCTCTGCAAAGGAGAGTGCTCTGCGCTCTGCAAAGGAGCGTCTGCAGAGTGCTCTGCAAAGGAGCGTGCTCTGCAAAGGAGAGTGCTCTGCAAAGGAAGCTCTGCAAAGGAGCGTGCTCTGCAGCGTGCTCTGCAGAAGGAGGAGTGCTCTGCAAAGAAGCGTGCTCTGCAAAGGAGAGTGCTCTGCAAAGGAGAGTCCTCTGCAAAGAAGCGTGCTCTGCAAAGGAGCGTGCTCTGCAAAGGAGAGTGCTCTGCAAAGAAGCGTGCTGTGCAGAGGAGAGTGCTCTGCAAAGAAGCGTGCTCTGCAAAGGAGAGTCCTCTGCAAAGAAGCGTGCTCTGCAAAGGAGCGTGCTCTGCAAAGAAGCGTGCTCTGTCTTCACCGCGCCCGAAGCTGACTCACCGAAGCTGACTCACCGAAGCTGACTCACCGAAGCTGACTCTGGCACTTATGTTTTCGAGCATCACATTCCTGCCCGGCATCAGAGGCTTCGATACCTAGCGCGCCACATTCCTGCCGCGCCACCTGCCTGGCATAGAAGCCTCCCGGCCGCGCCACCTGCCTGGCATAGAAGCCTCCCACCTGGCCGCTTCGAAAACTTTAGTGCCACTAAAGTTTTCGAGCATCACATTCCTGCCCGGCATCGGAGGCTTCGATACCTAGCGCGCCACATTCCTGCCGCGCCTGCCTGGCATAGAAGCCTCCCGGCCGCGCCTGCCCGGCATAGACGCCAGCGTACGCGCCGCGCGCATTCTTGTTTCGCATGATTTTGCATGGTTTTTGACATGGTTTTTGCATGGGTTTTGCATGGTGCGGTTGCATGACATGATTTTGACATGACTTGTTTTTGCATGACATGATTTTGAACATGTCATTTTGACATGTTGGTTTTTTGCACGGTTTTGCATGTTTGCATGTGCATGTGGTTCAAGCCCTAATGCCCCCCCTCCCCCCCCCCGATTTTTTCCTGTCAGGTGTACATCCTGGAGAACTTCGCGGCGGGAGGCGGGGCGGCGCCGAGCGGGCACCTAGGTAAACGTGCCGAGCAGGCACTAGACGTGCCGAGCAGGCACAGTGCCGAGCAGGCACAGGCACCCCGGTGCCGAGCTGGCACCGTGGGGGTGCCAGTGCCGTGCCGAGCAGGCACTTGCAGTGCCGAGCAGGCACTTGGCACTATGGCGCCGAGCGGGCGCCGTAAGAGTACGAGCCCAACCCGACATAGCGGTTGGCTGCCCGAAGAACGTTGCAAAACCTTTCAACCTTTTCGGTTGCCGCGACGGCCGCAGCCATCTGAGGGTGAATATACCCTGTTTCGGCCATGCATTGTGCGGCTTCTCGCAAACACGATCGCGCACGCCACAGGTTCGCGGCCGCTTTGTAAAAAGTGCAGTACTCGACGTTCCACGTTGCGTCCTGCGCGTAGACTTCGTCATCCCCGAATTGGGAATCGGGCATGGTGAACCCCAAACGGATCTCCCGGCCGCGGATTACGTCGGCCGAGATCTGGTTCGAATTGGACTGATCATCCGGAGAAGGACGGGGAACGTCCGAACTGATGCACGGCTCGTTCGCTACTTCCCTATTGGGGCAGCCTTTCGGCCTGCATCTGGCGACTAGGACGCTGCAGCAGGCTCAGGCGCGCGACCCCAGCATCTCCAGAAAGGAAGTGAAGGCGTTTCTGGACGGCCTTCGGGTGAACCAGGACCGGCCACAGAAAGGCTACAACAGCTTCGTGCCTCTGGAGCCCATGAACCAGCTGCAGGTGGACCTGGCCGACATGAAGGCCTTCGGGGGCAAGCCCTACCCCTTCATGCTGGTGGCCATCGATGCGCTGACCAAAAAAGTGGGCGCGGAGCCGCTGAAGGACCGTCTTGCGACCACCACCGCGGCGGGCATGAAGAAGGTGTTCCAAGCCCTGGGGGTGCCGGCCAACGTGTACTCCGACGACGGCTCGCTTACTTCGCAGAGCGCACCATCCGCGCCATCAAGGAGGCCATGTTGCGTCGCATAGCAGCCGGAGCGGAGGCATCTGCACTCTCGGCAGCTGCAAAATATTCCGATGGGTCATCGCCGCCCAGCGGCCCGTCGGCTGGAGATGTAGGAGCGTCGTCCTTCGTCCTCCACCCCACCACCGTTTCCATCATTGTTGCCTCCCCCAGCGCCTTGGCTGGGTGACGCGCTTTTGACCCCACCTGCATCCACAGGCGCAGACTGCGTGTCCTCACCCGCAGGATTGAACACTTCAGGGTGAGATGCCACCCCCATCGACGCATCGGTCGACAGGGATGGGGTGTTATCCTCCAGCTGGGGATTGTCCTCGCCGGTAACTCCTGGAACATGGGCCAGCCGGAGCGCTCTTAATAGCTCTCGGCGGCGGAACCTCGGGCCGAGGGTGCGTGATTCCACTGTCCACGGGATTGCACCCTCCTGTGCCCCCAGTGTTGACAGCACCAGCACCTGCCGCCTTGGGCACCGGCATACTCGCGACCCTAGGTGCCTCGACCTTGGGTAGCCGGAACTACGCTCTTTGGCGGAGGGCCAGTGGGCAAGGACTGGTACCGGTCCTCCCACTTTAGGCAGCACACCACCGGCATGCTTGGTGGTCCCACCACCCCATCTGTTGGCGGCTTCGCGCCCTGATAGGGTTGGGAAATCATCATTGTATGCTTCTTTGGGAAGCTCTGGGGGTTTGGGCTTAGCAGATTCTATCGGAACATTAGTTCCGTCCATGTTGTCCAAGGCGGAAAGGGAAGCCTGATTGGGCGTAGGGCGAAAATTGTACATTCGAACCATTCGACCACTAAATTCCTCCTGGAATGCCTCGATCCCATCAAACACATTAATTAGTGTGTCCGCGTTTAGCGGATCCCTACCAATGATCGACGCTGGATCACCTGAGCGACCACGTCCTGAGTCCCGCGTACTGGGGTTTCCCCTGTGAGCAGTTTCCCGATCCATCCCTCTCGCCCTGTGCGAGCCAGTCGAATTTGACCTAGACCGCTTGCTCGGGGTAGGACTGGGATGCAAATCCAATCTATCTACAATGTTTCGCTCCCTAGGACTCTCAAATCCTGAAAGTCCTGGGGGAGGGGACATGTTCCTCATGGTCGGGTTTACCGACGGCCTTGGCCTGACATTACGGCTGGCTACATCAGGATTGAGATTCTCAATCGACAAAGGAAGCATGAATTCATCGCTTCCAGCAGCCCGTTTCGGGCTTTGGAACTGCGGGAAAGACGACGGGGCGGGTGGCCCTGGCATCAATGCGGCGAAATCCATGCCAAAAATGTTTCCGTCGTTGGGCCATGAGGCACTCCAATCCAGCCTACCGAGTTCGGTGGGCATATGAACATCAAACGCAACTCCACTGCATGCACCAGGTTCGGGATTACCGAGCGCTTGGAAAGCTATGCTACTGGTTGGCACAGGTCTACTGCTGCTTCGAGAGTCATGAACCTCGGACTGACCAATATTCATCAGCTCGGGGAAAGATGAGGATTGAGCTCCAGGTGCAATACCGGGCTCGTCATCATCACGTCCTGAGACGGAATCATCATGGTCAGGACGATTAGCCCCACGACCCTGAGAGCGATTAGCTCTCGAGGCATTAGACGATAGATCATCAGTGCGAGTAGCACTGGACACCTCTCTGAAGGCATTGCTTCGGAAAAAGTATGATCCGACAAAAAGTCAGGACCGGAAAAAGTCGGCTGTCCGGGCACCTGGCCGTCATTCACAACGTCCAAGATTCCGGCCTGGCCGAGAACCCACTCATCGGTCACCACATGAGGTCCATCCTCAGCGATTTCCGCCATGAGACAGACCTACAGTAACCTATGGAAAACGGCGCCTGCAGGGTTGTTATTAAAAAGGGGTTCGCGGTGCCAACCGAGGACGAATCCTACGGCTGATAACCTGCGAAAGGGTTTGAAACAATATTTCGGTAGAGAATAAACAGGCCCAATCCCACCAACAAGAAGAGATTGTTTAAGTCCCCCAGTCCCAAGGGCAAAGCGGTGCCCCCGGCTGGCACAAACAACGAACCAAAACAGGGTGCCTTTCACCAAAAGATGAATGAACCCAGCAAGGGCAGAGACAACCGAAAGCAAGCACAAAGCAGCAAACCAAGCAGGCAAACAATGCAAAGCGCAGCGAACGAGCAAAGCAAACCAATGCGGACACCACCAAACACACACACACACACACACACACACACACACACACACACACACACACACACACACACACACACACACACACACCGACCCACAACCAGAAGACGTGCCTACCGCCGCGGACCTCGGCCTGTCCTTTTCCAGGGGCAGGACGAGTAGCAGCGCCGCAAGCAACCACTGCCGTTATGGCGGCGCGGTTCGCCGTGGTAAAAGCTTGAGCCAAACAGCGCGTTGGCTGTGGCGTTGAAACACATGTTGCGATAAACGTACATGCTCCCAAAAACAGTTTTGAAAGGAAACTAATGGAAAACACCGATTTCGGAGGCTTCCGCATGAATCTGGCAGATCAATCCGGGATGCTCCGCCAAAAAAGCCCCTAAAGTGCGACACGCCGTCTATATCAACCAAGCAGGTTGTCAAAATCTTGGGTTTTGCCCTTGTCTTTTGATATTTGGTGGCTTTAAGACTATTGCCCTGATCTCCCAACAAGTGTGACTCTTTGAGCCGGGCTCCGAGCGGTGCATTCATCACCATGACCTGTCCCATGTTGACCTTGGCAAGGCACGTCATGTTGCGCCCCTGCTTCCTCCACGCTGCAGGAACGCAGGACAGGAAGTACGTAGAGATCCCACCGACCTGCGACCTATAGGCATCCAAAACGGCCCCAAACTGAGCAACGTTGACGGATGCCTTACATATTGCCACTTCAAGTTTGCTCCAAAGCACAATGCCCAGGCCAAGCAGCTGTCGGCCGAGCCGTCATTGATGGGGTCCTGAACTCATTCATAGGTCTGCTGAATATCAATGCATTTCCAAAACTATACAACCTGACAGCAAACTGTCCGAAAAATCAAAGACCAGGACACGCTGTCAACTCTGCAGTGAAAATATGGCCTGGTTGCAAGGGTAGTTTCCCCACAGAGAGCCCCAATAAGAAGCTTGGTCCGCCCTTAATCTTCTGGGAAGATCCTCAACAAACGTGGGCAGGAAACGGACTCCCAAGACTGTTGTGCTGCTGGTTTCCTCCAGAATGCCACCCAAAAAGAGTCCATTCCCAAGGTTGAATACACCCCCCATGGGGCAATGGAACGTGAGGCTGGGATATTGGGGAAAGGACCCGATTTGGTTGCGTCCATACGGGAAAACAAACAGCAGCACCTATGTTTCGAGTCCAGAATCGGGGTACAAACCACCCCTGAGGGTAAGTCCACCTTGCGGATATTAAAAAATGGAATGTTTACATGTGTCAGGAATCCAAACAAAAGCGCCATATCCGCGGAACTCGCACGCCTCATGTACATGACAGGCGCAGGCGACACCGATCGCGGCCTCACATCGATCGACTTCCGGTCTTGATTTGCTATAGGCTGAATCGTAAGAACTTGCGCGTTGGCTCACGACTAATTGAGCCAACATGGAAACCCGAAATAGCCGGGCAAGTTCACCTGGGTTGAACAGCCCTCATGATCAATGTCACTCATGTGTGTCTCAATTGAGGTTGAAGAACTCTAATTCGTGCGAATGAGTCGTCTTCAGCCATTAAGCCCCTTGCCGGGTCATGCCAATCGGCGCCTGCAGCATCAGTATCGCCACCCGTTTGCCTTGCAAAGGTCACGAAGGTGATTGGAACCCACTAGAAACCGGCAGAATCCATGTTATGACCCCAACTGGCCTAGCAGAGCACTTGGAAATACAGAAATTGGGGGACTCATAGAGAAATTTGAGTTTGAGTTCTCATAAGAAATTAGAGGAAAGCAGCCCTGCTTCACCGGGCCCCAGTTTTGGAATCACCCATCTGCACCAAAACCCATGCGGAGCAGCCTGCCTTGCCGGCAAAGTACAGGAAACGCCCGGATGTACAAAACAAGTTTGTGGTGTTTCCAGATCACAACACAACCTGGATAGCACTAGATGGCTAATGATGTACTTTCTTGTCGGCATGTTTCGATTGTGCAGAAACTGTCATAGCCCGCATCCACTCTGTGACATCATACTTAATCCTTGCTGGCAACGTCTGGTTCAGCCAAAAACTCATCAAATACAAATCGAGCATTGCGAGCGCCTCCTTCAAACTCGTCTACATGTATGTAATCAGGGCCATGGGGCGATATGCGTGTTACGCTGGAGTGGGGCATGCAGATGGCCATAACAATCCTGGACACTCCTTTCCTATCACAGCCACCCCAAAGCCCAGATTTCCCCACCCCGATAGAATTTGTGCTCAATTGCCACTGCATGAGCTCTCCAAATATCCTCACGCTTATTGTTCACAACGAACGAAAGGGACAATAAGATCTCCAAGCAATGCTTCACACGAATGTCCAATGCTCCCAATCAAGCACGGGTAGCTTGGCCGCCCATTTCCAAGAAAATCAACAATTGTATGCACGGCTGAACAATGAATGCCAACGATGTGTTGCGTGATGTTTGTGTTTGGTGGGATTCTTGCGCCCCCACATGAAAAAATGTGGGCTGATGCAAGCTATAACAAATGGATTAGCCTCCGATGCATTGACAAATTTTGAAACGTGCACCAAACATAAATACGCGATGCTTTCCCAGCTGGGAAATGCATGGAAAATTATGTGGTCGCGACTGAAGTCTTGCGAAAAACCAAACAGAAACTAACTCAACGCAAGCTAGTTGTGTGCAATGTTACGCGGGCGATTTGTATTTCTTTTTGCGCCTCGCAACCAACGACAGTCCGCGATGTACAACGGTGACAAAGACAACGAAAACGCCACTACTCCCGACTCCCAATCCAGTAGCCGACAGCAAGATAAAACCAGGGGGGGCCCAAGAAACAGAAGCACCGCCACAGGAAAAGGGGTCCCAACGACCAAAAATCAGCTACCGGGCAGAGTTCGAGCCAAGCGGCCAGACCGCAAGCGCTGCTGTTGCGTTAACTTTGCCCCATAGCCACACAAGCCGGACCAACAACTTGGCCAGCATCGGCGAGGAGCCGAAAAAGACGGTCAAAACCATGGGCATCCGCGGGTTGCGCTCACGTACTCCGCGCGTGGCAATGGCAAAAAGCGCTTGCGGCAACAGCGATCAGGAAGCAAGACGGAAGAGAGGCGGAAGCAACACAATCAATTGGAGAAAGCAGGAACGAGAGGGCCACAAGCAGCGTCTCCGCCTCTTGCACAAATCTTGGAAGTGTTCAGCGCAAGGAAAGACTCCTTTTCTATCTTTTTGTCAGGCTTAAGATTGCAGTCCATTGCGTCCGACAGGCAACGCCCTGCAAAAGCCGCTTGCGAGTTTATAAATTTAAGCAACAAAAGAGTTGCCACCCCTTAACAGCAAAACCGAACAGCCCAGGTTCAAGCCGCAGTCTAGCTCTATCAGGCGGGCTTCAGTTTTTGCTCAGGCTTTGCCTGCCACAAATTATGACTGGCTGGCTCTCTTGATGCGTATGATCATGGTAGGGTTTTCTGGCGCACGAAGGCTGCACAGTCTGGTGTCAAGTAGTGGGTCTTCCGACGAGAAGCGGAAGTATTCCATGACGTCCATGACGGCTCAGCTCTGTTGCTATTATCGGATCATGGCAAGGGCTGTGTCTGGTCCTTTTTCTTTTTTCCCACGCACAACCGCCGGTCAGTCTGAAAAACAAACCGCTGCAAACCAGGAAGCAGCCAACATGCAACACCAGGTACAAGTGCCCCGGAGACAGCGTAGCAGCAATCCAAAGTCGTTCCCACATGTCATTCTAACAAATTTGTCGACCCTTGCATAAGAAACACACATTGAAACAATCATTCGAAAGCAAGAACAAGCATTGGCAAACAACGCTCCAATAAGTGCAGTGAGTTTCCTGCACAAAGCAAGCAAACGCTTAGGACGTGTGAACCATTGAGCTTGGACTTTGGAAAGTTGGAAGGCGGACCGCTCACTAAGCTGCTCGTCACTTCGACTTGAAAGAGTGGTCGGATTGGTTTTCAGCGGTCAAAACAACTTGTAAATAGTCGGATTGGCTTGTCAAAGTGGTCGGATTGGCTTGTGACGCGTCGGATTGACTTGTAGACACGTTCATTGATTGTAGCTTGCTTGGCTTGTTTTCCCGAAGCATTGCGAAAAGTGTTTCTTCTAAAAGCGGCTGCAAACTTCACCTGCCAACATCTCATGCCAACTTGTCCTTCTCATGCCAACTTTTCGAGGGTTACTTCACCTGCCAACTTCGCCTGCCGGCTTTTCGAAAGTTGTGTCACCTGCTAACTTCTCATCTCAATTTGACCTGCCAACTTCGCCTGCTAGCCTGTCGAGAGTTATGTCACCTGCCAAGGTTTCATGCCAACTTTTCGATGGTTACTTCACCAGCCAACTTGTCATGTCAACTTTTCGGGTGTCATTCCGCTGTCCTAAAAGCACAAGTTAACTTTTCGGGTGTTGCTTGTCTTGGAAGCCCGGGCCTTGGTCTTCAGGAAGTTACCATCCTTGTCTCGCTTTAGGGTAAGGACCCAGCGACCAGTGACCCAGTTCTTGACCTGAATCTTGCGTGTGTCGACCAAGTCGAACACTTCGTTATCAAGCCAAGATTTGCACTCAAGCTGCTTAGCTTCAAGGAATTGCTTCTGATAAGCCTTTCAGTGGCTGTCGCTTCCTTCCGCTTCTTGCCAATGAGTGCGGATGTGGATGAAGCCTTCAAGGATTCTTGCTTGGATGAGTACAAGACTAAGAGTGCACGGTCATCGTCGGTCATGTTCTTGCATAACTGGTCCACATGATTTGTGTATTTCTGATGAGAGAATCTGCATCGGGGCGATGGGTTGAAGGTCCCTTTCACACGTCCAAGAAGGACAGGGTTGCCTTTAATATCTCTCGGAACCGTGAAGGATTCAGTGTTCGCACAGATCTTCTGCTCAGCTGTCATGAGTGACCAATGTGTTAGAATCTTGGTCACTGCTTCAAGCCTACAGGGACATGCAAGGAAAAAAGCATACGACCGAAGCAAACTCGACACGCGCTTTTTTACTTGAGCGTTGCTTAGAAGTGCAGGCTCTGAGATGCAGGTGGAGTGACGATGCGCGTCCACTCCATCTTCCTGCATCTCATGCGGAGCCTGTCGGAATGCCCCCTGTGGTCAACATTGCGTGTTCGACCATCGCACAGGGTGTTTTACCCATGGGGTGTGAAACAACAAATAGGTGCATAGGTGTGCATGGGAGGAATGCGTCCTCCTGAAGGGGACCAGGCTGGTCCGACAGAATGCCGATGGCATTCAGCGATGTGCGACTGCGTGCACAGCCTGGGCTCAAACTGGTGTGGCCAACGAGGAATGCGTCCTCACTGCATAGGCTTAAACTGGTCCTGCGGGATCAGTAAGCCGACAACATGCTTGATGCTGGAAAGCTTGCCGACAACGCGTGTTCAGCAATCAGCTATCAGGCCTCTTTGCACAGGCTAAACGGGTCCTTGTGGAAGTTGGTGTCCACCTGGGCCGTGAAAGGGTGGGGAGGGTGGGTTCAAAAAGAACGAAAGAGGGGTCAGACCCTCAAGGCATGTCCCTTACTAAAGGGCTTGAAGCAGAAACAGCCACGCGGCCGAAGATTCAACCAAGATTAAAACACAGGGGAAAAGAAAAACCCCTAGCGTTAGAATCTTGGTCACTGCTTCAAGCCTACAGGGACATGCAAGGAAAAAAGCATACGACCGAAGCAAACTCGACACGCGCTTTTTTACTTGAGCGTTGCTTAGAAGTGCAGGCTCTGAGATGCAGGTGGAGTGACGATGCGCGTCCACTCCATCTTCCTGCATCTCACGCGGAGCCTGTCGGAATGCCCCCACTTTAGCCTCGCCCCCTCTTTAGTGCGTTTGCGATGCAGCCACGTGCTCGGGTCGCCACGGTGCGTCCGCAGGGTGAAGCGTGAGAGCTGATGCGTGAGGCCAGAAATCACGCGGCCTGAAGCGCACTCTGGCATGTGGCCGAGTCTGGAACGCGGAGGTATTACCTCTGCTGAGTTGGTCCGCCCAGATGTTGTGCTCTCCTGGGATGTGTGACGCGATCACGGACCCAGGCGGCTACAAGTTGCACAAAAACTTGTAAGGGCCATGCTGTGGTGAACAGTTTATTAACGCCTGCCTCGGAGGCCGTGTTATCTGTCCCTGTGGGCATGCAAATGCCATGCACGCTTTGTCCTTCGCAGGACCATGCGATACGCATGAGTGCTAGTTGAGCCAAGGTTTCGAAGCATGCGATGTAGCGCTGGGCTTCTTTGGTGAGGCACGGCCACTGCTCTTGGACTTCCTGGAATTGCCACGTTTCTGCGAACCAAGAAACGGAGTTGGTGGTGATGAACCAACCCCCTATGCCCACGACACTGCCCTCGGCGCATGCATCTGCGGCTGCTTTGCATGCCAGCATTGGCTTGCTTCTCAGCGGGCATGCGAGGTCTAAGTCGAAGCATTGCAGTAACCATTCTACGCTATGTTTGCTCATCTTGGACAACATGGCATGATGCTCTCAAAATCGTGGTGCTTCGCCAGCAATGATGCATGCATCCAGCACGTGGCAAGCAGATGCCCGCATCAACATAAACACGCCAGCATAGCGGGCGTTCAAGGCAGCTCAGGCCAGTACCTGAGCACGCTGACAGCCGAATACCCAACAAGTCTCGCAGCGCGCTTGATCAAACATTGCGCATTCAAAGTGAGCACGCAACCCGAGGTCCGCAACTTACGCAAACCCTCCTTGCTTTCACTGCACCCCGTGCGCTTGCGGGTATGCGATGGAGCTGGCATGCGTTCGACTGCAGACCACTCAATCCCTCAACCAAACCACCCGCTCACGATAGTAGCACGTGCCTGGCTACATTGGCTAGACGCACAAAAACTCATCCCAAAAATTCTCGCCCATGTGGGCTCCGGTAACGCATCCCCCCCTCTCTCGGAACAACAGTCCGAGGAGGCAGCACGGATCGCGTTCCGCGCCATGAACATGCCGCGCCCATCCGAGTTAGCACCCGATGAAGGACAGCCGTACCGCCTGTCACTCTTGCATGCCCTAGCAACGGCATCCAATGACCCAGACCTCAAACTAGTGCCGCTGCTGGCAGAAGGCGTGCCAACAGGAGCTGTGTCAGAACTGCCACGCAGCATGCAGTGGCCGCCTAAGCCTCAGGCAGACCTGCCTAGTGAGCTCACCGAGTGCATCGGCAACTGGAAAGTCGCAGAAGCGGAACCAGAGACGGTGTCCGCCTTGCTAGAAAAGGAAATTGCAAACGGATGGGTCATTCGAACCGGCATGTCCATTGAACAAGCCAGACAACATTGGCATAAAGGCATAGCAGTGGGGAAGCTCAACGTCGTGCATGCTGAAGGCAAGGACCCACGACTAGTCTTAGACAGCACAGTGTGTGGGGTGAACCCCAAGTGCGCCATTCCAGAACTGCCAATGGCCTCGGACGTGCGCTTAGCATTCCTCCCCGAGGACACGCACTCGTCTTTTGTGGGGGCAAGCTTTGATTTTAAAGCGGCGCATAAGCAGATCCAAGTGCACCCCAGTGAACATGGCCTGCTTCTGTTCCGTGTTGCCGATATCCTGTACCATTATAGGGTTTGCCACTTCGGAGCACGCTTCTCCGCATACTGGTGGCAGCGCGCCGGAGCATTCCTCCTGAGGCTACTGCACGGCATTTTGGAACTGCACCCACATCGCGCATGGTTGTTTGTGGATGACCTTTTGGCAGCACTGCATCGCAGTGACGCGCACGCACAGCTGGCCCTGATGGTCATGTTCTTTGCAGCAATTTCTGCCCCGATCTCCTGGAAGAAGGTTCAATTTCAAAATGGCCTCACGTGGTGTGGGTGGCGCATTAATTTCCTGCATGAGACCATCGAACTCACGCCAGAAAAAACCGTAAAATTGAAAGGGCAGCTGCACGAGCTGCTCAAAGCAGGGAAGGTCAAGCGAAAACTTTTGGAGCAGGTTCTAGGCCTTCTCATTTGGGCGACTCAGATCCTGGCTGGCACCTTTGTATACAAACTTGCATTCACCGCCGGGTTGCATGATCTCTGTCCATGCGCGTTTGTGGCCATCCTTCCTTTCAGCATTGGACACCAAAGCCGTGCTCAGGTCAGCAGTGCACGGCATCTTCATGCCACCAGGCTCTAAAGTTCTCGAGTTCCAAGGGGCATGCATTCGCACGCCAGCTGACCTGCCTCGCGTTGTGCCTAGTCACAAATCCGCCTGGGTGCGCGTCGCGGACGCATCCGCAGAGCACACCCGCCTGGCACGCATCCACCCGTGCGAGGTGTCCGTGAAAATTTTTTAAACACTGGAAGTTTTCTGGCTCCAACCAAGCCATGCTGGATGGCGGCTGCTCGAAGATTGCCACCACTTTGGGAGGCGACTGCTTTGAACAGCTCTCGCCCTCTTCTGTGGATTTCGCGGCTGTCGCGAACCCGACAGAGTTCTGCTGGCGACAAGTTTGGTACGCCCAGCATGCATGAAGGCGTGCGTAACGCCTGTGGGCCGCCTGGTCTAAGCTTGAGCCGGGAGTATTCCTTGCACGGCGGTGCCAAGGTTAGCAAGCTAACGCTGCCAGACCAGCATATGCGTAAAAGCAACTCGAACCATGCGTCATCCAGAATGTTGTGCTGAGGATTGGCGTCCAAGTCAAAAGCTTTGAAGCGTGCAAGGCCTTGTTGGTCTGCTGCGGCGGAGATCGGTGCATGGACTCCCGCGAAAACGTCCAGCAGGAGTCCTCCCCGGGGCTTATGCAATGTGCCAGCGTCTGCAGGCGCTTGTTGGCATGCGGGAGGGAAAACAGTGAATGCGGCTGGCGTTTTTGTGGCACCGTCCGGGGAAGCTGCCGGGGCTTCCTTCGGACTGTTTCATGTGTGGTTTGATGCGTGCTGGGATGCTGGATGCGTCTGCTGGCAGCCTTTTATTGCGCACACATGTGCAAACTGGCAGTTGTCTGATTTGCAGGTCCCTGTTTGGAACCTGCGACAAATGGGCTTCCCATTATGTGACGCGGCCCAGGCGTTCTTGGATTTGCCTTTTCCCTTTCCCTTGCCTTTCTTGCGTGGCGGTGCTGGGACTGCTTTGGAGATCTTAGGCCGTAGCATTAGGAGCGAATGAGTCTCCATGCGGCCATGCGTCAGCTCGTGGAAGGCGTCGTCCATAGACCATTTGCGACGCAAGAGGTCTACAATCGTGCCCCATGTTTGGCGATCGGCGTGCAGGAGTTCCGAGGTTGTGACCGTGTGCGGGGTCTGGCTGCGTGAGGCACATGCTGGCAATTTGCTGATCTAACGCTTTGGCGTTCAGCAGGTGCACCGCTTGGCACAGGGCCAGCGCATTGCGGAACACTTGTTGAGTGCGATGCAGCCAGCTAGCTGTGAGGGCCCTACCCTCCACGCTGACTTCCGGAGTCTCGTCGAAAAAGGCATGCGTCAGTAGCTGTGCTTCGGTGCGTGCTATTTTATGTGAACGCGCTTCCATGGCTTCTTGGTACTGGCGCGCACTAAGTCTCAACTGCCACGGGATCCACTTGAAGTGCTTGGACTTGGTCATTTCATAGACCATGCTTAACAGGCGAATGCTAGGCATGCTGTCCGGACCCAATTTTTCTGGAACTTGTCCACTGAGTCCTGCACGACTTCTGGGCTCAGCTTGGGAGGCAGATGTTCCGCCCATGCGATTGCGGGTGATGCCTGTGGCCCGGGCAACGCCTGTCCTGCATGCGTCACGGATGCTGTTGGCGCCAGGGCCAAGGACTCTTGCGAAGCGGAGGCCTTGGCCATGACAAAAGCTCTTCTAGTGCGTGCCGCAGGTATTGAGTGTTCTGGATCTGTGATGCCCATGGAGGTCCATGTTTCGGACGGCACGCCATCCAAAAGCTTGCCGAGATCGGATGCATCTGCGTATGCGTATGCGAAATCTGCGATGTCTTCGAATCCCAGGCCAAGGAAATGCTCAACAAGTATGTCTGGCACCCGAGCGCTCGACAGCAAGTTGCGCATGGCATCGGCCGATGTCACTTGTTCCTCTGAGTCCGCCATGTTGGGGCCGGAGAGGAGGATTGGGCTGAGGTATTGGCAATCAGCAAAGAAAATAGCTGGCGGCAGCATGCAACAAGCAAGTGTGTGTCAAGTGTGTCAAGCCAGAGGAGCTAAAAAGTTTGCACGCAGCTGAGGTGCGGGCCTGCTGGCCTTGGCAATGGTCGCGTTGTGAGCGTCACGGCCTGGGGGGAGAGACCGCGACCACTGCAAAAACTTATGGTGTCCATTGGCTGGTCAAACTCTTTTATGCTATGGCATGAGCGAGAACGTTTGCTGTTCTCTCGCGTAGGTGAACATGCGGAGCGGTGAGGGAAGGTCCTGCAGATTTATGCTTTCTGGGATGGGCAGTGCGTCAACACGGAAAAGCGGCTCGAAGACCGGACGCTGACCTCCCCTAGACTGCGGGCGAGTGGGTCGCCAGCCTCGGATGAGTGCGGCTGCGATCTGCGCTTGCACCCAGAGGCTCTCGATTGTGTCGTCGCGGCTGTACAGTTGCACCGAGTTAATGCGAGGATGCCCTTGCTGGCGTCTTGACTTTTGTGGCAGGCGGAGTTGGGCGGATGCGCTCAAGAGTGCCACTTTTAGGCTGTGTAGTGTGTACGCCTGGGCCTCATCTGTGTTGAAGCATGCTGAAGTTCGAGGCTCCCAAGGGACCTGCGCAGCCCAGCGCAGCAGAGACAAGGCCTGCGTGTACGGCAGCGGTCCCGAGAACTTAGGGCGCGTGTTGTCGTCCATGCATGCGAACACGGGCATGATGAAGTCCGGCTCTGGCAAGTTGAAGGGCTCTGAAATGCTTTGCGTGACCGCTTCGCTGAGGCTCTCGAGCCATTTGATCACCCAAAAGGATTGCGCTCCTCGTCCTGTGAGGCCGAACAGGGCGCACGCCCACGGCTGTCCCAGTTTTGTAGTTTTCGTTGCCCAGCATGATCCGCGCAGAGCATGCTGAGTAAGGCTGATCTCCTTGATTTTGATGCGCTGAATGTCTCCAAACCGCATGCTTGTGTGGGCCGCCAAGAGAAACGAGCCTAGTGTGATGCGCAGGTTATGCGTGCAGTCGGCTGCACAAACTTTGCGCTCCCAGGATGCTATAATTGCCAGGGGCAGAGGCAGAGCCTCCTTCCTTTCCTGAGGCTGCTGAGGGGATGCGAAGGCTCTCGCCAGCGGGTTGGAGAGCAGAGATGCTAGTGATTCTATTTGACCTATGCGGGCAAGCCATGAGAGAGCTTTGAGCATGGGTCGAGGTGCTACGCGCACGCTGCTGCGGTCCTCTAGCTTGGAGCTTTCGCAAGCATGCAAGAGGTCCACTAGATGCACGAGCAGCAAATCTCCCACGCCGACACTGAGTGCTTCGATGAAAGTTAAAAAGGCGCGGATGCACCTGAAGTACTGGGCAATGGTGGAAGGTGTGTATGCACGGAGCGATGCGTCGAAGGCCGCGCGCGGGTCCTGCGATGCTGCTGCTGCAACAAAGGTTATTGAGCAAGTGCCAATCTGTGCTAGCAGGTCCTGCCAATCATGAACGCACTTTTCCCGCTGAGTGGCTTGGCTCTGTGCTTGCGGACCGAGTTTGGCCTGTCGGAAACGAGGGGCCACGGTCCTTGCTGGCTGGGACCTCGGCCGGTGGTCTAAGGGACTGGAGCTGAGGGGTGCAGCAGTTTGTTCGTGCCGGAGTGTCAAATGCGGTTTGGATGCCTGGGAAACACTGCGCGGCCTGCAGGGTGGTCGTGGCAAGGGGTGGCCTTGCTCAGCAAACCATGGGAAGAGAGGTGACGGCTGCGTCGCTGGCAGGCCTCCACGGGCGAGGCTTGGCGCAGGCTGGGCTTTGGGCTGGTGAAGTGGAGGCGGAGGCCGGAGTTGATGCGTCAACATGCGCACGCCTACCGGAGCACCGGTTTCTAGCGTTGGTGCATGTTCTGCGGAACGTGGCTGGGCAGCAAGCGGATGTGGCGCTGCTTTCTCTTGCATGCGGGCTTGAATGCAAGTCATGAATGCTATGACGGGGCCTCAATTTAGGCACTGGCTTTGGTTTTGCGGTTGGCTGCAAGAAGGGGTGCTCAGAGTCAAGGGACTCCTGCGCTTCACTGTCGCCATCTTGGTGCAGCGGCCTTTTCACTGACCATGCAGACCCCCAGCGGTCTCGAACGCGCCATGGCATGGGTGTGCTTGAGGGGAACCTGTGTCAGTGGAAATGATTGATCCTCTGCAATGGGACATCGGCAGGGATGCCATTGCATGGCATGCAAAAAAGTCACTTGAGTGCCTGCTGCGTGTAGGTGCCTGACGCGGCGTCTTGGATGCCTGGATGCGGACTTGGAGGTCGGTCTGTGCGTACCTGGAGGGTCGGAAGCATGCGACCCTGGTTTGAGTGGCCTTGCTGGAGGCATGACCTAACTTGTTGATGAAGGTCACTTTTTTCCCGCTTGCTGTTGAGCTGCAAGGTGAATGCCTGTACGAGCCCTGGCAGGGGGTGATGCAGCACGCATGCATGTCCATGCTGTTGGGCCGATGCAAAATGCGATTGAATGCATGCGGTGCATTAGCGGTTGAGATCGCGGGAGTCCGCGACACAACCGCTGCAGCGATGCCTGTCATGCGTGTCCGTGGCCGTGTCGACCACGTACTGACCGCACACTGCATCATAGGGGCATGCGGAGTTTGCGCAAGGCAGGCAGCAGCTGATGCGGTTGTTGTCATCGAGATAAAGCATGCGTAGTCCGCGGCCCTGCATCTCCATGCGACGCATGGTGCGGGGCAGACGCACCGAGGGGATGCGTATGCATGCCTCCAGCTGCTGGACAAATGCGGCCCGCTGTTGCCTTTTTGGCATCTCGGGCAATGGCGTCGGGGCGGGATCCCGCACCCGGGTTGCCGGGGTAGTGATGCGTGCTGTATGCTGCAATGCGTTGGTTGGCGGAGTATGCCGGGTCGATGCTGAAGGCATGCGTAGGTGGATGCCAGCGGGTAGCCTCGTCGGGCACCCCGCCGAGGTGCCAGTAGTTTGCCCAATAGGACCCGTCGTGTGACCACGGGAACCCATGCAAAGGAGGCTGATGGCGAGGGTCGCCTTCTTGCGGTGGCCAGTTATGCGGCGCGTCTAGCGGTCGGCACGCAGGGAATTTGGCCCCCGTTGGCGGTGCCTTGTACATGCATGACGCGGGCCCTGGCTCCGGTTCCGCAGCATGCTTTGGTTCTGGGGCCACGCGGGTGCGACGCAATGCATCTGGGGCGCCCTCTATGCGGTCATGCCAGGGGTGCTCAGGCTGCTCGTCTCTGGCGTGCTGCTCTTCTCGCTCTTCTTCCGTGAGCTGAGCCCACGGTGCCCTGACATGCGGGGGCTCGGCCATGCTGTTGTCCTCTGGAACAGGCTCCACCGGCTCGGCCTCCTCCCCTTCAGGCGCATGCTCGGGGAGGCAGTCCTCTGGGAGCTCCGGGGGCTGCGGGCGGAGCAAACTGGCTGGCTTTGCCTTGCACTTGGGTTCCGCTGTCGCGGATGGTCGGTGCAACATGCGGCTCCGAAAAATCGAGGAGATCGGTGTTGGATGGACGCGGTGCGGTGGATGCATCCTCTTGATGCACCGACCCCGCATCGGACTGCGACTGCGCCAGCATGCGGATGATGTCCTGCAGGAATGCGGGGTTGTTCTGGTTCTCCGCCACCATGCGCTGCAAGTCCATTGCGAGGGATGCTGGACAAAGCAGGCGGAGTAGGCGGGCGCTGTTTCTGTATAGCAGAAAAAGGCTAATTCGGGCAAGGCATGCGTTGACCATGCTGCAGCACACGTGACGCAGTCAGTCTAACAAGGCTCACGTGAGGAGGTTGATGTCTGCATGCCGCGGAGTGTCCACGCCTTGGTTGCGTGCGTTCAGGGCACGCAGTATGAAAGCTGAAAAGCAATTTGCACAAGATGCGGCGCACAATGTCAATCCTGATTCCCAGTGCAGTCCGGCGCGCTGCACACATGGGCCGCCTTGCATGCTTTAGTATGAAAATTGTCGGCCTGGAACCTGATGCAGTATGGTGCATTGCGTTGCGAAATCGGCTGAGGCAGGCCTGGCGGAAAAGCGGAAGCCGAGCTGGGCTCAGGGTGCGAGGGGCTAGGCATGCACTGCGTCCACTCGTCGGCCAGCTCTGCCAACTCGTGGTGCCTGTCTGACCACTGCAGGAAATGCGCGCTGCGGGGCACTGGAAGCATGCGGACGTAGGAGTTGATGCTCTCCAGCAACGCGATGCTGGAGCGGATGGTGAGTGCTATGTCTTCCATCATTAGGCATGCCTCCCACTCGCGAAGCAATTCCAAGCTTGGTTGCATGTTTGCATGCATGCTTTGCCTAGAGCGAAATTTGACATTCGACAACAGTGCGGAGAAAGGCTGAATAATGGCCAGGTACTTCCCGGCCATGCGATAGCCTGCCGAAATGCCCGTGCGATTTTGCAGCATGCGGTCCATGTCCAACTGGGGGTCGATGCGAAGGTAGTCGACGAAGAAAGTTGACAGGGAGTGCAGGCGTGCTATGCTGAGAGTCATGCCGCGCACTCCCAAAATGCAAAGGATGTCAAGTAGGAAGTTGCAAAGATGCCCCATGCGATTGATGCACTTGAGTCGAATGCGATGCTCCGGGTGGCGCATCCACTTGTCGAGCAGCTGCGCGAAACCTTCCTGCATTGGAGAGGGCGCCAACTATCTATTCTATACACTGATGAAATGGGTAAAAAACCAGGTTTTTCCACATGAAAACTACAGTTTGTCCACATCAAAACGCGTCTTTTTCCACATGTAAACTGCTGCTTTTCCACGTCAAAACACACGTTTTTCCACATACAAAAAGCGTTTTTTCCACGTCAAAACACGTGTTTTTCCACGTCAAAACACACGTTTTTCCACATACAAAAAGCGTTTTTTTCCACGTCAAAACACGTGTTTTTCCACGTCAAAACACGTGTTTTTCCACGTCAAAACACGCGTTTTTCCACGTCAAAACACACGTTTTTCCACATACAAAAAGCGTGTTTTTCCACGTCAAAACACGCGTTTTTTTCACGTCCAAACACACGTTTTTCCACGTCAAAACGCACGTTTGTCCACATACAAAATGCGTTTTTTCCACGTGTTTTTCCACATACAAAAAGCTGCTTTTCCACGTCAAATTACACGTATTTTCCACATAGAAAATGCCGTATTTTGAACGTCGAAACATGTGTTTTTCCAGTTCCACATACAAAACGGTTTCAAAACGCTCAAAACGGTGTTCGTTCCACGTCAAAAAGTGAGTGTGTTTCCCGCATGTAACATGCTGCATTTGCTCCACGTAAAACATGTGTTTGCCGGTGACATGCAAACTGCTGTTTTCCCAGATAAACACATGTGTTTGTTCGACACGTAAAATGCTGTCGTTTCACATCACAATATGTGCCGCATGTCACATGTCCATATGCAAGCTGCTGTTTTCCATGTCAAAGCATGCGACAGCATGTGTTTTCCATCCACCTGCTGTACACTAGCTGCAGCTTTCCCACGTTCAAAATGAGCCTTTCTCCGCATGAAACACATGGTTTGCAAAAGTTGAAAAAAACGCTCTGTTGTCAGTCATCTCAAACTCTCCAGAATCCGTATGATCAACTGCATGTTACCACGTCAAAGTCAAAGTGTTTTCCAGTAACATGTATGTCACATTAAGCTGTGCTTGTTCCACGTAAAGCACATGTGACAAATGCATGTAAAGTATTTGTATGTATATTATATATATATATATATATTAAATGAATATACATATATATACTTATATATATATATATATATATATATTCTTATGAGTCATGATATTAACATATATATATATGTTAATATATATATATATATGTTATACATGTAATATATACATATATATATATATGGACAATATAGCATACATATTATTCTGTGCTGTACTGTACTGTACTGTTTACTGTATGCTGTATACTGTATACTGTATACTGAGACTGTATACAGTATACAATAATACTGTATACTGTATACTCCTACGACTACTACTACGACTACGACTACAACTACTACTACCACTACCACTGACTACCACTACTACGACGACCACTACGACGACTACTACTGACTATACTACGACTACACTATACTATACTATCCTATATACTGCCTATACTACTACTACTACGAGAATCACGTCCGGCGTTTGGCGCGCTCGAAGATGTGGGCCACCTGCGGCACAGGGGCGCGCTCGATCCAAAGGAAGGCCTCCCAGCCAAAGGGGATGCAGATATTTTTCAGCTGGAAAAGTAACTAAGTTCCAGTGAATGAACCGATGCATGAAGGGGCTTTGGCAACTCTGGATGACGGGCCTGTCTCAATTCAATGGGGGTGCCTGGAAATGGCAGGCTTTCCTGGACATGCCAACGGGGGCAAATTTGAGGAGCTTCTGGCATGTCTGGGGTCTTTTCAATAAAAATCCAAACTTGACCTAGCTTGACAATTTGGGAGCGGATCAAAAGGCATGTCACAACACGCCACGGAGCTTGACAACCCCACCTAGAATGCTGACATGTGCGCTGGCTCGCCGGTGTGCTACAAATGGCCATCTCAGCATGCAGATCGGAGTGTCAAGATTTCTGCCAGGCTTGCACCTGTGGGCCTGTGGGCATTTAAACCACCCACGCCAGCTCAGTGCATGTCAGGCAACATCTGGCGGACAAATGGCGGCATGCTGATTATTATTAGTCATAAATGGGGTACACTATATTATTTGCCGAGTAGCTTGAACCCAGGTCACACAGTAGTAAGCTGAAGTATAAAAGTAGGTAGCCGGCCATGTTCCTTTTGGAATTTAATATCCTGTGACAGGCCCTCGGCCACCTATGGATTTGCTGATTTACTGGGGAAGGACTTGCGATTTTGATTTTTGGACCTTGCAAAGTGTGGTTTCCCGATTACCTAGAAGCAGAAGCCCCTTGGACCCCGACCCTGAACATGATGACCTTCAACCCCCCACAAAGGCTCAAAGACTCAAAGGCTCAAAGACCAAAGCCAGCAAATAATGAGATCTTTGGCTCCTTGGGTTTTGGTGTCCCTTTAAGTTTAAGTTGCCTGTGCTGTAAGGCCAGCCACAACAAAGGGTGTGTGACGAATGGAGATCTGAGATTCAAAAGGGCCGCTGGGTCGGGCAGGAAAAGTGGAACGCTTTTTTGGGGAACGCGATTGCACGGCTGCACCAGCGGCCTAATGGACAAGGCGCCGCCTCTGCTGTGGCCCTTCTGCGGGTCAGCCTGTCCCGGAGGATGGCCAGAGCGGGGTGTGCCAGACATGGATAGTCTAGATAGTGAAATCAGCTGGTGAGCGGGCTGCGACTGTACTAATTGAAGCAACTATTTTCTAGCGAGTAGGCTTTCATCCACCAGGGTTTTGACGGCAGCTGACATCTTTCAGGGACCATGATTCCATGATGATGGATACAGTGATGTGTGATATGTGTCAACCCACACAAACCCCGAGCCCCCACCCCGCAAATCGATGTCAACCCAAACGGCACCAACAAAAATGTGGATTTCGGCTCTCTTTTGGTTTCCCTTCAGCACCACCTAAAAAGAAAACCCTTCCGCCTCCAAAAGCACACGCAAACACAGACACACAGACAAACACACCTGACACCTATGCCTATGTGACATATGTGTCTTTTTGTTAGGCCCCCAAAAACATATGTATCATATGTTGCTTGCTTGCCCTTGAAAACCAAGCAAAGGGGCACCAACTCCAAAAAAATGCGCAACATGAGCTAGCAATGTCTCAAGCTCAAGGGCCTTTGCCAGTTGTTTCCTCAAGCCGGCGAAAGGCGGCGAAAACCCTAGGTTGCTTCATTGGTCACTGGTGGTTCAAAACCCCAGGAAGAAAAGGGATCCGGGGTCCGCCTTTGCCACTCAGGCGAGCGCAACTGGCTCACTCAGGCGAGCCTATGTTCGCTGGGCGCGACAACGGCAATGGAGGAGGAGGGCCCGACCTCAGGCGGGGAAAGGGAGGGGGGGCATATGGGCGGGGGCTGATCAAAGGATCCTTGACATGGGATGATGGGTGCCGCTAAAGAAATGATAGATATGTTATATGAGTTAGTTGTTCCACTAAATTGGAAAGGTTGCCCATGGCTTGGGGGCCAGGAAGATTCAGCCCCAAAGCTGCAAAGCAAAAATAAATATCTTATCCGCTTTTCCTTTGCTCTTTGGCCCGAATTATTTGAGGCCTTTCGGGTCCGGCGCTCTCAGGGATAGTTGGAAAAACCATGGGCCATGGGCCTGGCCTCGCATTGGGATCTGAATGCAGAAACCTAACGCAGAAACCTGGGTTCCTCAAGTTGTTCAACATGGGCCTCCGGACCCCCCTTTTCGAGTTGCTGGGCTGAAAAGGAAACCACAACGAAGCGATCTCCATTTTGGGGTGGCCCGACTTGAAATGCGCAAGAAACTAACACTGACACTGACACTGACACCCCTTTACTGTGAGCCTTTACTATCTATCCTCTCAACGCTTGAACCTTTTTGGTGGTTCCCTTTTGGCAGAAAAAGGTCGTTGCATCCCCACTCCCTACTGGAAAAGCCATGAAGGTGGGACCAACAGTTCCAAAAGGCCATCTCATCTCCATGGCATGGGTATATCGGTATATTTGATTTGTTTCTCATGGCCCCGGGCATGATGAACGCTTCCAGGTTTGTTGGAAAAAAGGGGGGAATCATACCATTCCATTAGTCCCACGGCACACAGGGAACATGTCTGGAAAATGATGCCGTCTTGAGTTTTCGGCCTTTCTTTCCATAGTCCGGGAAAAGTGTTGTCGGCCAGGCGCGTTTGTTCTCAAACTTCACGCTGCGCTCGTGTCTCTGCGCGCCCTTGCTCTTGCTATAGGCGCTTGGTATGGGCCCTTCAGCCCTTCATGTCTCCCACACACTCCATGGTCCATGTTACAGTCCATGGTCCATGTCCATGTTGGTCATATTTATCATATTTAAAGCAACATTCGGTATGTAGCTTCAAGATGGCATTGGGCTTATCGGAATCTATGACTTTGTGTCGGATGCCGTGATTGGGCGTGACTTGGCGTGATCATCGGACTGAATGTATGCTAGCTATATTTTATATTTGGCATGCATTTGGGCCACATGTGTCACATGTGTGCTAAATTTGGGGTACAGGTACATTAGTACATTCATTCAGAAAATCATTCATGTATTATACCGTGATTGGGCGTGATTTGCACGCAGGAGAATCGTCGAACATGCATTTGTTAACCCAACACCCAACATGTCACCTGCTGGATGATGACTGTCTGTCTGTATGATACTGTCTGTATGATGTATGCCTCTCAGAGCAACGGCAACAACAACATTGGCAACATTGGCCTTATAAATTATAAACCCCAATATTCCTTCTCAGGCCAACGTTGGCAAATAGCACTAAATAGCACCAACATTGGCATTGGAGTGGTTGGGTCTCTTCAATAAACACACTAATGACACTAGTCATTGTTACCGTTACCCCTTCGAGCCTGAACACGGCTGATAGCTGGCGGTTTTCTCATTTCACTTCACATAGCACAAACAATGCAATCGAACAATTAAACAAAAAACGCTGGTCAAGTCACTCACAGAAATACAGATGGTCGGTAAGTCACGGTAAGTTGGTAATTGGTAAGTCAGTGTCACTGTCAATGCCAGTCATGCCCTCAATCAAATCATAAAGCCAGGGGCCAATAGCCTACGGCTGAAGCAGGCTGTCATGACTCTCATGGTCACCGAGCCGGCGCATGTCAGCGAGCCCAAACAAGCGCCACGGCCACACGCAAGCCGCCGCAAAGAGCTGGCAATCATCCAGATTTTTTGGCCATAGGTCAAAACCCCGGCCCGTCCCAGTGCCAGTGAACATCTCAATCATTTCATTTTCATTGGGTTTGACCCACAGCCAGTTGAGCGAACCCCTGGCTCTTGGAGAACCATCTCTCCCCCGCATGTCATGCCGGCGCGGCATGACCGCCAACCTACAGGCCTAGCCTATAGCCTAGCTATAGGCATCGGCATCAACGTGTTGCTCAGCTCAGCTACTGCATCTCCAGCCCCACCAAGAGGCACACCAGCACACCAGGCATGCGTCAAATTACCCCTGCTAATGCCCAAAGAAACGCGTATCACACAGGTCGACGATCCCCTGCTCGTCGACCAATCTAACAAGGGGCCTATAACACGCTAGGGCAGGTCCCAACACAGTTCAGGCAGGGCTGGAGCACGTGATATGATTCATCAGTGTCAGTGATATGGCTACCAAGGGCCAGGGCAGAGCGGCAGAGCACCGTCCAATATATATCCTGGTTATGTTATATCCTTGATTCCTCTTCAATCTGGGATCTGCTGCTCTCTGGCCGGGATGCCACGGCTCAAGATTCTGGCAAGGAAAACATGCAGCCAGCAACCTAGACTGCTACGGCGGCCAAGGCCCACGTGTCATGCGCTTTTGTGCAGCAAAGGTAAGGCTACCTGAGTCAAGGGCTACCTGAGGCTACCTGCTAAGCTGCTTAGCCTGCTAAGCTGCTAAATAATGCGCCTCGTATCTGATCTGTGAATCATCCGCATGTTCAACTCACATCCAAGGCAAACAGAAAACGCCTTACCCTACACATTACCAGAAACCAGGTCAGGTACAGCTAACCGGTAACCTGTTACAGTTACAGGTACCATGAAATAGTTGCTGTAGCGTTACAGCACAATGTGACAATGTGATTTGATTTGATATTGATATGTGATCCGGGATCCGGCTCAAATTGAACCCAAGTCAACACAGCACACTAAAAACATGGCAACCACGATCAGTGGTCATCATTTGATCATTTGCTGGTTGTCAAAATGTTGGCTCCCAGTTGTGTAGTGCAAATCACCATCCATGGGGAACCTTAGGGAACCTTTGCTGCCGCCCCTCTGTCTATGCCTTGCCGCCCTACCTACCGATCCGACTCAGACGCGGCAGGTTTGCCGCTGCCAGCTTCCAGCATCGACGCGGTCTTGTTCATGAAGAGCTCGAGGTTTGATGGGATCTTCACCTGGCATTCAGATGATAAACGTGATGAACGGTTAGTTTTTCTATCAGGGAAAAAGAGGTCACGAGCCAGTAAACAACAGCATTCCTAGCAGCATGGGCAGCATGACTCATGACCCGCTTCAGCTACAGTATGCAGTATGCAACGTATAACGTATGTGGAATACACAGTACATACTATCATACAGTACAGTATTAGTATGTATTTATTATTATTATTATTAATCAGTATCAATGCAGCAGTCAATGCATGTGATATGTGATATCATATGGTGTACGCTATGTGACGCGTGTGATGTGTGTACTGTATACTGAATACTGAGTATACTGTATGTGACTGCCACATAGAACGTGTACAGCGCACAGCACAGTGCACAGTGTACAGTTTAGTTTAGTAATAAATAATATAATAAATAATTAACGACAAATGACCAATGGCTGAGATGCCAAAGCCGAACCATGTGGGTGGGCCAATATCTGAACTACTCGTGTACACACACACTAAGTCACTTATCACTTATAATTATAGTCACTTATAATTCATAATCTAGTCTTATACACTTATAAATACATAACTTAAAAACTTGTAGACTAACTTATAGACTTATAGTCGGCACACGCAAGGGAAAGTGGGTGACAAACATGTGACGCACGTCTATGATTCGCGAATGATTCCGAATGATTCAGTGTCAAGTGGAGCAACACGGAGGTGCAACAAAAAAACAATGTCAAGTTCAAGGGCTCAAATTTCCTTGGCCTTCCCAAATGGCTCGTTTCAAGTGGTTTGCTCCGCAACCAGGGCCTACATGTTCCCGGAGTAGCCCGTTGCCTTGCCCATTTGTCATGACACCTAAATGGGACAGCAAGCCCCGCGCAAAAAACAACACTTGCACAGGTGCCGACATGATGGACATTCTGATGTCCAAGACATCCAAGCTGCAAACTTCACAAAGGCGAGACAAATTAGAGGGAGCCTTCAAACATGAAATGAATGAGTAGTCTACCATAAGCAAACAACGTAAGAAAAGGCTGTTGGAATGCCATGCCAAGGAGATTCGCGCGTGCACATGTGTGCATGTCCTGTATGCCTGTATGCATTTATGATCTAATTATGTCTGACTGTAAGGTTGCCAGCTGCAACAAAAGACAGTAGCTGCCCGTCTTTACAATCCAATGTCAGGCTCAAAATGTCAAGTAGTCGTGAAACAATAGAATTGAATCATGAGTCATGAGTCTGGGTCATGAACACGAAGTCATGGATCTTCCGCGTCTTCCCTTATTCCGGCCCTTCCATGCGTCGCCGTCCAAACCAAACCGGTCAGCCAAAACAACAAGCCCCGCCTGCTTGGATGAGACCATCAAGCGCGCGCGGCGGGCCAAGCTGCTCCGTGTCTCCTCGGTTGCTTTCTGCTCCCCTGCTAACAGTTGAACAGTTTGACAATTTTAGTCAGTGGTTTAGTGGAAAACCACCCATTAAATTAATTGATTAATTGGCAAAAAGTTAAAGTCAAAGTCAAAGTCCTAACAGCCAAGCAAAATGCCCCAAAGTCTCGTCAGCCCGCAACGGCCTTGACATTGCCTGGACCACCGCCAGAGTGCAAACCAAGACGTGCGCCGCGGTTTGCTGCAAGTCCAACCGCTCCACCTGCTTGCCCAGCAGCTTCGACACCATCCCATGGCACAAGCCATCCGCCTCCTACCGGGTTAGTACATTTTGCCACCCCGAAAAGCAAATCAAAGAGCACTTGGAATGAAACCCCAACATGCGCTCTTGTATTTCTGGTGTGAAGGCACCAGGCTTGACTTGAAAGTTCTAACTTCTAACCTACCCCGTCCCAAAGCAGTGCCGAAAAAAAAAGCGATTGGCGCGGATTAAACGTGGGTTTGGCACGGGCTCGGAAAAAGTAAACCGACGCCGATGATGATCAACAATGATGATAATGATCTGATCTGATGTTATCATTCATCATTGGTCATGTTATCGTGACAATCCCGGGCTTTATCGAATTTCCTAAAATCCCGACTTTTGTTTCCAACGATTCAGACCCGACAAATTGTCAGGCGTTGGAAGCACAAGGTTCACCAACGCCACAGAAATCACATAAATCACATAAAGGCTACAGGCTAACGGTTTTGAGTTTTGAGTGCTAGCCGCCGCTAGCTGCTGCTAGCTGCTCTTTGATATCTGGCTTCATGGGAAGGGACCAATGGACCAATGATGGTCCAACCCGGCTCCTGCACTTTCATCAGTTCGTGCAGTTCCCGGCTGGACTTGCTTTGCGCAGAGGGCAGCAGATTCTCCAAGGAGGACTGGCTCACGGTCTGGTTCAGAGACTCCGTGACGTGGCTGAGCTCCTCCATGATCTTGCCAATGGCATGCCCGCGCTCGGCCTGCCTATTGATCCAGTCGCTGGCCAAGTAATCCAGACGTACCCGCACAGTCTTGTCGACCTCCTCCTGCAAGTTGCACAAACAACGCACAGTGTAAAACAAACACACATGCGTAACATGCGCACTGTGCGGCGAACGCTTTAGCTGACAAATATGGAGTTCGGAATACATGTGTTACATGTGGCATACACTTACACTTACACTGTGTAAACGCACAGGAATCTGCAATCCCCAAACTGGCCCAAACCCAATGCGCAAGAACCCGGCCCCCTCAATTTTCGAATTCAACACTTTGAAGCTTGTGAATAGTCAGAGCTACTTACGGAAACTTGAAAAGTTGTTTTGACCGCATTAAATGGCGTGGCCCTGGCGCTGGCTCACTAGTCGCTAATCTCGCGAGGGATCCACTTGGGCTGGAAAAAGCACTCATGGACAATCCTGGTAATTTGTAAGTGTAATTTGTAGCCTTTACACCGACAACACCGATATCAATATCATTCATATCATAATATAATAAACCGTGATACAGTGATACCGTGATACCGTGATACCATACCAATAATAATAATAATAATACCCTGGTATCACTGGCATCGGTTAGTATCAGTGTCAGTGTCAGTGTATATCATATCAGAGCGTTCATCTACATCGGCTTGCAGTGTTTTGGCAGCTCTAGCGCGAAAGTCGCGACTTTTCAGTACAGCACACGTGTAGTATACAGTACGCTTGCTGCACACTTACTGCACTGGTATGATGTACACTCTGGCAGCTCCAGCTCGAAAGTCACATTTTTCAGTACAGTGTGACAGTGTGTAGCACGCAAAATGCATTTTGGCAGCTCCAGCTGGAACGTCTCAACTTTCCGGTACAAGTGTAGCGCATGAAGTACACTGTACTTTGGCAGCTCTGGCTCGAAAGTCACAAGTTTTCAGTGCAAGTGTAGTAAAGTGCAGTCAGCGGCTCCAAAATGTTACTTTTCAGTACACATGTAAAATGTAGTGCCTGCTAGGCACAAAGCGCGGACCGAAGTAATTAGCGCAAGTCCTACGTAGAGTAGCAGTAGTCGTAGCAGCAGTAGCAGTAGCAGTAGTAGTAGTAGTAGTGGAATAGGAAAGGAATTAGTTTAGTGGTAGGTAGTAGTAGTAGTAGGGTAGGTAGCCTAAGCTGGGGCCTGGAAGCTTTTCAACTGACATTTCTGGAGCGAGACATAACCGATTTGATTAAAAAAGGTGAGACGTGGGTTGAAAAAAAGAAGCCCAGCGCCTGTTTGTTGTGTAAGGGCCCGTCCCGTATCTTCGATGCTGAGGAAAAAACAATACCGATGCCGATGCCAATACCGTACCCGTAACTTACCCGTACCGCACCCGTACCCGTACAAGCCGTAACTTACCGTAACCGTAGCAGCCATGAATCAATCCACACATCAGGTCCAAGGTCCAAGTAGTTGCTGTTGCAAAACAAGATTGCGGGTCCAAGCCGAAGCCCAACCGCCGCCCAACTCATTAGCCGTCCCAAGTCTTATGGCCTTGTGGTGGCCCTTATGATACCTTATAGCTATGGATCAATTGAAACTACAAGCCTGGCTGCGTAACCCGGCCCAAAGCCCTCCCTTGCTCCTTGAAGCGCACGAAGGCCTTGCGCACCTTGAAAGGGACCGTGACCACCTCCGACTGCTCCTCCTCGCCGTCCAGCTCCTCGCCGTCCAGCTTCTCGCCGTCCAGCTTCTCGCCGTCCAGCTTCATCTCCTCCCCAAGCTGAAGCGCCTCCTCCAGCTCATGCACCTTGGCGGTGTACCGGCCATGGATCTCCGCGAGGGCTTCGAAGTGCTTCGGCTGAATCGGATGGGTGGGTCGCTTGCCAAATCGAAACGGCAATTTTGATCCATCCAACCGAGTATGATGGAACAGTATGGGGGGCCCTTTTTGGCACCATCATGAATCATGAATCATGCAGCATGCGTGAATCATGTACAATGTACCCCCTTTGAAAGGTGGCGCAAGGCGGCAACAGAACTTCAAAAGGGTCCATATGGTCCATATGCAAACCTTCACATGGGCCCGCCTGAGCCAGATCCTTCCTCTCCATGTCTGCGATCTTGGCGTTGCTGGCCAACGCCACGATCTGCTCACAGTCGCTGACCTCCAAATCCAGCAGGGGCAGGAGGGCAGCGCACACGCCCTTGTTGCCCTCGCCCTCTTTGCCCTCGTCCTCGCCCTCGTTGCCCTCCTCACCCTCGCCGCCCTCGCCGTCCTCGCCGTCCTCGCCCTTCTCGAGCTTCAAGACCATTTTGGACAGCATCGACGAAACTGCCTCGTTAGCCAGAAGCGGACCAAAGCAGCGGCCCAGCTCCTTGTCCATCATGAGGAAAATGCGCTGCTCGGACGCCTTCTGGAAGTCTGAGAAGGAGTCCGCCTCACTCAGAACAGCCGGTGGCTGGCGAAGGGCCTTGGCAAACGCCACCATGTTGGCGTCCTTGAAGTCAAACGGCGCGTCGCAAATCATTGCCGGGAAGCAGGCCCGCAGCAGGTTCAGGACTTGCCTTGCATTGTTTTGATGCCGCATTTCAAAAAAAAGCAGGCAAGCTGAAGCTTACACGAGTTACACGAGCATTTGAAGGCAAGGCTACAAGTTCTACAAGCGCACTATTCCACATTCACTTTTGCTGTTCACTACACTCACAGCTCACCACTTGACAAAACTTAGTACTTGGTGGTGGTGGCAGTAGTGGTGGTGGTAGCAGTGACAGTAATAGTAGTAATATAATATTTAGTAATAGTAGTCTGTAGCAGTAGCAGTAGTAGTAGTAGTAGTAGTAGTAGTAGTAGTAGTAGTCTTAGTAGTAGGAGTTAGTAACAGCGTTGTCAGTAGTAGTAGTAGTCGTAGTAGTAGTAATAGCAGGAAGTACCAGGTAGTAGTAGGTACAGTAGGTAGTAACTGGGTAACCGGGCAACTAGGTCATCGGTCGGGTAGTAGGTAGTAACAGTAGTACGTAGTAACGGTAGTAGTTAGGTTACGAGGTAGTAGGTAGTACGTATTAGAATTAGCAGTAAGTAGAAGTGATTTTGATGAGTCACAAAAACACGTCCGCCGTGGTCCAAGCAAGTAGTTAGTAAAGTAGGTCGTAGTTAATGAGTTGAGTAGTTCGTAGGGTTAGCAAGTATTATAGTTACAGTTAGTTTAGTAACAGTTAGTACAGTTAGTAGTTACAGCGTGAGTACTCAGTAGAAAGTAACTGAGTAGAAACTATACTGTATACTAGTTTAGTTAGGTAATAGTTAGCTAGTAGTTATAGTTCGTAGTAGTAGTAGTAGTGGTGGTGGTGGTGGTGGTGGTGGTGGTGGTAGTACTCAGAACTCAGATACCAGATACCGTTCCGGTACACTTACAAATACACTGTGGTAAACGTGCGATGACTTCAAATCAGTGACAGTAAACAGTTAACAGTTAACAGTTAACAGTTAACAGTTAACGGTTAACGGTAACACGTACATGGTGCCCTTGAACCCTGAGGGTCTGTTGCTACAGGCTAGCCTTGGTCAAAAGCCACAAAGCCGCCACTTAAAACAGTCACACAAACCAACAGTCTGCGAAAGTTGCGCAAAAGTTCGATTTGCAGCGCCAAAACATCAAACCAAAACCGAAACCGTCAAAGCTGGTGCCGGTACAAGTAGCACTGCCCACTGCCCAGCACTGCTCTTTCAATGTGGAAACAATGGAACTACACTGCTGCTCATACTGCGACCCTTCCAATTTCAATGCCGAAGGCACCTCGCGGATTCAAACTCCTTCTGCTGCTGCTCAGACAGAGGGTGGCTCTCCGGCAAAATGCGAACAGGAGCCGTCAGGCCAGACAGCAGCTTGGCGATGTCCTCAGTCACCGTCTTGATGAGCCCCGCGGCCGGCTCAGATGCGATGTCCACCGCTGGCCTCAAACATGCGTTGGGCGCGCGGGACTGCAAGCTATAGATATTATAGATTCCCGACAGCAACGTTCAAAACAAAAGTGCCCGCTGCCATAACGCTATGCCATGCTGAAAGGCTTCATGAAGACATCTCTTGAAGGCAACAGTCGCATTCACTAATGGTCAACTACAACTTATCATCCGAATCATTCCCTAAGATAAGTCGTACGTCATCAGTCAACAGTCAGGGGAGCCAGGTTATTGTCCAGACTCTCCACACAACCACCGACCCCGGCAAAAAGACTGTCTTGGGCAACATGCGTTACATCGTCAGAATCAACAACATTAGTAATTAGTAACATTAACTTTGGTTAATCCCAAGTAGAGGCAGAGGGTCCGCCGGGGTCCTAAAGCCTAAAGTCTAAGGTGTGGAGTTTAAGGCTACGGTCGATGCAGGGTCTCACGGTAGACATAGAAATGCTTAGAAACTTAAAGCGTAAGGTCTAGGGGTGGGAAGGGTCCAGGGCCGGATGGGGCCATAGGCGACGCGAAGTGCCTGCAGCATTGCTTTTTCAATGGCTCTGGCCCTGGCCCTATGCCGACTGACGGCAACGGCAATGGCCTATTGACTTGTTGGATTGGGATTGGGTCTATGGCCCATGGCCCTGGGCCCTGGCGTCTATGGCTACGGGCTACGGCTATGGTCTAGTCTATATTATCTTCAGACTATGACGATGAGACTATGAGTGGTATGAGTCTATGTCTATGAGTCATGAGTCAATGAGTCTATAGTCTATGAGTCTATGAGACTTTGAGTCTGAGGCTAAGAGTCTATGTGAGTCTATGATTCTATGAGTCTAAAGTTTCTCAAGCTCAAAGTCTAAAGTCTAAAGATCTAAAGTCTAAAGGCTTAACTTAACTTTGGCCTCTGCTCTGGCTATTGAGTTACGAACCGCGAATCATGATCTCACAATTCATAATGAGAGACTTGTGGGCGCACAGTGTGGCGTTTGTTGGCTCACTCTAGCAAAATTACGACAAATTACGACCCTTGCCCCGTCACTGCCCCTTTCGCCTTTCGCTGCTTATAGCCAAGTCACAAGCTGGAGGCGCTGCCCTCGTTGATCTGCTCCACCGACCGCACGAAGATCGCACATGCCTTCGCCACCGTCCTCCGGGTCCTCGCCGAAAACTCCACCCCCTGCTCTCCGACATACTTCTGGATGCCATCGCTCAAAGCCGTCAACTGCGAGTTGACCGCCTGCAGGACCCCATATGGCGGTTTTTTGTTTTCTGGTCATACGATCATGAATCATACAGTCATAGTCATAGTCATTATCATTATGAGTCAGAGTCATAGTCATAGTCATAGTCTCATAGTCAGAGTCATAGTCATAGTCTAGTCACACAGCGAGTCATACGGGTCATACATACGGTCACACGTACGCCTTTGACTCAAACCTTTGACTCTGACTCTTTGACTTTGACCAAGAAATGAAGAAATGGTCAAGTCAAACAGAGTCATAAACTTGTTTCAACAATGTGTTATAATTGATATATTTATGTTACTGTACGGGTTTTATACCGGTGATTTACGCAAGTGACCGAAAAACAATTGACAATGGCCATATCATACGGCCCACACGGCCATACGGGCCATACAGGCAGATGCCAATTACGGGGGCTTGTTAAAGCGTTGCGGGGTGCCAGCCTTCTTCAAAAGCAACGTGGCATTCGCGCTGATGTCCGTGTGCGCGGACTGCAGCTCCTGGTACTGCTTGTCGCTATCTGCGCTCTCCAGCTTCCTTGCTTGGCACGAAGAAAACATAGGCTATAGGTAACATAGGCACGGGGTCAGCAAAGAAAACCCTGGTCTCCCAAAGTTGCGGGTAGTACGTTGTGCCACCCCGAAAAGTTGAAATCAAAGAGCACTTGGAATGGAACCCAAAAAGGCGCTCTTGTATTTCTGGTTTCTTGTGAAGGCACCTCACGAATGGTCGAAAAGTTCGAACCCGTCCCCAAGCAGTACTGAAAACACGGGTTTGGCGCGTGCTAAATGCGGGTTTGGCACGGGTTCGGAAAAAATAAACCGATGATGATGATTATCATGACATACCCGGGATTTATCGAATTTCCCGCCAAAATCAAGCGTTTTGTTTCCGGCGATTCAGAAAATTGTCTGTAAGGCTTTGGACTTGGAAGCACAAGGTTCGCCAATGCCTGCTTCAGGGCGACCTCCAGGGACGCGTCCTTGACCCTGGCAGCCAACGCCTCGTTCGCCGCCTCCAGCACCGCCATGCCAGTCGGGAAGTTGAACATGGCCTTGTACAGCTTGGACACCTTGTTGGCCCGAGCGGTGTCGATGGCCTTCTGCAGGTCAGCCTGGCCATATGCTGATGATTGCTGATGCTGCATGCTGCATCATGCTGCTTCATAGTATCAATCGTATGAGTCATTGGCGTTGGCCCCGCCACTACCCTCTGCTGCTACAGTTGCAGGGCATGTGTTGAGGCATGTGCCAGCATTGAGCCCGAATGTTGCTTTTTGCCGGGGTTCTGAGGAAATCCAAATGGGACGCGCCCCGTTTGCTTTTCTGCCCGTTTGATTCTCGGCCCGTTTTGTGACTGTGCGCTGCACTCAAGTCTACAACTACCCCGTGGCCTCACGCGTGCCCAATAGGTCATAGGTTGCGTGGGGAGTCTGAACGGCGATGGTCATTAGCCAGATTTGAGTGATGTGATGAACCTGCCCAATACGGAAGGCACTGTGTCGCAAAGTACTGTATACTGTACTCGTACGATTCACATGACAATAATAAGTTGTAATGTCGTAGCTGTAGTTGTAGTTGTAATGTCATGAGTCATGTCGTGGATTCTGAGGATGTAAAGGCCCGCTTGGCCCAGTGGATAGCCCAGCCACAAATAAAACTGACATTAAAGACCGGTTTAAGGCGGCTATAAAAGCCAACCCGGGTCCTGGGACACGTCCGCCGACAGCGGGTTCAGGAGCTGCCACAAGTTCGCAAACTCCGCCAGGAGGGCCTCCGGCGCCGGCACCTTGGAGTTGATCACCTCGCGCACCAAAATGAGCAGATCCTTCTGCTTCCCCTCCTCACCAGGGTTGGGGGAATTCGGAATTCCCCACCTCTTGATGACGAATTCTCCGTATAGGCGGTATGGTATGACTGTATGTATCACCGAAGTGGGAACCAACTAACCAGCCCAACCCCTTGTTGGCCCGTAGCCCGTGTTCCCACAACCCTGCTCCTCACGCATGTAGCCGACCGCTGCTTTCGTGAGCTCGCGCTCCACAAACTTGAGACGCTCCTCCTCGCTCAGAAGGTTGAGCTTCGGTTCGCTGCCGTCAGGAGATGTGCTCTCTCCAATCCTCCGGAACCCATGCGATGTGTTCGAAAAAAACCGCTTTCGAACACGAATCGTCGATTTTTTGGTGAAAAAAAAACGGACCCACGAAAATCAAAAAATTAAATCTGGAGAAATGATACCGTTGATACGGCTTCATTAAAAAACACAGTGTTTCTTGAAAAGACGGAAAGCAAGGCTGTCACACAAACATCATTGTCACACATGACTCAAATGGCGGCATAAATTAAATGCTTCACAGGTTCAGCAGCTTCATGAATCCACTGTGATCCTGGGCCGACAGGAACTTCTCCAGGTCCCTGGACAGGGCCTTGGCCCAAACAACCGCCGGCACCTTGTAGCCAACCTTCGATGCCTGGTTGGCCGCCTCGATCAAACAAGCTCCGCTCTGCTGGTTGTCGCTCAGCGCGCGCACGAACTGCTGAAGGCCCTTGAAGGTGGTCTCCAGGCCTCGCAGCTCCTCCAGGCACGCCATCCCCAGGTCGCCGTCGCCATCTGCCTGCGAAACCCAGTGTGGGAAAAAAACACATGCAAACAAGAAACGATAAATTTGGGTCGTTGTTCACCGTTGTTCGGAACAACTGCGTCGCTGTTTACAAAGTAAGAGGGACGCTTTTGCGAAAGGGAATCAGCAATCTTGCTAATCTTGCTAATCTTGCTCATCTAAAAATTCCGGATTTGTCCGCCTTTTTCTGTTGGCTTACCGCCTTTGTTCCGGCGTCTTCCGCCTTTGTTTGGCCGGCCGAGAGCGGCGCTCTACCCACAAAACTCAAAAATGTCGAAATCTGGAGACATGCAATTTAGCAATTTCATTGAAGAAAACACGTCTTTTCTCGAAAAGACCGAAGAAAGACACACAAATCACAAGTAACACAAATTACAAATGCTTCACAGGTGCCTCCCAAGACATCGAGTACAGTGCCAGCAGCGCTGGAGACAGCCGCCCCTGCAGCTTCTCCAGCATGGCAGTCACCTGCGAAGCCCATGACCCATGGCCCATGGCCCATGGCCCATCTGTGCGAAAAACGCCTTCGAACAAAAAGCACCAAATGTTGGTCGTTTTTCGGACAAACATAACATATTGTTACGTTGAAGGTCGTTTTTGCAGGACAAAAATAACTAAGACTAACTAAGATGACTAAGATACCAAGAAGATAGCCTTTCTCTTCTAAGATTTCCGGATTCCGGATTTTTCTGCCTGATCCGTTTGTTTCCGACCTGGTTCCGTTTGTTTACCGCCTTTGTTCCGGTCCAGAAGACGCTCTACCCACGAAACTGCAAACAATAATATAATATAATATAATTATAAGGGCGGGGGTTGAAATCTGGAGACGTACATGCAATTTCATTCAAAAAACACAGTCTTTTCTTGAAAGACCGAAGACCGAAGAACTTAAGACACACATCACACACACAAATGACAAATGATTCAAATGATGCTTCACAGGCCAGGCACCTGCTTCACAGGCACGGCCTCGACTTCGGACCCTTTCATCAGATTGTCCCGGATCTGCTTGGCCTCGAGGATGATGCGCTCGGACAGCTGGATCTCCTTTGTGGCCTGGCAAGCGCAACAGCAAGGCGAGAAATATCTGAAGCAGCTGGCTGAGCGGGTCTATAAATCATAAAATAGTATCGAGTCATATCAGAATCATATCTATAGTATAGAGCATTTAAATTTATGTGATCCGTGACCTGGGGCCGGGCCTTCCCATCCCTATTGGAGGCCTGTCGGGGAGCCTAACATGTGGCTGAGTTGCGGCGCTGGGCCCTGTCAAACTGTGTTTGAAGTGCACACAGTGTGCGGCATGCGTGACACGGATGTGCGTGACACAGTGACTGCTACAGTGCTACAGTGCTACAGTGTACAGTATACAGGCTTTCACAAGGGCCCATGCTAAGGAGGAGCTGAGGAACACACACAGTCACACAGTCACGCAAACACGTGACACTGAGTTTTGACGTGGGTCAGTTTCGGCGTTTTACTGTATGACTGGCACAATTTGCGGCACAATCCTGGGAACAACTTGTGAAAAGGTCACACCAACGTCAACCATGACCGAATCATTGTACTTTCTCAGTCCAAAAGGGCGCTGATGAGATAACTGCCACTCCTACTATCAAACTATCCTATCCTAGCCCAACGCCACGACGCCAAGCGCCTTGCTCACCGGCGGCGGCTTCTTCTGCTTGGCCTCCTTCTTCTCCACCCCCTCATCATCGCGCGCCGCTGCCTTGGCCTTGGCTTTCCCCTTCGCCTTGGCCTTCCCAGCCGCCGGACCTTCGCCAGTCTTGGCAGTGATGCCGAAGTCGAAAAGGTCGTCCCACTCATCGGCAGCCTTGCGCTTGCCTTGCGGGCCTGCCCCGCTTCCGGCCTGCACCTGCAAAACCGGCTGATTCTCCTCCGCCTGCAAGCCGGGAAGCCCATGTGTGCAAAAACAAACGCCTTTCAACTAAAGGCCCAATTTTGGGTCGTTGTTCGGAAAAGGCAAGATCGCTGTTTACAAAACATATGCCGTTTTTGCGGAAAGGTAACCTCTAAGATTTCCTAGTTTTTCTGGCTTGTTCCGTTTGTGTACTGCCTTTGTTCCAGTCCAAAAGACAATCACTCTTCCCACGCAACTCCAAAATGCTAAAAGATGTCGAAATCTGGAGACATGCCGCCCGTTTATCCAAAAATCATTTTTTCTTGTAACTGTAACTGTATTTGTTTATCGAAAAGGCTGTGTGTTTGCAAACACACACACATGTCACATGGCCACATGGCCCATGGCTTCACAGGCCTCAATCTCCGTAGCAGAGATCGCGTTGATCTTCTGAGCGGCGCTCCAGGCATTGTCAACCTCACCGCTGGAGATGGCGTCCTTGCTGTTGGCGACCTCCATGCTGTTGCTCCCGAAGCTGCGGCGAAAGTCCTCGATCCGAGTGGTGCCCGGGGGCTCGCCGTGCTTGGGATCGCGGAGCACGCCGACCAAACTGCTGCCAGAGACCGTGAACTTGCCTCAGCACGCAAGCGGGCAGCAACCGAGCATGCATCAGAACTGCTGTGGCCGGCCCTAGCTGTAACTCGTAGCCATTGTAGCTACCGTTATGAATAATAATAACTCAATAAGACTCCATCATAGAATCGTAGAACTGTCTATGACTATGACTATGTCTATACAATACTGTCTATACTGGACTCATGGACTCATCATGGACATGACTCATGGACCATGGACCATGGACTCACACACTGATAGATAGACTCATGACTCGCATGACTCATAACACATAAAATCACATGTCACATATGTCACATAAAACTAAAACTAAGAAAACTACATCATGGACGTTGGGTCCGGTCCGTCCATACGTGGCTCAACAACAATCTGACAATCACTTCATTTTAGGAATCACCTTAGCTTCGCTGTGATGTGTGTGATTCGGCACGAGGTGGTGTGACTAGGGGCAGCAGGGCCAGCAGCCTGAAAATGAAAATGGACCTCAGGGCTTCCACAGGTTGAAGCTCAAGTAGAGAGCAAGCAAGGCGTAGTAATGACATTCAAGTCAAAGTCAAATAAGCATGCATGCACAAGTACCAGCCACCCACCCACCTCGGTCACCTCATTGCCAACAAAGGAATCAGGAAAGGATTTAAAACAACACTCAGCGCGACTCACGGAAACTGTCCGACACTCGGCAACAATAATGCTGCAATTTTGGTAAGAGGCGGAAAAGATCTAGAGCCCGGCGCGCCGGGCCGGAACCTTATGTATATCCAGCACCGGCGCGCCGGGCCGCAATCTGCCAACGCTTGAACCACAACAAACTCGATAATATAGAATATATGATGATTGTGGTTCAACATATTCTTGGAATAACAATACTAATACTTTTAGTTAATACATTGTACCGCGAGCGTTTTAACGCAACGCATGCAACCTATCGTCCAGCGCGCCGGTACGCAAGCTCCGGCGCGGCGCGCCGGGCAATGGGATCATGAGGTGCAAGAGCAAGATGTAAGAGTAGTTTAAAGTTTGGATCCATTAGATAAATTAGATAGTTTAAGTTTAAGACTAAGAGTAGTTTAATGAACTCTGCTGTGACTCTGCGGAGCAACCTTTTCCGCCCGGCGCGCCGGGCCGCAAAACCGCCCCGGCGCCCGGCGCCCGGCGCGCCGGGCCGCAAAACTGCCCCGGCGCCCGGCGCGCCGGGGCCATGAAGTACAATATTTAAATTCTAAAGGTTAGAATCTGACAAGCTAATTGCAAAGACGGCATAACATAAAGTCTTCAACAAATGTTTGCACAAACAGAAACACAAGAATAGTATTCCCCGGCGCGCCGGGTCGTCGGCCCTCCCGGCGCATAATGGTCTTAAGTTAAAGGCCTTAAGGCCGCCTTAAGGTCTATCAGAGTCTATCACTTAGGCTCTTAGCTTAGTCTGAGTCTTTAGTCCAGTCTTCAATCATAGGCTGGCACCTAAATCCAGTGACCGCCAAAGACAAAAGACCAAGCCACAAGCCGTGTTTTTTACTTCCCCCAACTCAAGCAAGACACTGATCTCCGCAGGCTTCGGATCCCGGTTCACGGCATTCTTGAACAAGTCCAGTGGCCACAAGATGCCAATCAGCTTGGAGAACTGCAGGCCAGTTTCCATAGTGGCAGCCACCGTCCGCGGGCGATCCTCCTGCAGGGCTATTGCAATAGCTGAGGAAAATGCAAAAACAAAAGGCCTGCAAACGAATTTCGGTTTCAGGCTTATAACTTACAGTCTGTAACTTACAGTGCTTTGAGTCAATGAGTTTCTGAAAGTCGGTAGCAGGATTGCAGGACATCTGAACCCCTAGCCTAACATCCTGAGAGTGTTACTATTACGCTAGCATACAGTGCTGCATACAGCATACTAGCCTAAATCCTAAAGCCTAAAGTCCTCGGGCCTGACGGCCGCACCCGTTGATCTATAGCTACGGGCTTCGCTTCGGACCAACAACAACAACGACAACAACAAAAGCAGCGACAGCATAACAACCACCAAAAAACAAGTTACGAGTGACAGCGGGCCTCGTCCATGTAGTCATCCTGCTCCTTGCCCGCGCGCTTGCGCTTGCCGGTCTTCTCCTGCCTCCGCTGGCAAAGCAGCTCCTCAAAGGCCGCCAGCTCCTCCATGTAGAGCTCATAAGCGGCATTGTCCTCTGCCAGCTTCTTGGCCATCTGCGCGCGCGCCTCACCACCTGGCCAAGCTCGAAAAGGTGAGAGTGGCTAAGTGACAGTGACTAGAATACAGTAAGCAGTATACAGTATACAGTATACAGCCAGCAGTGGTAGAACAAACCTACTACATGGGTCACGAGTTGTTATATAAATATAATACCTAGGCCTAGACCCTCCAAGTGTGCATTTTTCCGCCGCTTGCTGTCGTTTGCTCCAAAAAGAACCTTTTGCTCCTTTCAAAAGTGCTTCACAATCTTGCCAGAACGTGGTCGGCAAATGTCGCTTTCTGGTCGGGGAATGTCAAATGTCGCCTTTGGGTCGGGCAATGTCGCCTGTTCATCTTCATCCTGGATCCTGGATCCTGGTTTCGCAAAACAGCAAAAATATGCAAAAATGCACTGACCCAAACAATGCATACTTAGGAGGGCCCAGGTAAAGGTATATATCAAATATCATATCATTGTATAATAAATTATATATCCGCACCAAATTCTGAGTTCTACCATGGTCCAATGGCCCATGCACATGGGCTTGGTACAGGCTCTTGATTCATGACTAACCCATTCTTTCACGCTGGCTCATAACAACTCGTGTACATTTTTTCAAATTATGGTCTGGGCCCTGAAGAGAAAATTGAACACTATCTGCGAGCAAGCGGCCCTTGTCCGGGTTCGTCTTCCTCATCTTCGCCACACAGATGAGGCATTCCTTGGTTGCTGTTGATCCCTCTGCAAAATGTTGCACTGTTTGCACGTTCAATGGAAAGCGGAAAGCCCGGACCAGAAAACCGTTTGACTTTCCAAAAAGCAAAACATAAATATGAAGATCCAACCCAACCTCGTCCAAACATCTTAAAATTATAACAATGGCATAATTTAATTTGGCATAATTGCTAATTGTGGCAGTCAAGGCTCCGCATGCCTCTCCGATTTAAAAGGAAGGTTCTCGGCGTCTTCCGACCGCAGCTTTGTCGGGTTCGGGAACCTCAAGTTTGCCAAGCCCAACGCCCAAAGCCAAAAACTCCAAGGTCCGTCCAAAGGTCCAAACTGAAAAATAAAAAGCTGCCACCAGCAACAGTGCAGTAAAGCTACGATCGGTCGCGCCGACAAAATTTGCACCCGCGGAACTGAGGCGTGCCCCACGATGCAGACTGAGCCGACGCGGAGCTGCACACGCTCGCCATTGCAGCCCGCAAGCAGCCGCAAGAAGCAGCAAGCAACGCAAGCCACAATCCGAATCCGGAATCTGCCTGCAAACTGTTGCTGCAAACTGCTGCAAACTTTGCCTGTCATGTCATGCAATCCTTGCCTTGCCTGTCATGGTCATGTCACATCGCATCATGAACCATGTCACATCCACTGCTTGATCCGTAATCCGCAAAGCCGCATGCCGCATGCCGCATGCTGCACTAATCCGTTAACCGCACAACTCCGCAATCCGCGAATCATTGAGGATCAGGTTTGAGCAAAGTTTGAGAATTCAAGGAGTCAAACACGCACGTGGATGTGTAGCCTAAAATGAAATGGCAAGAAGCAACTACAGCAACTAAGTCACTGATGGTAGCGGCCAACAATGTCAATGTCACTGGTATGGTATGGACGAACCGTGACGAACCCATGCAGCCCATGTGTGCATGGCCACTGTGGGTGACATAAACAAATAAACAGTGATAAATGGTTGTCAAACACTCTCTCACAGCTTCAGCGAACAATGGAGACTGAGACAATCAACACAAACTGTAACAAACACTCTGTAACGTACATAAGTCAAGTGACTTAAGTGACTTAAGTTAGACTGTGGCTAAGTGGGCATGCGCCCTGAGGCCAAGATTGTGATCCATGAATCACACCAAACGACCCTCCTCAAACCCAAGAATCCGATGGCCTATGGTATGGTCCATGTGGTCCAGGAGTCATACGCCACATTATGGGGGTCTAATCTAAGTCATGAGTTCTGAGTTCTGGCTCTAACATTCACAGTGCAAGGCTCAGCCCCAAATCATCCTCTTCAAGTATTGTTGATTACCGATTACCCCAACACCACGAACTGCCCCATTGCGGAAGCGTACCGCGTACCAAACCTGGGCCCGGGCCGACAGTGCGTCAATCTTCAGCAGCTGCATTGCCAGCGCCTGCGCCATCTTCTCCGCCTGCTAAGCGGCGCTGGCGAGACGGCCCAAAGCCCAATGCCAATGCCCAGAATGTTCGTTCTGCCCAACACTGCGAACCTCAAGAAAGATTAAGATTAGGTTACACTCCAGGTAATGCGAATAAGAAAAATAGAAGGTGGCTTGGTAGGTGTGACTGCACACAGTGTGTACAATATGTACAATGTGTAGTGTAGCACTGTAGACTGTAGCACTGTGTCAAATTAATTAGTGCAAGACTGCAACGCGGTGCTGTTAGTGTGTGCTGCGCTGGGTATACCAATGAACCAATGAACCGATGAATCCGTGATCCACAGCAGAGTCAACGAATAGCTGAACCAACGAATCAACCACCCAATGTGCCAATGAGTCCAGGGATCCGGGAATCTATGCGCGCAAAGAACCAATGCATCGAGCAAACAACTGTCTCGAAATCAACAGAGACAAGAACATAACTTAACATAACTTAAGATTTAACTCATAACACTGACTGACCATGGACCATGGACCATGAATCGAACCATGGCCCATGAGTGCAAATAAAACAAGGAGTCAAGGAACGAGAATCATGAATCATTCAGAATCATTCATGAACCTATCAATGTAGCCTATCAACATCCCTCGTCCAGATTCTCCACACAACCGTCGGGCACACGAGAGGCCACAAAGCCACAAATGAAATCAAACGGGGTTGGATTCTTGGACATCAGGACATCCTACACAAAGAAGTTTCAAAGAAGAATATCAAACGGGCCGCGTCCCATTTGGACTCTTTGGACGTCCTATAGCCTATAGCCTATAAGACTGGCCAAAATTCAAATGCAACATTGTTGGCAGCATGCATTCTGGTCTTGACTCCCAATTTGCACCAAGAGTCAAGATAAATGCAAACTCAAGGAAACACAACATACGGTAACATACGTTGACCCCAGAACTAGCCTCCGCTGATGGAAGGTTGGCCAATCCAAATCCATAGGGAAAGGAAACCGAAACATCGCTTGGGTAAACCAAGGTATACGGTACGGGTTCTGGATTGCCTTTGAACAACGCAACGCGGCTCTGCCGTTTCTGGGGACGCCAGCATAACCGACTTGGTGATTTGGTGATTTGGGCGAATCCAGATTTCCAAACTCGTTTCTGATTAAGTTTCAATCTCGATTTCCGAATGGAGTGAGTGGAAGCCCCCAACTAACCAGCCAGAACCATGTTCCTGAAGGTTCCCGTTTCCTTGAGCACTTCAGCAGGACACAGCGCCACATTCAGTTCTGGAATCAAAGGCGGGCCAGCCGGCTGCCTCTCTGCAATGTGGCAATATCGCCAGCTTGACACGTTCGTCTGAATAGAACTTCGCAAGCACGATGATCATGCACAGTGTCTGACCCGAACCAGTCTCACGGTCGCACAGCAACCTCTGCAAATGCGACTCCGCGGGGGTCTGCCAATGCCGCTGCTGATCCTGTCTGGTTGCTGCCCAGCTGCGCCAGGTTAGTTTAGTTTAAAGTTAGAGATTGGTCTCAAATGAAAAAACACAGAGCTTTCAAACTCCTACCCGTACCCAGTGGATTTATTTACCGACGTGTGTAGCCGGTAACAAGGTTAAACCGACGTGTTTAGCCGGTAACAAGGTTAAAAGTTAAAGGGAACCAGCCAGCCTTTAAAAGCCGGTTACCGTCTGGTAACTTAACTTGGATCCACTGGGCTGGTGTTTCAGGTAGAAAAGTAAATTTGTAAAGCAATCGAATCAAACTCCTAGAAACTGATTCTGATTGTCCCTCCTGGAAATTGGTTTGCACAACTGAAATCCCAAGAAATCGCAAATATCATGGAATCATGTTACTTATATGTTCTATAACAACGGAAGGAGCACTCCGAACTCCAATTCCGAAATGTTCAGATTCAGAATCAGAATCATGCAGCATATATGAAACAGAATCACATTCAGAACTACTCGGAATTCTGAATTATTCCAAGCTGGAAAAACCAGAAAAAAAAACACGGCCACACCCGCCCGAAAACTCAGCGGAAAAAGCTCGCAGCCACAAACTCTCTCAAAAACCCGCAAACACCCGCAATCAAACACAGAGTTCATTCTGCATTGTCAGTAAAAGCGGTGGCCCTAGTGGTCAAAGGGCGCCTCCTGGAAATAACCCGGAGAACGGAAAAAAACAGCAAAAACAAACCAGAGAGGGAGCCGAGACTCGAACAAATAATGCCGTTATTAATAATGCAATGACTCGGACTCTTGACTCCTAGTTCTCAGTCTAAGTCTAAGTGACTAGTGACTTACCTAAGTGTCTAAGCCGCTGCCATTTGGGCGGGCTGCCATGAAAAAACACACCCACCCAAATGGATCTCAAACACAGTCTCGTCGTGTCGCGCCCATGGCCTGGGCCATGCGGCAATGCGCCGTCCGCCGCGCGTGGCTGTCGCCTCCGAAGAGGGGCCGGGAACTACCGAGGAAACGAATATCCAAAACACGCGAAGGGGTTAAGCTTGGGCCTGGGGCCATGGAGCATTGCAGCATGGACCAGCATGGATCTTTGACAATTTGACTTTGACCTTTGGTAAGTCTTAGTCTTAGTCTTTGTCTTTGAAAATGGCCATGAATCCATGAAAACCATATGATGATTAACGGAAATGTTTGGGCCGTGGGCCACGCAGCCATGCCTCATTGTTCATTAGCCTCAGCCACTCGCTGTCACCAGCCATCAAAATCAAAATCCCCATGGCCCATGGCTTAGAAGATTGCTCAAATGCAGCGTGACTTTCACCAGTCTGCACGGCACACAACGCATGAGTTTGATCACAACAAAAGCCATCGATGACCTGTTCGATCGAGTTCAAAAGCTAGACCTAGCCTAGCATTCATGGATCACGTGGTCAATTCGGGCTTGTGGCTTGCAACTTAAAAGCCGCTGACCCACCCCAGAGAAGTGAGGTGAAGAAAGCGTTTTTCTCAACATGTGGCAGGGTGCAACATGAAACAGCCCAGCCACGAGAACGGCATCCCTCCCGCCTCCCTGCAACCAAATCGGATGACAATGACTCGACTCGTCAATGACAATAACTTAACAATTGCTCAGAACAAGTAACTTTAACAAGTATGTAACAGTATGCAGTATGCAGTATGCAGCAAATACAGTATAAGAATAATATGCAAACTTCAACACCCCCTCAGCCAAACAGAATGCAAACCGCCGTGCGGAAATGGTCCTTCTACGAAACGTACTGATTGAAGCGGACCCCGTGCGAATGATTTCTTGGAGAACTTGGAACTTCCCTAAATTTAAATCATCGCAACGTTGCAGACTATTACTATTACCGTACTCAGCCACAAGCAAAACCCAGGCCCAGGGTCCTCTCGCCACCCTTCGCTGCCTAGCCTGCCTGCTCCCCCAATGCGCTGCAAGCAGCGCAGCAAGCAGCTAGCAGCAAGCTGCAAACTGCCAGGAAGGCAAGAACCTGCCCAGCCAACACGCTTGCCAAGCTGGCTCAAGTTGCTCCATTTAGTGTAGTCGTCCCTACCGCATACTACGGTCCGCGTCAACAGGTTCCCGCTTCCTGTTTCAACGCATCAACTAACTACATCATTACATCAGATCATCAGTCACACGACCAAAGTCACAAAGCCTGCTGCTGCAACAAACAATGTTACAACACGTCACGACAGTTACAAGTTACAAGGCAATCAACAACCCTGAGTACTGCGCTCAATCGATACTGCGATGGCTTCAATTGCAGCGGATGGGATGATGTAACGTATGTAACTGTAGCTGCCGTGAACTCAGGTCAACAAGGCACAGTGCATTATGTCGTGAGTCATCAGTCTTGTCACGATCAATTGAATCAATTGTGCATTTAACTACAACTTTTGACAAGTAACTTATGTGACATCTAACTATGACACCCGACTCAGAGTCCAACTCAGCCCAACACAGCTTAAGTTCTGAAATCACCAGCTGGACCAGCTACTTATTACTTATTGGTTACCAATTACTATTGGTTGTGGGCATACCATGCAACCTGCTGCATGCTGCGCGGCAACGCGTCACCATTTGGCCCTTTGGCCTACGGGAAGGTATTGTATCAAATATGAATCTGAAATTTATGTTGCGATAATAATATGAGTACAGTGCAGTATGAGCCTATGCCGATGCCTATGACTCCTATCACTATCTAATTAGTAGTCTATCTACGGTTTGCGGGTTTCACAAAGGCCGTTCATGCACTGGGGCTACGCGCGCGCACGCACGCGCCAACAAAAAGCCGGTGCGTCCTACCACTAGGTCCTATACCGCTCTCAGAGCGCATCTGGAAGAATGGCGCGTGCGAGTATCAGAGCTCAGGTGCGACACAACTTCCTCGTCCATGCGTTCGTCTTTCCAACGTTGCGGCAACGTGTGCGTCAAGTCCGATCCAAACGGATGCAAATTCGTCAGCCCCTTGTCGTGTTAGTCTATGAGTCTATGAGTTTATGATTTCTGAGTCTATGAGTCTGAGTCTATGAGTGTATGAGTCTAAGAGTCTAAGAGTCTAAGAGTCTAAGAGTCTAAGAGTCTAAGAAAGAGTCTATGAGTCTATTAGTCTATGAGTCTATGAGTCTATGAGTCTATGAGTGTATGAGTCAATCAATGTCACTGAGTCTAGCAGGAGACAATGGGTGTATTAGAGTCTTATCATCTTATGGGCCTCTGAGCCTGAGCCAACGAGCCTTTCAGTCAAGTCCGGTCATGAGCCAATAGGCCAATGTGAATGTGCCAATGGGTGTGTTTAACCTTTGGCCGTGACACACGGGGCCATGAATTGTGAGCCACGTCATGCTTCAGGGGTCTAGAAATTAGCATGAGCAATGCGACAACACTTGCAATGCTGCAATCCCGATCCCCATTTAATATTAACGCCCCGCAGCATTCATCCGGAAGACACCGGAAAACCCGAGGGCCCAGCGGCTCAGACTATGAGGCGACTATGAGACTATGAGGACTATGAGTCATTAAGTTTATGAGTCAATGAGTCTATGTGAGACTATGTGAGTCTATGAGTCTATGAGTCTATGTCTATGAGTCTATGAGACTATGACTATAACTATACTATAATTTAATGACATGACTCACATGGCCAGAAAAGACCCCGAAATTCAGGAAGAAATCCCCAAGGCCCAAGAATCTCTGTTTATACCGCTATTATTATTTTTGTCCCTGAAGCATTGCCAAACCAAAAATGGGCTGCGCACGCTTTTCTCTTTCCAGGCGAATCGGCAACCGCCTACGTTCCAAAAGCCTTAACTTAGCTTGGCACTGGGCAGATCTGCAGCATGCAAATGCTGTGTGGCACGGCCAGTGCTGACAATGCAACACGATCGTCGATCGTGCAAGTCAAAGTAGGCCGGCATCGCCATCGGGGCGTACCCAATGAGTGAGCCTACAAAGAAGAAGCCGAAGCCGGCAAAAATAAGCGGAGCTGTTGGCGGTCAAGAATGTGCTTTCGCCTGGCATCGGCAGTGTCATGTCTTAGTCATCAAAAACGCACAAATCATTGGCAGGATCTTCAGAGGCTGCTGCCACATCTCTGCTGACCTGCCACAGGTGGGCCGCGATGCATTGCCTGACGATGTACGTCGCAGCAGCGCAATGCGCGTTGAAGGCATTCCCAGCCAGGTCCCGCAAGAGCTCGTCAGGGAAATCGCCCAGCTCAATCTTGAACTGTTCTTTGCCGTAGTGGATCCCTTGCAGCAGGAGCGCCTCATAGCCTAGCAAACAGCGAGCGCGGTGAGCAACCAGCTGTTGCCCGTGCGGGGTGACGATGTCCGCGTGGTTGTCTTTGAGTCGCCTCACAGACGTGGGGCTTCGCAAGTTCTGACTCAGCTCAATGCAGCACTTGCGCGAGTCTGGGAATCTGATGCCCAACAAACGCAGCAGGTCAAACTGTCGGTCCGTCAGGCGTAGCAGTCCCGGATGGGTGTCCAACACCTCCTGAGAAGGCACGCCGCTTTCCCACCAGTCAATCCCCAGCCTTTCACACAGGCGCGCATGAACTTCTGGCCACTTGGAAGCTGCCTTGGCCTTGGCCTTGGCCTTGGCCTTCGCATGCCCCTTGGCCGCAGAAGCGCTGCGCTTGATGTAAGACGTCCGTGCTTTTTCAAAATCGTCTTGCAGCAGCTGGTGAGTGTCAGGAAGCAGGAAGTCGTCAAGGTCACGCGTGATGGGGTCCGCAAGGCAGGTCATCAAGTGACCAGCTAGCTCCTTCAAGGTTGCGATGCGCAGCCCCCACCCAAGCCGGATGCAAAAGCAAACCCAGATAGGACAGCAATGAAATGTAACATTGACATATCTCATATATCACAATGTTAATGTATTATTATATAATACAGATCGTTACATAAACATATGTATGTATATTATATATATATATACCGCGTCTATCCGTGTATCATTGTTGAATTGGCGGACGCATTGATTGGCAATGATTCATTGGAACAAGTAACAACAAGGAGTCAAACATCTGGGCCAATAGATCCGGTCCACACCCATGGCCCATGGCCCATGGCTCCATGAGCCAGTGAAACAAGGAGTCAATGAATCCATTCATTTGTAAATTTGCCGCAAATTTGCAAATGAACCAATCAACATCCCTCGTTCAGATTCTCCACACAACCATCGGCGCATCGGGCACACGAGAGGCCACAAAGCCACAAAGAATATCAAACGGGACGTCCCATTTGGACTCTTGGACAAAAGAATATCAAACGGGACGCGTCCCACTTGGACATCCTACACAAAGAATATAATATCAAACTGGACGCGTCCCAGTTGGACTCTAGGACATCCTATGTTCTATAAGTCTATAAGTCTCTATATAAGGTCCTTATAAAAATGGCAACGTTCTGGTCGAGTCAAACGAAATGCTGAAATGCTAACTCAAGGCAAGCGATTTGGACACTGTTCCCACACGTTTAGGCGGGCCTGTTATGGGACAGTGAATTTAACGTTGGCGTTGCATTCTTGACGTTGACCACGCATGAAACAGCCCAAAGGCCCAAATGAATGCTCCCAATTTACTTGGGGCCGTCAACAGCTCAGCCAGGCTTTGAAACCCAAACAGCTCCGGCTCCGGGGTGTCCAATGGAGGGGTCTGGGCGTGCCACTGAAGCTCAAACTGCAGCCCGGTCCTGTGTTGACTCCAGCGAAGCTTCGCCCATTGTGGCGTGCCACAAGTCCAGTGGCAAGCAGAACATCCAAACTCGCTGGCGTGAAACTGGGACACCGAAGCATCGTGGGTCCAAAACAAAGGAAAACATGCGCAGTCCTGCCCTGCTGGCCAAGTGATTGCAGTGTTCCAAATTTGATCGGAAGTCTTGGCCGGTTTCTGGGTTGATGCCTGGCGGCCGGTCCAAAAGGCCAAGAACGTTCTCCAATAGGAGAGCTCGGCCAGGATCAGAGACCTTCGCGAAATAGCGCAGGACATAATTGAAGACCGCCCCTGTCCTCTTTGCAGAATCCTTTATGACTGACCTGTTCTGGCCCGCGGCCGGGTTCAGCTTGGACACGTCCTGACAAGGAAAGCCTGCCCAAAGATCACAGCACGTTCCCACCTCCGAAATATTGTCAGAAAGAACGTCCAGGCTCATGCCCTCCGGCCCGAACTGAAGGTCAACCGCATCCTCATAGAGGCTGCCCATTGCGTGCGAGGAGTCAAATGTGTTGCAGAACATATTGGCCAAAAAGTGTCGCTTTTTAGCGTTCCTCTCGCAAGAAAAGACGTGTTCTACTTCGCGATTTGCTCCCCACAGTTGGCGCACTGCCTCCGCGTAGGCGCGCGCCACCAGAACTGGCGAATCTGTTCCCGAGCAAGCGGTGCCCACCTTCAGCGGCTCCTTGGACTCCGCATGCAGGTGGTAGCGCTGCAAGCAGGCCTGCATCTCCTGGGGCAGCCGCTTCAGCGCGCGCACGATCCACTCGATCAACTGGCTGTGACCGTGCTTATTGAAGCTGTGCGGCGCGCTAGAGGATGGCATGCTCTCCTCAGATGCAAGATTGCCACCCCGGAGGTGTTTGGGCCAGGTTTGAAAACCTGGCTGTTTGAGGGCCCCAAGTAAATTGTGAGCATCTGGGTGCGTCTGGGCAAGGACTAATGAACGTGCTGGACCTGCCCCCGTTCCCTGTAAGTGGCGGTTGGTTGCTACTCACAAGCGGTCACAAGCGGCTTAATGCGACTGCAGCTGCGCATTGCAAACACATTACCACTGATCACTAATTCACAATCAAAAGCGACTACCGAAGCGCAAACATAGCAAGTACATGACTCGTGACCGCGGTGTCAGTTAGGGTAAACGGCAACCGGTCAACGAGTGCAAATTTGATCAACCATCACACGTGGGACACCGCATATGATATCGCATATGGCATTTGCGGCATATGTCAATCGAAACAGTTGTCGTAGCCCGCCAGCCCAAGCCCATCCCAGAACCAGTCAGGGCTCAACAAACCATAACACTGGCAGCCAGCATGCAGCATGCAGCATGCAGTATACAGTATGCAGTATGCAGCAGTATGCAGCATGGAGCACACTCAGCTGACGTAATTTATCATATCGTCGATAGTCGATCGTCGATCGTCTTTACTTTATCCCGGAAATATCCCTGACTTCAAGTCAATTCAATGGGATGTCAACCGCAATCAATGCCATTGGCACATTGGCAAAGCCCATTGGCACTGTCACATTGCCCTAAGCCATAGGGCACAGAGCACGATTGTGCCATTGGTCACCTATCATAGGTCCCATAGGCTCATAGACTCATAGACCATAGACTCATAGGGCCAACCGCAAACCATTGGTCTGACGCCCCCAGTCAGTCAAAAGGCTATCAGTGCTATCAGCCCACGCCCCAACACCCATGGGCCCATGGCATATGCATGGTTTTTGGATCGTACAATCGTACACCGTATACGGCCCTTGTCCGAAAACCAAAACGGTGGGTTTCGTGTTTAGTTTATCGTTCTCTGGCAAATGCCACTACTCACTACGGTATACGGCGGCTTTGTGACCGGCAAAAATGATCGTTCATACGAATCATACGCCCAAGTAACGTATGCAAAGTGACCCCCCAAAAAACAACTGGGTGTTCGCATATCCAGGAAGTACTTCTAACAGCGACAGGTACTAATACTGCTAATACTACTAGACTAGACCAGTTAACAGTCAACAGTAACAGGTCTCGAAAATCAGGCATCACAACTGCGAAACACTCGGTAGATTTTAACTAAAGCTAAAACCAAACTAAGACCGTTGCAAAATGGCTCAGCATACCGCAAACGTTGCCAAAGTTCGGAAAGCCGAGGCGCCGCTGCAACGGGAAGAATGAAGGGCGTCACCAACTCGATGCTGGCCTCGTCAAATTCCTGCTCAGCTTGCGGCGTCTCAGCCGCGTGCTGGCTTGAAGTTGAGGATGAACCGTCGCCAGCAGAGTCAGTCTCGCGCGCATCATCAGCCGCTGCTCCGGTTTCGGCTTTCAGTCTCTTCTTCGGAGGCATCGCAAGCGGCGCATGGGTCGCTTGGGAATGCAATCATTGACACCGCACGCGGGCCACAGACTAGTCACAAGAACAGGACAACATTGCATTGTAGTCTACAATCACAGACCACAGAGCTACCAGTGACTCATTCACCTGCAAGCTGCAAACAGACACCCGTGACTCTGAATCTCAAACCTTCCACATAGAGCCACCTGTCAAAAGATTCTCACGGAACACAGCAAGCTATCATGTACTGTAAAAAGCAGTCACAAGTCCCCTAATTGAATACGTCAAAACTCCAACCGTCAAATACCAATCTTTTTGGCCCTTGGCGGTTGCTAGCAATGTGGGTAATGTGGGGCCAAATCTGTCAACATCGTGATATTATATTATATTATATCCTGGTAACATCCTCCCAAAACTGGGTTGTTCAAAATGGGGAGTCCTAAATCCAAATGGCCCAAACCGGTAATGCGCTGTTGGCCACCACTGCAACAAGGGAAACCACCGACTATCTGATTAAGGAGGAACCAGAATCGATTGGGCAAATAAATTCGTATGGAACATCAAGTCTATCATGTAACGAGCAGTCCCCTTTGTATATGTCGAAATTCCTTCAACCAAGCACAGTCAAATGCTAATCATTTTGCCGTTTGCCGGTTGCTCGCAATGTTGGGCCGAGAAAAACCTGTCAACACACTTCACAAACCGGGTTGTTCAAAATGGGGGTTCCTTAATCTTAACCTGACTTAACCTAATTGGAAATGCGCAGTGGGCCACAACTCAAATAAGAACAAAAACACCATCTCTGGCTTCAGGATCGATACTTATTGCCATTGCGACAGATTCACATGGAACACAACAAGCTATCAGGTAAAGAGCAGTCCCCTATTTGAAAGGTACATGTCGAAATTCCTCCAAAAACCAAGTCGAGTGAGTCGAATACTAATCATTGTGAATCATTGTGTTTGTCAAGTTCTCGCAATGTTGGGGGCGAGTCAAAGCTGTCAACTGGGTTGCTCAAAATGAGGAATCCTAAATCCTGTTAGTATTTTGATCGGATGCTTAATCGGTAATGGGCAGTGGGCCACCACTGCAACAAGGGAAACGACCAGCTAAAACCATCATCTGATTAAGGAACAAGAACTGATTCGGATGATTCACACGGAACAGACCAAGCTATCAGCTGTAACGCAAAGCAGTCCCCTATTTTTGCAAATGTCAAAAAGCCCGCGGCGAATACCAATCATTTTGTCGAGCGCTCGCATTACCGATTAGGATTAAGGATTCCCCATGTTGAACAACCCAGTTTTGGGGAGGGTGTTGACAGTGTTGACAGATTTGACCTGTCCCACTGCGTGATTATAGTTTCAAGTTCAAGGATTCCCCACTTTGGGGAGGGTCCAGGGTGTTGAGAGGTTTGACCAAACATTGAGCCGCAAGCAACCAAGCACCCAACTAATAACTAACCCCAATCAAGCCAAAATAAGCCAGGGATTCAAATAGCCTTTTTGGAATAGCCCAGTTTGCTACGCCCCCCCCCCCCCCTCAACGGAAACGTGTCCTTGCCTTGGCCGCAGGCGCCCCAGGAAGCAGTGGTCCTGGAAGCGACAGGCAGGGCGGAAACAGCATCGGCAGCATCGGCAGAACCAGGCCGCCCCCCCAAAAAAAAGCACACCAACTAACAGTAACTAACACATTGGACGCAGCAAATGTGAGTCTGACAGTCTAAGTCAAGGAATTGGAAATACTCTGTCTATCAGTCTATCAGTGATAGTCATAGTGATATCAGTGATATCAGTCTATCAAGTCTATCAAGTCTAACAATTAATGTCAAAGCTGTGCGGCTGTGCCGTGCCCCTTCAGGAACCCCCCCTTTTTTAGACACTTTGCACAGCTGGAATTCATCTCATACCGCTTTTTCATTGATGGTTCATGTGATTCATGGTTGCTCAACACAACAACCAATGTTCGACCTGCCCGCGCAACTCTGATTGACCTGCCCGAAGATGCACTGCCTTTGAAGCAAACCCCACACAGCCACATGAACCAATGCTGCGACATTGAAAACTAAAACTGAAAAAAGACGCGGACCAGCGTCTGTATGGCAGAATGGAAACCTTGACGGCCGCCCGGCCCGGCCCTCAAATCCGAAAACTGAACCTAAGCCGAAGCCTAAGCCCCTGGTGCGGGCTAACACAACTTTCCACTTTGATTGAAATTGGCCGAAGCCCGTGCCATTATGTTTCAATTTCACCCGATGATACTCGTTGCGTGTCACACCACCCGTCGACGACCGGAGAACACACAGGCCTGCGGAATGTAGAAAGGATTGCTCGCCTTGGCCGGCCGAGACAGGCAGGGACACAGCAATAAAATCGATGTTTTACAAACGGCCTGGGCCTAATCATTAATAATAATGTTCAACTCAAGGACGGTCGAAGCAACCAGCAAGCCGGCCCATTGAACTTGATCTCGTCGATGATGAAATCTGACTCACCGGAATATTGTCGCTCAGGGCCTCGAACGTTCGTATCCTCTCCCAAAGCTTATCCTGCGCGTGGGAACAGGAGCGGAGAGTGCAAATGCTCCGATAGATCCTCGGAGGAAATTATCGGGCAACTGATCGAACGCGGCCTCGTCCAGTCTCCCAGAAAACCAGGAGAACGGCGCCATCACTCGTCTCCGGCTAAAACCGATGTGACAAGCCCACCTCAAAAGGAATCTCTGCAGAGTCTTCATTTCCAATTCAAATGAAACATTGCCCGATGCCGATACTGATACCATTCTATCATAGTCTCCCGAACATAAAAAGTAAAGTAGTATTGCCAATTGCCCAGTAAAAGTGACATTGCCCAGTTCAAACATAGTAATATAGTGTTGCCCGGTACTCAAGTAGTAAGTAGTACGTATTGTATTGCCCAATGCTCAAGTAAAGCAGAAAAACCCTCCAACTGATTACAGTGACTGGAATTGTTGTTTTCAGAGACAACAACATGCAAAAAACCTTCTGGACATTCTGGGGATTGGGGGGGGGGGTAACTAATCCGATGTTCGCACTACGCCTGAGCTAGCCCTCCTGCATGACACTTGACTGAACCCTTGGGACCGTGGGCCAATTTCCAGGGATCTAGGAATGCACCCTCCAGATGACAGTCCCCTACCCCGACCATGTGGGCTAAACATAGAGCGAGGACATGCGCGGCGCGCGCGCAAATTTGAAAAAAAAAATACTTAGGGCAAATCGGCAAAAAATCCAATTGAATGTTAATATAGGTGTGGACAAAGTATGAACTGTACGTGACATGGTGTGGAAACTTTGTGGACATATATGTGGAAACTTTGTGGACAATGTGGACATTGTGTGGAAACTATGTGGAAACTTTGTGGACACATGTGTGGAAACTATGCGGACACTTTGTGGACACATGTGGAAACTATGTGGAAACATTGTGGACACATGTGTGGAAACTTTGCGGACACATGTGTGGAAACTATGCGGAAACTTTGTGG